>OX453276.1:14515632-14658132 GCA_949710005.1 Ricordea florida | reverse complement strand
TGACATACATCTCTTTTCAATGTAAATTAAGATTCGCAAAGTAAAACTGGTAAAGTGCGTTTTCTGCACCTGTTCTAGTCTACTTACTTACATACAAACGTTGGTGCACCAAAAATGCAGGAAAACCTTTCTCTGCGAACCTAGAATTTCAAAATTTTAGAATTTCCATATTATAAAGTATTTGGGGGGATGGGTCGCACACAGTTAAGGCGGGACAACCTTAAATTTGACCAAAATGTCTATATTTTTGTTTTTCCAAAATCTTACACTTCTGGCATAGAAGAATGCTATGCTGAGTGTTTAAGAGTTAATATTGCGCTGTTTCATTTCTAGCGAAGCATTTTATTTAGTACAGCGAAAAACCAGTTTCGGTTACCATGGCAATGCAAAGTAGCATTTTTTGGTTGTACATTGATTTCTTTCCCTGCAGTCCATCCAATTCCCATAAATCCTCCTTCACTGTTGTGAGGAAACTATATGACCTATTACATGACGTCATGGGATCGAAATTCGGTGAACTGAACGTGTTACCACAACAGTGGAGATTGAGAGAACAAGAGGTAGCTTTCTTATAGCGAGTTTTGGGTCCAAAATGCCTGGAAGAAAGAAGAAAAATGTTTACAGAAAGAAACGGAAAGGCAACCCTTTCACTGGCGTTCAGAGGCACGCGAAAAAAGCGAAGAAAATGCCACCAGATGATATGTGGAGTTCCCGAACTAGTGGCAGGTGTATCATGTCAACAACCTTCATCGGATTCTAAAAATGATCAATCGCTGAGTGCTTCCTGACTGAAAATGACGCCAGAAGAATATTCTGATAGTTTTCCAGAATGTTTTGACGATGAAATGGGTTGCCTAGGAGAGGGATATAGGCTCGTAGACTTGACGGAGTTTTCTTGGACACTGTCAGAAGCTCATGTTTGCAAGGAAGGTGAGAAATTATAACATACATGTAAAGAGTACTACCTCTGGCAAGTGATTCCGCGCTTATTACTGTTACAAAGATGTAGAAAATATTGCGGTCAAAACTGTTTTCATTTATTTTAGCTAGATTGGGTTGATCTTCTTGAACAGATTTGTCACTGATAATTAAATATTTCAGTACTAAGATCACTTTAAAAAGGTCAATCATCTTTTTGCATTATGTGCTTAGTAAACAAATTCAAATGTTCATGAACAAGTGATTTTGTTTTAACTGTAGTCAATGCCCATGTCATCTTGTAGGCTCTTTTACTCTAAAAGAAAGCCTGTCTGGGAGAAATGGATTAATGGCTGATCTCTCAGTGGAGTGCAGCGTACAGTGTATGCCTTGATGCTGCACTACTTAAAATGTCGTCCACTATAACCAAGAGAGGGCAGTCCTTCAATGAAAAACATCATTGCTATCCTTCACCACAGTGTTCATTCTCCAGACCCTGCCAAACAACACCGCTTCTGTCCTGTTGGTGAGTCTTCATGGTGTAGATGGCAACAAGACTCTCAGGAAACCTCAACCTATGATGCAGAGGACTGTTTGCTAGAGGTATCCTTTCATTTGTTGCACCCTACCTTCATGACATTGAGTGAAACAAAGCTCCTTGAAAGATGTGTGCGTGGTGCTACACAAAAACCACAATGAGTGTATCAACTCAATGGTTTGGGTTTGTTGCCCGAAACATAAACACCATGGTGTTAACCCTTTCACTCCTAAGAGTGACTTTACAGATTTTACTCTGTCTAACGCCAGACGATTTTACTCGTCAAATGGAGACCCCTTGGGAGTGAAAGGGTTAAAAACTATCTCCCTTAACCCTTTCACTCCCAAGAGTGACTTTACAGATTTTACTCTGTCTAACGCCAGACGATTTTACTCGTCAAATGGAGACCCCTTGGGAGTGAAAGGGTTAAGCTGATCCGTTGCGCAGTAGCTTCTGCTGTTTGCCACTTTCACAGTGGAGCTGCAAGCAGAGTGAGTGTAATGAACAGACTCTCCATTCCAGCTGGAATGTTTACAAAAAAGGCATCAGAGAAAAAGGACAAGAGGCAGCTCAAAACATCAGACCTGCAGGCTTCTGCAAAAGAGAAGAAACACCGCCAAGGTATGCAGCTGCTGCGTACACACAGAGAAGAAACCCTCAGGGAGGCTGAGGGCATCACATATGAAGCAGGCAGCTTCTAATTGATTGAAATGAACAATTTCATTCAAACTCATGACTTAAATGCATCATAAGTGCTATGAACAACCTTAAATTCAGTGTTCCAACTTTCTATCAGTTTTTCTCAGAATATGCTTTTTCCGACTTTTTCTTGAAGGATTTGACCAATAAACTAGAAATTTTCAGTGTTTATTGCTTTCAAAGTCTTTTCTTGGATGAGCATAGAACGTTTATGTATGTTTGATTTGGAAAAAGTTACAAGGAAAAATGGCTCCAAAATTGACCCAGAAAAATTGGGCCCACTTTAAGTTGGCACTGTAGCCAAAGTATTTATTTGATAACAAAGGTCTATGCTCATCCCACAAAATAGCTTCTAACCTGTCTATTAAGTTAAAACACTCAAAATTTTAGATAATCTGTGGCAAGATATCTTCTCTCAAGTACACTCAGGTCATACACAGTATGGGGTCACAATATTTGACCGATATCAGGTTACACATAACCGCAATGCAAAAATGTTGCTTATTTCTAAAATCTGTGGTTCATACGCTTTCCATTGATATATGGTTTTGTATGGTTTGAGTGAAACCCTTAGAAGTTACAAATCATTGCAAAAAGGTGCAAATTTTAGGTTAAGTCCCGCCTTAAGATATAGTTATTATTTTATTAATTTTATTCAATCTTCATATTCTTTTTTTTCTCAACAGTAATGGCTGAAAACCTGTCACATTCTGACACATAAGCAGGATACATCCATAATGTATCACCAGTATACCGTGACAAGTATTTCGAGTTCCAGATCCAACAGGAGACTGAAACTGTCAGAGCAGTCTGTGTCTCTCCCAGAAAAAGGAAACAATTTGCTGGATATGACCACAACAAGAGTCCTGTTAAAATAAAGAAGTTTAAAATTGACACTACATCAAATGCCAAAGATGTCCTAGTGGGAGATGATGTATCTGTTGAAGATTGTCCCCATATCAACTTTCAGAAATCAGAGTTGCCTTCAACAATGAATATTGCAGTGGCAAAAACTGTTCTTGTAGGTCAACATGTTACAGTAAAGGCTAAAGTAGCTAACCTTATCAAAGTAAAGAAAGACAACTCTGGCAGGTTCAACATGGTGAATGCAGTACTTGTAGACCCATCAAGTTCTATAAAACTGATTCATTCAAGCGAAATGCTTGGCGGCATGTTCGATTCTTGCACAATCGGTTCAATGCAAATCAATCTTTATCCTCCTCAGAGCAAAAGTCAGTGAACTGGGGAACTGCTTCAGCTTTCGAAGATTCTTTTTGCTATAATAATTTCTTTAGAACCGTTCTGACTTTTTTTAGAAAACGTTTGTTTCTTGCCACAAAGGGAACGGTTTTACTTTTCATTCAGCATTTAAGCCATAAAAAGAAAGCATGTACATGTAAGGAGAATACTTATTTTGATTAATTAAAATTCACAAATCTTTTCTTGTTTAATATGTCTTTATGTTAATGTGGTGGTTTACATTTTATAAAAGAAATAAAAAAAACTTGCCCCTCGTGCATTGTTGAGTTATATAAGCACTTGGGAATTTTTAAGAACACTCGAGAAGTGCGAGAAGCAATCGGCTGCGCCTTGTGCTTCTCTATGCACTTCTCTCGTGTTCTTAAAAATTCCTGCGTGCTTATATAACTCAACAATGCACTTGGGTGCGTTTTTTATTTCTATAATCTAACTGTTCGTAAAGACAACTTAGATGAAATATATCTCAATACAGCAAAGTCTGAAACAGCAGTAAATATAACAGATGACTTCAAAGAGATGTTTGCAGTTGCTCCACAAGCACCAGCAGAGTATCTTACCACAACTACAACTGGAGAAATCGTCGGAGTACAAACTGTAACAAAATACACGTCCTGTTACAAATGCAACAAAAAAATTCAACCAACAACATTACTTATCACAGAATGCCAAAACTGTCATCTAGAACAAAGAGTAGCATCCACTAAAATGCATTGGTATGCCACTGTATTGTTGAGGAATGATAATAACGAAGACTTCCATCTTACAGTCTTCGATACAGCCATTGCAGAAATCAGTTCTTTTAAAAAAGAAATTACTAGGCTCACTGAGGATGACATAACAAATTTCACAGTTACCTTCAACAACAATAGTGCACCTTACTAGGCCCTCAGTACTAGATGTACTTAAGGGGATACGTTTGGTAATCCACACAATAGTTCCTGAAAAGTATGACTTCTGGAAATCCAACCAAAGTGGTGTTTGCAAAAGATCAATTGCACTTGAAACTGGGCCCCAAGGCAAAGTACTGCCGTTAGACTACGATTTTGAATCTCGAGAATTTCGCCTTGTAGAACTGCGTTTACACCAACCAATTGATGTAAATGTTCGGACGGAAGTCTTCAAGGATGCATGGAACCTATGCTTTATCAATGAGGTAGTCTTTGTTGCAGAGAGAGGCTCATCAGCAATCTGCTTCACTGAATTGAAAGGCAAAGTACTTTTAAATCCCGAACGCCTAAAATCGTGAGTTGATTTGCTTTTGCAGCTTTGTTGTTTCAGCTTGTCACTTGAGGTTACAGTTCCAGTTCTACAGAAGCGGTTGATGGCACATCTGAGATCTTTAGCTGCACAAGTTGAAAATAAAGAAATTGTCCAGATTAACCCACCTTTAAGTAAGCCAACCTCTATCTGTGCAGCAAGAAAGGATACCCTCTTGTGTGCAGATGATGAGCTGAGAAGCATAGTGCAGCTGGAATTAGAGTACAATGGAGTGGCTATCATCGGCAGTAGGCCGAGACAGTTAAACTACTCCAATGACGTGACAAGTGTTGCATCTCTTTATGTTCTGTGGCGATCAGCATACCTAGCTGCAACTGGTGCAGCTGGAGGGTGATATGGTTGTAACTTTGATTCTTTCAATGTTGAGTGACTATTGCAGAATTCTTCTGATTCTTGCTAGGAAATCAGCAGGGCAACATTGTGTTTAGGAGGACCTTTCTGTAAATTATAAAGATAATTTTTACCATTTGAGACAAGCAAAAAAATACCACCATATGATTTCAACAAAATCAAAAGAGAAACACCTGATACTTTTCCCACAACACTTTCGGCCTTTAGAATTTATTCAATATTCTCTAGGGCTAGGGAGTTCTGAAATTGCACGAATTCCTAGCAGCCAAGAAATGAGGTACTCTTTGTTGGATGTCATCATAAATTGATGTATCATTAGGTACATGTATCAATGACTAAATGTAGTTGGTACAAGCATGCCTTGTAGTTTGTAAGCCATTTTGCTGTAAGGCAAAACTAAATGGAACCCACCTGATTCAGATAATTAGCTTCAGGTTCCAACAGATTGTGAAGAGTTGCCAATAAGAGACGAACAAGAGAAATAGAGAGAATGGTGTACCAAAGCTCATGTTTGAGCTGTGTCCACCTCTGTCAACAAAAAGGTGGGAGAATTCACAAAACTCTTTCTCTTAAAGATGAAGAAGAGAACAAACAAGATAAGCTTGGATTGAACTTGCACAGATTACTCCATTTTCTTAAATTCAAAAGAAAAAAAACCTTTCATTTTACAGTTTAAAAATAATTCAACAAAACACGCAATCCAGGGAAATAGCCAACTCTTGAGTGACCCCAAAGTAAACAATCAAACATCCTTCGTAACAAAACCATTTCCAAGAAGGGGAATCTGACTAAACTGATCAAGAAAAAGATGTCTAAGTCCATAAACTCCAATGAAATGACTTCATGCTGCCCAATTAAAACTTTTGCTCTACAAATTTCAATTAAATTTAACAGCCACATACCAAGAATTCCAGTTTGTTTTCATCAAACATATGACTTCACTTTTTTACACCATTACATTGAAAGAAATTAAATTTAAGATTTAAGACTTTATTTAAATACAACAAACATCAGTAAGATTTCCACTAACACCATTAACCCTTAATCTGTCAAGCGCGGATTATTCCAGGAATATGATGTCATGGACAAAATTCATTGTTTACATGAAGTATAGTGCTCTCAGGTCAGCTTTCAGGATTTTGCTGCGTTATTTCTCTTGAATTTGATGTTTTTTCTTCGAACCTTCAATTTAAATGTCCTGAAGGGCATTTAAAAATGGCGTAGGTAAAATTAAACTTACGTGTGAAGACATAATTGAGTCATTTTTCGCTTAAATTTGGTAAAACTTTTGAACAGTGATTTCAACATGGCAGCAAGACAAGCAAGAAGGTATATAGCAGAAGACGTTGCTAGGATTGTGATGGATGTTCCTGAGGATAGCGACATCTCCGACTTTGAAGGGGAGGAAGGAGATGACAAAAGCGATACGGACGAGTCTAGACTCTGGTGAATCAGAGAAATCTGCTAGTGAAATAGAACATGAAGCTATTCCACCTTTAGAATCAGGTGTTCAGCAAGATGAAACAGCAACTTTCAGTGGAAGACGATAGAGTGGGGAAGATGAGGAAGAAGAGGAACGCGCAGAACCAGCGCACGAGTGGCAAGATCAAGATCCCCTGCAAACAGATGTGATGCAGACAATTTAGCTATAAGGTGGGGTAATCTTGATGGCAATGTTGTTGTTTCATTTCCTGAATACAGAGGGCAGCACATCCCTATTAATCTTCCAGAATCTGACTCTGAGCCTGTGAATTTTTTTAGTCTTGTATTTCCTGAAGAATTGTGGGATGTTTTAGTAGAACAAACAAATCTGTAGGTTACCCAGAAACAAAGAAAAACATGGCTCTGTGATGCCAGTAAACATGAGATGAAAGCATTAGTCGGTGCCCTTTATTTCATGGCTTTACACAAACTGCCAAATTTTGACCTCTACTTTTCTCATGATTGGGTATTTGCTGTTCCTGCATTGCAAAGTGTTTTTACCAGGAACCGATTCTGGCAACTGTGGCAGAATTTCCATTTGGCTGACAACACAAGGCAGCCTGCTCCTACTGATGAAGGCTATGATAAGCTTTACAAATTACATGCAATGATCAATGGAATGAAAGAAAAATTCAAGCTTGCTTACAATATTGGCCAGAAAGTTTGTGTTGATGAGCACATGGTAAAAGAAAAAGGAAGAAATCCTTTCAAACAGTACCTTCCCATGAAACCAATCAAAAGAGGTACAAAAATCTGGGAATTGGCTTGTTCATGTTGTGGATACCTTTATGATCTCCAGGTGTACATAGGTAAATCTGGTGGAAATGCTGAAAAAGGTCTAGCACATCGGGTTGTTACTGACTGGTTGCACAACTTCGTGACAAAGGAACTGTTTTGTACATTGACAATTTCTTCACCAGCATTCCCCTTTTGCTAGAGTTGAATGAGCTATCAATTGGTGTTGTGGGGACAATAAGAAATAATAGAAAAGAGTACCCAAAGGCTTTGCAGGATAAAATCTTGCTAAAACGAATGAGGCGTGGAGAATTTCATACTGTGACATCTGGAAAAACAGTTTGCACAGTGTGGAAAGACACCAAACACGTTTCTTTTTTTGTCCAATGTGTACTCTTCTCATGGCAATTGCACAATCACCAGAAAACTGAGAAGAGGTGAACAGGTAAACTTGCCTTGCCCACCATGTGCAGTCAACTACTATAAAAACATGGGTGCTGTCAATCGACATGACAAATTTATGGCTGCAGTCATCCACAAGCTGATTGGAAATTTTTCTTGCTGTCATCAGCCTGGCCCAGTACCAGCAATGCCTCCCCCTCCATTTCATGGGAGGGACCATGAATTCCATCAATGTTATTGAGCTGTGGCTGCTGACGTTTGGAGGATGTCACCACTATTGCATTGGGGTGAAAGGTGCCAAGCAAAAGGAAACCGGCTTTGGGTGCAGATCTTGCATGAAGCGTTTATGCCGTACTGGTTGCCATGAAGAATACCACAGGCAGAACAATATTTGATAAATATTGTCTAGAAGTATATTTTTCAAGAAACTTGTAAGATTTGTAATTTCCTCACATATCTCTGGTGTTTCCTGGTCACATGTAATATAATTATTGTAAATTTTCTTGATCTAGCAGTTATGTTCAGCATTTCCAACAGAATATAATTATACCCAGTGTCACTATAAAGTACTGGTTCTGCAATATTATCAGTGATCAATGCGATCATTTGAAAATAAAGCAAATGTTATTACGCACTTCTGAGTAGTATTTCTCTTTGCTATATATATATATATGTATGTATTCTCTGATTGAAAGGTTTCAATAATATTGCAAAGAGACAACAAGTTTCATAGTCTTTTCACAATGCGTCAGTTTTACCTTAGAATTCAATGACCCCCCCCCCTGATAATACTGCTATCCAGAACCCTTGCCCTTTTCCCACAAATGAAATGTTAATTCAAGCCTTAATTGCAAAGTTAGACATAACATATTAACCTTGTTACTTTCTGCTGTTTACTTCATTCTTATGATGTCAAATATCCATATTTAATAACAACCACAACATATAGTTAACCTTTTACATTGGAAAAACTTTATAAAAATAAATTTTGTTATTCCAAAATGTTTATGATCTTTCTCATATATTCATTGCAAGTGTGCTGTAAGTAGTAACAAGTGTTTCAAGTTTCCTAAATGCCCTATGCTTTCAATAATGATTTTCCACACAAACTTTATAGGCAAATGACTGCACTAGATTCTTAGCATTAAAGAAGAAATGGTATTGTTTGGAGCTGTTTTGATTACTACCACCTCTGATGGAAAGCCTATAAAGAAGATTTTTCTATTGCTTGTAGTAGTAGAGTAACAACACCTTTACCAAGATTAGGACATGCATCCCACCCCATAAAATTATATATTATGTTTAACATAAGAAATATAACAATAGTAGTAATATCAATACCAGTAATAATAATAATGATAATAATATAATGATAGTTCATCTCGTTACTATATGTCATTGGTTACAAGTTCAATACCTCTGGCTGCCATGACTTTTTTGATGAAATACAATACTTATATTAAATCTTTCTTCTGCAGTTTTTATAATAGAAATTTTCATATATTCAAAATAATATACTATTCTCTGATTGGGTATGGATATTTTGCCTGTTTCTGTAACAGCACAATTAAACTTTCATGTGGTATATACTCTTGACTGATTGATGTTGATTTCACATTATTTTTTTACAGGAGTACGTAGTGCAGCAATCTTTTTCATCATATTAAGATTTCAATACCTCTTTCTTACATGTATTGTTTTTATGATATGACCTAAAAATAGCACAACCACATACTATACAGTTAGCACTCTCTATTACCAAACCTTTATTCAAAGTTGTTGTAGAATCCAATTGTTTTATCCCCATTTTTTATGTAATGACATTGTATGTCACACTTCTGTTGATATGGTATCTCTTTTGAGGGAAGAGGAATTTTTCTATCTACCATTAGGGTTACCATTGCAACTGAGAGAGTACACAAATTGAAACATGCACTATTCATAATGCTCTCAATTGTGGTTACCTAGGAATAAAATAATGAATGCAGTAGACAATAAAATATCTAATCAGAAGATTCTTCTTACAATGAATCTCATGCAATGATAACAATAGAACATAAACCAAAAATAATTGGAGCATTCAACTCATCCTTGGTGTAAGAACCTATTTTGTTTAAAAGTAATGTACAACAAAGCAGACAAAGCAGTACATACCAAGAAAATACAACTAAAAAAACACAGGTTTTTACACTGTGGTAAACACAAGCATTCAAATCAATTCTTAAAGGGGAACTCCGGGATAAAAATGGACTTATTTGAGATAAATGGACTACCAATGAAGGTTCATTTTAATGTAGCTATTTTGTTCATCGATCTTTTGCCCCGAATATATTTAACCTAAAAGACTCAAAAAATTGCGATTAGATTTCCGCCATCTTGGAAGATTTTTGAGCCGCGTTACATCGGCCAGCAGTTGCCTGTGACGTCAGATCGTCAAACGCTTTAGCGTCGCTTTAGCGGGAGTTTTGTAAACAACTTCGCTTTGGCCAAGACATCTTTGTATTTTCTCACTTTCGAATTCGCTTGTTACTGTTATTTTACAAAGCGCTAGACAGTTAGCTCTAGTTAATATGGTTAACTGTTGTGTTCCTGGGTGTGTGAATTATTCAGCCAAAAGTAATGGCATTAGTTACCATAAGATCCCACAGGATAATCAGCGCCGTAAAGCATGGCTTCAAGGAATCAGGCGGGCCAATATGCCTCCGCTTGAAAACAGTTATGTATGCAGTGAGCACTTCTCAAAGGACAGTTTTGAGGTAAACCTTCGTGCTGAGGTCACTAAGCAAAAGTACAAACGGCAATTGAAGGAGGATGCTGTGCCATCAGAGTTTAGCTTTCGTCCAGCTGCAAAGCAGCAGCGGCTGTCGAGCGAAAATCGGCGCAGACGTCGAAGCCATCAAGAAGTTAGTGTTGTTCATTTGCTTGAACTGAAATTTTAATCCCAGTTAAGTAACTATTCAGTATATAATTCAGAAACTCGAGACGTCCACGCTATTTGTTCAATATATCTAAGTTTACGCAAATAAAGATGATGTAAATTATGACTTTTTCACTCATCTTCCGGACGCGCGGTTTTAAAAGCTCGTCTCACACGAAATTATCCCACTATCTTACCATACAAATAGTATCACGAAGAACCTTCACTAATTGTGTTGTTACTAACTCCGGTGAAAAATTTATTAAGGCATCATGCGTCGATAGCATTACTGCATTGCACCCATATTTCTGTTCAGTTCAGGGCCTTGAAGTCTTAGTGGGTCTCACGTTTTGCAACTGTAAGCGCACAATGTGAACTCCTCATTACATATCAAGTGGAAATAAGAACTGCAAAATTCAAAGTATAGCAACAGCAGGCTCCTTTTTCAAAAGATACCTTTGGAAAACAACACTACAGTACTTATAACTTCTAAAATTGCAAATTATGATGTTATTCATCGGCATAACGAAAGCCTTCAAATACAAAGTCTTCCTCTTGACCTGGGGGAGGGAAAAAATTCCGGATGCACATAACTGCACAGGCCGGAAGAACAACTCGAATTTCTTTCCCCAAAATACCCCAACACCATCGAGTGAACTGCCTATATGCTACGTGCTGGAAAAACTTGTCTTCTCGACCTTCGTAGGCAACTTTATACTGCTGTTTGTACTGGTACCAGGCAACTTGCAATACCCATCTATTTAAGCAAACTACATGAAACCCGGGATGTTGTGTGATACATTGGGGTGGGTCTTCACATTCACCGCTAGTAACAGCTTCGATGTTTTTGTTTTGTACCGCCTCTATTTCTCGGCAGCATACACAAGCTTCCGCTCTTCCCATGACCCGACAATTGCCACAGGTACACCTATTTTGTGACGAGGTAAATAAAACTGCCTTACGATCGGTTAAGTTTAGTAAAAAATAAGCTTGTACATGAATAATATCTGCTGCGAAATGAAATGTAAATAAACTAATTTCCGACACATTGCATTCTATTTTCACTCAAGTTTTAATGGTTGCACAAAACACAAATACAAAGAAAAGAACATCACTCATCTTCTCCGATTTCCTTTATTGAACTAAGGAATATCAGATTATTCAACGCAGCTTTAATAATCCTTACTCAGTTGCGGCTGATGACAATTTAACGCGAACAGCTGAAGATCGGTAAACAAACATTTCAATGCACAAAATGGAAGTTTCTCAATTAGTTCAACAAACATTTCACAGACATAAAACACTCTCGATTGCAGTGTTAACCTTATATGTCAAGAGAAGGGTAATCGACAGCCAACGAAAAATCTTGTGCCAGTCAAAATCATACAAGACTTCGTCTACATACCAGTCTTCTGAATTTTCCAAACGAAGGTTTCTGTCATCGTCCCGATCACTATCTTCTTCGCCAGAAGAGCTTTGAGCTTCATTCGCTGCAATACGCGGTTCAAATCGATACGGCTGAATCCCACAGCTTTCGGCTTGGGTTTCTTCGAAATTATGGGAAGCTGAGCCATTGTCGGAAGACGAAGAAGACATAATTTTAGCGAAGGCGTGCTGTTTTTTAAAGTACACAGCTAGAAGAACGCGCAAAGCTCTGACGATCTGACGTCATTCGCCATCCGCTGACCGATTTGTGAACATCCGATCAACATCAAAGATGGCGGATTTCTAAACGAATTTCAAGCTCACTTCAACATGTAAATTCTGAGGTATCTTGTGCAATTTTACCTAAAAACTAAAAGAATTCAAAAGGAAAATAGTAGGCCTTTTACATGAAAAAAGTCGATTTTTATCCCGGAGTTCCCCTTTAACCCTTTCCCGTCCGACCGTGCCATATGGCACTCGCATGTACCACCCCTCAAATTCCCAAGCGTGCCATATGGCACTCCAGATAGCCGTCTATTCAAGCCAATAAAAAATGCTTATTTTTATTGTTTCTTCTGGCCTATTGTGTTTTAACCAATAGGGTTAGAGTGTAAGCCCAGTTCAAGCCAACTTTCAGGGGTGGTGTTCATACGAATTTGTTGAGAAATTGCGAGTTCAAATTTGTCTGTGTAGTTCTAGAATGGCGGCGCTTTTCGATTCAGATAGCGAGGAAGAAGAGTTCATTGGCTTCACTGTTGAACCCGGATTTGAGCAAAATGATTATCAGTCAGAATCTGACATTTCTGTTTCGTCAGTTGACACAGAGGATTTGTCAGACCTCGATCTTAGCGATCAGGAAAGTGCCGAAGAAGACGAACAAGAGTGGAACGAGGATCCTGGTCCAGTTGTTGTGAATCCGTTCGTCGCAAATACCGGCCTGACTAGGGACGTTCGAGGTTATTCGACCCTTAACTTTTTTAACCTAGTGTTCAAGGAAAGCAATTTTGACAGAATTGCAGAGGAAACAAATCGTTATGCGCGGCAAGCGATGGAAACAAAACCGGACCCTGCTTGGCGTGAAACGGACGCCGACGAAGTGAGGGCATTCTTCGCAATAAATATCTTGTTTGGGATAAAACAACTGCCCGAAGTGTATTCCTACTGGTCGAAAAATCAGCTTCTCGGAGTCGCAGAAGTGCAAAAGATTTTTCCGAGGAATCGTTTTGCGAAAATATCGCAATACCTTCATCTAAACGATAAGAGAAAAGAATTGCCACGTGGGCACGCAAACCACGACAAGTTATTCAAAGTGCGACCTCTTCTCGATTCTATTGTAGAGGCCGTTAAAAGCGAGTACAGACCGTCGAAAAATGTTGCGATCGACGAGGCAATGATTCCTTTTAAAGGAAGACTTTCCCTAAAACAATACATGCCGTTAAAACCAGTGAAGAGGGGGATTAAAGTGTGGGAATGTGCAGATTCGTCGAACGGCTTCGTTTGCGATTTGGAGGTCTACACGGGAAAACAACACAATGGTAATCCGGAAAAAGGACTCGGACACCGCGTTGTCCGCAATCTTACTCGACCCTTGGTAGGCAAAAATCATCATGTTTTTGTCGATAATTTTTTCAATTCCCTTGCTCTCGCGGAAGATTTGCTCCGAGATCGAATTTATGTTTGCGGAACCGTTCGTGCAAATCGACAAGGCATACCTCGGGAATTTGCGCCTTCCACTCAAAGAGTCAAGCGACTTCGTCAGGGAGAGTCGCTGTTCCTTCGCAAAGGCAACATTGTCGTCACTGTATGGAAGGACAAGAAGCCAGTTTATTTTTTGAGCTCCCAATCCGATCCCGTGGGGAACGACACTGTCGGTAGACGTCAACGCGATGGAACAGTGATTCAAGTTCCTAGCGCTCCAGTCGTGAAGACATACAACAACAACATGGGCGGTGTAGACTTGAACGATCAAATGCGGGGCTATTACATGGTTGGAAGGAAATCGAAAAAATGGTGGCGTTGTCTCATGTGGTTCTTTGTGGACGTTGCAATTGTAAATGCATATATTTTAGAGAAACTATCCCCGCATCACCGATCAAGAACCCAACTGGCTTTTCGTTTAGATCTTGTTAAGTTGATGCTCGGAAATTTTTCGGCACGGCGATTGTCCCTAAGTTCTGGGCGCCTAGAAGGGGGACATTGGCCTGTAAAGTTCTCCAAAGGTCGCTGTAAGCGCTGTTTAAAGCGAAACAAGGAGACTTGGTGCAGAATGGCTTGTGAACTTTGCGGTAAACGCATCTGTTTAGACTGTTTTAAGAACCATACCGCAGAGGATCTTGCTTGAACATTGGCGGTAAATTTGAAAACTCGAACTTGTAAAATTTTGATTATTTGTAGTAATTTTTTGAAGAATTGACCATGGAATCGGTCCAAAATAGCACTAATAATTCTTTGTCACTTATTTTGTTCATTTAACAGGTTAGTTAGATGTAGTTTGTCCTTAAATGTAACAATTTTCTGTGAGACATCAATGAGTTCATGAACAACATGGATGGTTTTTCTTGAGATTTTCATTTACTTAACTTGAACTCTTAATAGTTGCTGAATGTATGCATGAAAGAAAATATTTTTGGCAGGAATGGAAAGTTTATCATCTTAGGAACAAAGTTTCTTTCTATTGTTTTTTGAATAAATGAGTAGTTTCTGATATATTGATTAAAATGTAAAGTGGTGTTACTTTGTGTTGATTTTGGTACCCATGCCTTGGGCAGATGGGGTAGTGTTACACACGGTCACCCTCGGACAGGAAAGGGTTAAAGATTTCACCTGCCAAAGATTTACTATCATTATCAATTTGTGTCAAGTTAATATTATTGTGATACTTCATAGTCTCTGTATTCCGGGTAAGAATAATAAATGATTTTACTTCTATTCCATCTGGTGCACTCTCAGTAGCAGTGAAAGAGTAAAACGAAGACAGATTTTTAAGCACCGAGTGATTTGGTATACTCATCATGTAATTTGCCCAAGGTATCACTAATTGTGTACCCAACATAGCATAACATATAAAATAATGGGGATTACCCTGATAGCTAAAAGCATTGTGACTTCTTCAAAAACTAGCTTCGCGAGTTTTTGCGGGAGTCGTATTTCTAGAAAATATTATCATCACATTTTCAACAATGAACAACAACCCGTTTCTTAACAATCACTTTTCAAGTTTTAACAATTGCCTACTTGTATAAAGTTAGGGGATGAAACAACCCAAACCATCAGCAAGTTGTAATAAATTTTCTGGTTCTGTTACTAATCGTGTCACTTTCGGTCAGACCACATGGCTCGCAAGCCTGAGTAAATCAAGCCAAGAGTTTTTATATATGTATATATATATATATAGTTTGTACAAAGGAGAATGGACTAGGTCTGTGCATTTGAATCCTATATATATATATATATTTATTTTTTTTTAAAGGTTACCTGGCAACATTACTTCATGTGAATTTCCACCATTATGAATTCCTTGAATGATGTTTTGAAAACAATGTGAATTTTGTGTAAACCGATTTCACTAATCCTGGAAGTACATCATAGCAAGAAGATCTCCAAGATACTCGTAAGGTAAGTTCGAACGCCAAAGAAATCAGCACACGGAAAGCGGCAACTCAAAGCAGAGATTGAGAAATGACGGTAGAGACAATAATTAGAGACATCGCAGCAAAGACAACAAGTGCACGCTCAAAAAAGGCAAAGGAATCAGCAAGGAAAAGTACCAGGAATACAATCAATTCAGTTTCTAAGTTGAATTTGTTATCAACAAAGACCTGTTTTAGCTATACAGGACACGAGCGAACGATTACATAACGAAATTGGCAAACAAAATTTAGCAAAACGACTTAGAACGGAAACGGAGTAGGAACGATTTTAAAAAGATTGAGAATTCTTTGGAAAAATTATCCCAACAGTATACACTGTAAAATATAAAATATCATAATCACAAGGCAAACAACAATGAAAACAGATTCAGAATTTAAGGAAAATTATGGCAACAGCATACAGACAGAATCAGAAGACAAACTACAAAACAGATTACCATATCGTCATGAAAAAAGTGCCAGAAAAGGGGAAACAGAAACCAACCGCAAAGAAATGAAAGATGACAGTCACATAGTATTAATACTGCAATGAGAATGCAAGTAGGTATTTTTCGTAGTGAAACGATTGCCTTCCATTTTAAAGAAATTCCCAATGCAGAGGTTGTCGTTGTTATAGCAATTATTTATAATTATGTGATCTGATATCATTGCATCAGTGAAAATATACTGTAGATTTGTTTGATGTAGCAGTTATGTTCAGCATTTTCAACACAAAAGATACCAAACAATAAGTGAGAAATGACTGGTTCTGCAGCATTATCAGTGATCAGTGCAATTATTTGTAAATAAGGCAGCTGTTATTACTTACTTCTGTGTGGTATTTCTCTTTGCTATATTTCTTTGCTACATATATGTGTTAAGTAATTACAAGGTTTCATTGGGAGAGACAAGTTCCATAGCCATTTCAAAATGGGTTTTTACCTTTGAGTTCCATGTACAGTGTATCCCTGGGAATTAGTCACTTAGCATCTACCCTTTTCCCACAAATGAAAAGTTAATTAAAGCCCTACTTTGCAAAATTAGGCGTAACATCTTAACCTTTTTCCTTAATGCTGTTTAATTCATTTTTATGATGTCAAATACAACAACCACAATATACAGTTGACCTTTTACATTACTCTATAAGGGAGAAACTAAAGTTTGTAATGCCAATATTTTTAGCAATCTTTCTTATATATTCATTGCAAGGGTGATGTATGTAATAACAAGTCTTTGAAGTTTCCTACTGTAAATGCCCTATGCTTTCAATCATGATTTTCCACACTAACTGTATGGACAAAATTTAATAACTGCACTAGCATGATTGCCACAGCTCAGAAAATGGTAAGGGAAAAAAATTCTTCAAGGTCAGTAAAAATTCAGGGAATTTCAATTCAAGTAAGGGAAAGTTTAAGTCATTGAGAGAAGTAAGGGAAAAGTGAAATTTAAGACTGCTAATTTATTTCTTGGCAATTCAGGGATGGTTTCATGTGGTCAAGAATGTGACATGAAATGTGTTGGATTGGTAGAATTAAATTGCTGATTACCTGATTTTGGGTCTGCAAGAAAATTAACCCTTTTTTCATGACTTTGTTATCTTAAGAAACTACAAATCCATGTACACTGTATGTGAATTTCTGAAAGCATATTAAATAAATGGGTGGAGAGGTAGGCTGTGAGGAGAGGTTGGAGGCCATTACCAGGACTAATTTTTGACTTTTCTAATTTAGTTGGAAAGGGAAATTTTACATTTGTCACGGAAATGTCAGGGAATTTCAAGATCCTGTGGCTGTGGCAACCATGACTTGATTCTAAGCCTAAAAGAATAAATGGTATTGTTTGTAGTTGAGTAATTTTTACCACCTCTGACACAAACCCTACTCAGAATAAAACTGTATTGCTTGTAGTAACAGAGGAACCTTTTCTCAGATTAGGCCATACACCCCCACCCCATAACAGTATATTATGTTTAACATAAAAAAATAACAATACCAGTAACTATAATAATAATTATACAATAATAATAATAATCATAATAAATACAAGAAATTAGTAAATACAAAAAGTGATTATAATTTAGTAAGAAGTAAATACATAAAATTGGGGTCTCATGCCTAAGGAAAAACCATTACGAGTTCTTTAGAAACTAGCTTCGCGACGTTTTGCGGGAGTCGTATTTCTAGTTTACATGTGTTCTTTCAAAGTGTACCCAACTGTAGTTTGTCAAAACCTAAACGCCCTCACACGTAAATAAAGTCTACTGCTACTGCTACTACTACTGACTTACCAGTTTAGAAGCTCTTGTCGTAAATACCGTCAGAAGAGCAGGACTATTCCAATTCCGAAGGATATACATGTGCTGAGACAGAGTGACTTCGACGTTTAGCAAGTCCTACAATAAACATGCTAAGCGGGCCGAGCGAACACATGCAACTCGGCTACCCTGGAACCTCAGGGCAAGAGCAGGCGGAAAAGCAACGGAAAATCCCTGCGAAGATGTGAAGGCGAAGTCGACATATAGCGTAAGGTCTAACATGGGCGTTGGCCAAGGAGACACCACAGAACAGCACTCGCCTGAATGCCGTGCTTTCGAATAACGACCCAAGATGACAACAGAAGATACGAGACAAAAACCCAACACAATCCGCTGTGGACTAACCAGCTTGAGCCAACTCGGGAGAAGCATGACTATACGAGACGGTGGTTCAGAGTAAAGCGGTAAGCTGACTTACCACGGTTACAGTATTCTTCGTACTTCGCAATTCTCTCATATTCTGTACAGTATCACGGCGTTTAACCAGGCAGTGTAAAAGAGGATAAGTCGAAAGCCTACCATGTGTTGTTTATCGCCCAACAACTCATTTGGAATCCGTCTCGTCTCCAATACCGCCCGGCCATGGGAACCTAACATCAGCTGGGAACGCCTTGCAACTATAGCCTGGGAGCGAATTCCCGTGGGAATTTCGCCCTGAAAGCAAGCCAGTCTAAAATAAAAGTGTTAACTAGGGTGCGGTAAACATGAAAAGTTTTGGTAGCAACTGTGCAACTTGCTAGGACGGGTTTTAAGGAGGGTTGAAATGGGACGTAAACGAGCCAACATGAAAACGAGGCTGGTACATTAAATTCTTTGTAACCTGCTCAATTACCATCGATTGCCCACAAACTTGGCAGAAATTCGTAAGTTGATTATTTAGTGACAACTGCTGACTATAAAGTGGTCACGTGATTTTCTAGCCTGAAAACGAGGCTGGAATAGAATATTACATATTGCTTTAGAAAACAGTCCTAAGAAAATACGCACGCTGATTGGTTAGAATTCGTGTTTCTATTAAACAATTAGATTATGAGCTCGAGATTTCTATCGCGTGATAGTTGACGAGGGCGCAGCCCGAGTCAACTATCACGCATAGAAATCGAGAGCGAATAATCTAATTCTTTTAGTATAAATCTACTAGTCGTTCAAAACTTTGTCTTTTCTGGAACAGCCTCGACCAGTAAACTGTCTAAATCTTCTTCACGGACACTTCGAAAACGTGAAGAAGTGGCCGCCATTACGCTACTCACTATCTATCACAGAATAGATAGTGAGTAGCGTAGCCAATCAGAGCGCGGCATTTGTGATAGAACGCTAGTAGATTTATACTAAAACTCGATAGAAACACAGAACTAGCACGAGCTGTTGACGTAATGATGACGCGCGCAAAGAGAATTTACATTTTGATAATCAAAGTTAACAAGTTGTTTTTCTTTTTTTCGTCGCGGTGTTTTCTAAAAGAAATAGAAAACATGTTCTTCGTTTTTCTATCGAGTTATAGAAACACTCGTGAAAGTTTGGGAGAACTCAAATAAACTGTGGAAACACTCGCCTGCGGCTCGTGTTCCCACAGCATTTCTCGTTCTCCCAAACTTCCACTCGTGTTTCTATTTAACAATTAGATAACGAGCTCGAGATTTCTATCGCGTGATAGTTGACGAGGGCGCAGCCCTCGTCAACTATCACGCATAGAAATCGAGAGCGAATAATCTAATTGTTTTAGTACAAATCCACTTGTCGTTCAAAACTTGGCCTTTTCTGGAACAGCCTCGACCAGTAAACTGTCTAAATCTTCTTCACGGACACTTCGAAAACGTGAAGAAGCGGCCGCCATTACGCTACTCACTATCTATCACAGAATAGATAGTGAGTAGCGCAGCCAATCAGAGGGCGGCAAATGTGATAGAACGCTAGAAGATTTATACTAAAACTCGATAGAAACACGGTACATGTTTTCTATTTCTTAAATATTTAACGTTTGAAAAAGCTTGTCAAACTTACTTAAAATTGGCAGAAATACCCAGTTTGGTCATTAAGTGAAAGCTGCTGATTATGAGGTGGTCACCTGGCCTAGCATGAAAGCGAGGCTGGACTAAAACAAGCCATGAAACCTTTTTTAAATGTTCACAATAGTTTGTCAAATTTGCTCAAAATTGAACCCTCGATGATACAGCTGCATGATATTCTCATTTGTCACGTGGTCAAATTTCCTGCACGGAAACGAAGCTCAGTGAATCGTTGATGAGCTCTCTCGATTCTCTCCTTTACGCCTTCTCTGCACGCGTCACTGAGCTCAGTTGACAACTGGTTAGGAATGTCGTAAGTCTGGCTCATTCTCTGTAAACCCTTCTAAGTATAGTCTAACGAAAGCTTGGAGAGTGATTAAGTGCGCATTTTCTCACCTTTTTACATGCTTTCCATCAAGAAAGTCTTTGATAGCGGACGATCGATATAATTCAGTCTCTTTCCAACACAAGTCCATTCCATCGCTTTCTACGTAAGCGTCGTATTAAGCATTGCCTTCACGATATGTAATTTACCAGGGCGTAATGCGAAATGGTTCAGGTCTTTTCGAGCCATTTCAGCCTCTTTTGCTGGGAGATATCGTCCCATGTCGAAAGAGATCACAGTTTTGCTTTCATCACCAACAACTGCGGTGAAAATGTTTTGAGCCCGAATAAGAACTGTCAGTAATGCGTTCAACTCATGGGCAAAATGCGCCAACAAAGGCGGTGAACCAAAACGTGTCAGAGGTATCTAGTAAGGAAACGAGAAATCAGCCAAGCGAAGTTATCACCACTTCCTATTCACATTTTGAATTAATTACTCACTCGCCATTTTGAATTTATTAATTATAAAACATATTAAATTTGTACTTTTGTAACACTGTTACTTATGGTGAAAAAAACAAGTTGTTAGGAGGAAGATGAGGTGTCGGGTGGCAGAGGAAAAAACTGACGCGAGCAAGAACACGTGGAGGGAAGAATATTTTTCCATAACACTTTGATTTCTCTCTATCATATTTACTTAACACTGATAAAGAAAGCACAAACCGTTAACCGACAGAAAATGCAGCAAAATATAAAGCAAGGCCATTCGTCTTTTGTGTCAATTTGCAGCAACAACTGAATGTGTCAAACTATGCAGTCGGAACAAGGTTTTTTACTTCTTATAAATTCTTTAGTCCTAACCTGAGAAGTGTTCCTCAGGGTTTAAATGTCATGACATCAAACCTAAATTCAAGCAGTAAACATGGTTCAGGCTCGCGCACACACCAGAGCGAAATTATCACTTTATAGAACCGTCACTGGATTCGGGCGCGCGAGACTGTCGACTTAGAGCGGCCTAAGCGACTCTTGAAAAACTTTTGAAATTATTTTGTCGTTAAGAGGTAAGAAAGGTTGGAGAGAAACTTGGTCTTATTCTCATAGTTTGTGTGTCTCGACGAATATGCAACAAGAAACGTAATATAGGTAACGGCACAAAACATTTATAGTCTTACTAGACGTTGACACGGAAACCATAAAGGAATACAGCAGAAGAAAAGCTAAAGCCTACTACACGAGGTATTCCAAGAAAGTCACGTAGCCTGGTAGTAAGCTCACTCTACGGGTCTTGACTTCGGTGATCGGACGAGAACCGGTATATTTCCCGTGATATGGTCGTAGACGAAGTTGACTTTTAGAATTCAGCACATTTCATTTAACAGTGAGCTGCACTATTAAAATCAATAAAGTCCTATTTCTACAGGTAGTCAAGTATATAGCTTACTGCAGTATTATTGTCGAGCATAAAACTTTGATTTCTCTATTTCATATTTACTGAAGACTGATAAAGAAAGCAGAAACCGTTAACCCACAGAAAATGCAGCAAAATATATGGGAAAGCCATTTGTCTTTTGTGTCAATTTGCCGCAACTAGTTAATGTTGCAATCTATGCAGTCGAAACAAGATTTTTTACTTCTTATAAATTCTTTAGTCCTAACCTGAGAAGTGTATGCTAAGGGATTAAATGTCATGAAATCTAACCTAAATTCAAGCAGAAAACTTGGTTCAAGCTCGCGTGCACACCAGACCGTAATTGTGACCTAATAGAACCGTCATTGGATTCCGGCGCGCGAGACTGTCGCATTAGAGCGGCCTAAGCGACTCTTGAAAAACGTTTGCAATTATTTTGTCGTTAAGAAGTAAGAAACGTTGGAGAGAAACTTGGTCTTATTCTCATAGTTTGTGTGTGTCGACGCATATGCAACAAGAAACGTAATATAGTTAACGGCACAAAAGATTTACAGTCTTAATCTACGTTGACACGAACAACATAAAAGAATAAGGCAGAAGAAAAGCTAAAGCCTACAATACGAGGTATTCCCAGGAAGTCACCCAGCCTGGTACTAAGCTCGCTCTACGGGTCTTGACTTCGGTAATCGGACGAGAACCGGTATATTTCTGGTGATATGGTCGTAGACGAGGTTGAGTTTTTGAATTCAGCATATTTCATTTAACAGTGAGCTGCACCATTAAAATCTATAAAGTCCCATTTCTACAGATAGTCAAGTATATAGCTTAATGCAGTATTATTGTCGAGCATAAGACTTTGATTTCTCTCTATCATATCTAGTAAAGACTGATAAACAAAGCACAAACCTTTAACCCACAGAAAATGTAGCAAAATAAATAGCAAAGACATTCGTCTTTTGTGTCAATTTTCCGCAACAAGTTAATGTTGCAAACTATGCAGTCGCAACAAGGTTTTTTACTTCTTATAAATGTTTTAGTCCTAACCTGACAAGTGTATGCTAAGGGATTAAATGTCATGAAATCTAACCTAAATTCAAGCAGAAAACATGATTCAAGCTCGCGCGCACACCAGACCGTAATTGTGACCTTATAGAACCGTCATTGGATACGGGCGCGGGAGACTGTCGAGTTAGAGCGGCCCAAGCGACTCTTGAAAAACGTTTGCAATTATTTTGTCGTTAAGAAGTAAGAAACGTTGGAGAGAAACTTGGTCTTATTCTCATAGTTTGTGTGTGTCGACGCATATGCAACAAGAAACGTAATATAGTTAACGGCAAAGAAGACTTAAAGTCTTAATCTACGTTGACATGAACAACATAAGAAAATTAGGCAGAAAAAAAGGTAAAGCCTACAACACGAGGTATTCCCAGGAAGTCACCCAGCCTGGTACTAAGCTCGCTCTACGGGTCTTGACTTCGGTGATCGGACGAGAACCGGTATATTTCCCGTGATATGGTCGTAGACGAGGTTGACTTTTTGAATTCAGCATATTTCATCAGTTAACAGTGAGCTGCACCATTAAAATCCATGAAGTCCCATTTCTACAGGTAGTCAAGTATATAGCTTAATGCAGTATTATTGTCGAGCATAAAACTTTGATTTCTCTCTATCATATTTACCAAAGACTGATAAAGAAAGCACAAACCGTTAACAGACAGAAAATGCAGCAAAATATATAGCAAAGCCATTCCTCTTTTGCGTCAATCTACCGCAACAAGTGAATGTGTCAAACTATGCAGTCTGAAGAAGCTTTCTTACTTGTTATAACTTCTTTTGTCCGAACGTGAGAAGTGTATGCTAAGAGTTTAAATGTCATGAAATCTAACCTCAATTCACGAAGAAAACATGGTTCAAGCTCGCGCGCACACCAGAGCGTAATTGTGACCTTATAGAACAGTTATTGGGTACGGGCGCGAGAGACTGTCCAGTTAGAGCGGCCTAAGCGACTCTTGAAAAACTTTTGCAATTATTTTGTCGTTAAGAAGTAAGAAACGTTGGAGAGAAACTTGGTCTTATTCTCATAGTTTGTGTGTGTCGACGAATATGCAGCAGGAAACGTAATATAGTTAACGGAACAAAACATTTATAGTCTTGATCTACGATGACACGGACAACATAAAAGGAAGAAAAGGTAAAGCCTAAAACACGAGGTATTCCCAGGAAGTCACCCAGGCTTGTAGTAAGCTCGCTCTACGGGTCTTGACTTCGGTGATCGGACGAGAACCGGTATATTTCCCGTGATATGGTCGTAGACGATGTTGTCTTTTTGAATTCAGCATATTTCATTTAAGAGTGAGCTGCACTATTAAAATCTGTTAAGACCCATTTCTACAGGTAGTCAAGTATATAGCTTAATGCAGTGTTATTGTCGAGCATAAAATTATGATTTGTCTCTTTCATATTTACTAAAGACTAATAAAGAAAGCACAAACCGTTAACCGACAGAAAACTCAGCAAAATATATAGCAAAGCCATTCCTCTTTTGCGTCACTCTGCTGCAAAAGGTGAATGTGTCAAACTATGCAGTCTGAAGAAGCTTTTTTCCTTTTTATAACTTCTTTTGTCCGAACCTGAGAAGTGTATGCTAAGGGTTCAAATGTCATGAAATCTAACCTAACTTCAAGCAGAAAACATGGTTCAAGCTCGCGCGCACACCAGAGCGTAATTGTGACCTTATAGAACCGTCATTGGATACGGGCGCGGGAGACTGTCGAGTTAGAGCGGCCTAAGCGACTCTTGAAAAACGTTTGCAATTATTTTGTCGTTAAGAAGTAAGAAACGTTGGAGAGAAACTTGGTCTTATTCTCGTAGTTTGTGTGTGTCGACGCATATGCAACAAGAAACGTAATATAGTTAACGGCAAAGAAGACTTAAAGTCTCAATCTACGTTGACACGGACAACATAAAAAAATTAGGCAGAAAAAAAGGTAAAGCCTACAACACGAGGTATTCCCAGGAAGTCACCCAGCCTGGTACTAAGCTCGTTCTACAGGTCTTGACTTCGGTGATCGGACGAGAACCGGTACATTTCCCGTGATATGGTCGTAGACGAGGTTGACTTTTAGAATTCAGCATATTTCATTTAACAGTGAGCTGCACCATTAAAATCTATGAAGTACCATTTCTAAAGTAGTCAAGTATATAGCTTAATGCAGTATTATTGTCGAGCATAAAACTTTGGTTTCTCTCTATCATATCTACTAAAGACTGATAAAGAAAGCATATATCGTTAACCGACAGAAAATGCAGCAAAATATATAGGAAAGCCATTCGTCTTTTGTGTCGATTTGCCGCAACTAGTTAATGTTGCAAACTATGCAGTCGGAACAAGATTTTTTACTTCTTATAAATTCTTTAGTCCTAACCTGAGAAGTGTATGCTAAGGGATTAAATGTCATGAAATCTAATCTAAATTCAAGCAGAAAACATGGTTCAAGCTCGCGCGCACACCAGACCGTAATTGTGACCTCATGGAACCGTCATTGGATTCGGGCGCGCGAGACTGTCGCATTAGAGCGGCCTAAGCGACTCTTGAAAAACGTTTGCAATTATTTTGTCGTTAAGAAGTAAGAAACGTTGGAGATAAACTTGGTCTTATTCTCGTAGTTTGTGTGTGTCGACGCATATGCAACAAGAAACGTAATATACTTAACGGCAAAGAAGACTCAAAGTCTTAATCTACGTTGACACGGACAACATAAAAGAATAAGGGAGAAGGAAAGCTAAAGCCTACAACACGAGGTATTCCCAGGAAGTCACCCAGCCTGGTACTAAGCTCGCTCTACGGGTGTTGACTTCGGTGATCGGACGAGAATCGGTATATTTCCCGTGATATGGTCGTAGACCAGGTTGACTTTTTAAATTCAGGATATTTCATTTAACAGTGATCTGCATTATTAAAATCTATAAAGTCCTATTTCTAAAGTAGTCAAGTATATAGCTTAATGCAATATTATTGTCAAGCATAAAACTTTGATTTCTCTCTATCATATTTACTGAAGACTGATTAAGAAAGCACAAACCGTTAACCGACAGAAAATGCAGCAAAATATATAGGAAAGCCATTCGTCTTTTGTGTCAATTTGCCGCAATATGTTAATGTTGCAAACTATGAAGTCGGAACAAGATTTTTAACTTCCTATAAATTCTTTAGTCCTAACCTGAGAAGTGTATGCTATGGGATTAAATGTCATGAAATCTAACCTAAATTCAAGCAGAAAACATGATTCAAGCTCGCGCGCACACCAGACCGTAATTGTGACCTAATAGAACCGTCATTGGATTCGGGCGCGCGAGACTGTCGCCTTAGAGCGGCCTAAGCGACTCTTGAAAAACGTTTGCAATTATTTTGTCGTTAAGAAGTAAGAAACGTTGGAGATAAACTTGGTCTTATTCTCATAGTTTGTGTGTGTCGACGCATATGCAACAAGAAACATAATATAGTTAACGGCACAAAACATTTATAGTCTTAATCTACGTTGACACGGACAACATAAAAGAATAAAGCAGAAGAAAAGCTAAAGCCTACAACACGAGGTATTCCCAGGAAGTCACCCAGCCTGGTACTAAGCTCGCTCTACCGGTCTTGACTTCGGTGATCGGACGAGAACCGGTATATTTCCCTTGATATGGTCGTAGACGGAGTTGACTTTTTGAATTCAGCATATTTCATTTAACAGTGAGCTGCACTATTAAAATTTATGAAGTCCCATTTCTAATGGTAGTCAATTTTATAGCTTAATGCAGTATTATTTTCGAGCATAAAACTTTGATTTCTCTCTATCATATTTACCAAAGACTGATAAAGAAAGCACAAACCGTTAACAGACAGAAAATGCAGCAAAATATATAGCAAAGCCATTCCTCTTTTGCGTCAATCTACCGCAACAAGTGAATGTGTCAAACTATGCAGTCTGAAGAAGCTTTCTTACTTGTTATAACTTCTTTTGTCCGAACGTGAGAAGTGTATGCTAAGAGTTTAAATGTCATGAAATCTAACCTCAATTCACGAAGAAAACATGGTTCAAGCTCGCGCGCACACCAGAGCGTAATTGTGACCTTATAGAACAGTTATTGGGTACGGGCGCGCGAGACTGTCGACATAGAGCGGCCTAAGCGACTCTTGAAAAACTTTTGCAATTATTTTGTCGTTAAGAAGTAAGAAACGTTGGAGAGAAACTTGGTCTTATTCTCATAGTTTGTGTGTGTCGACGCATATGCAACAAGAAACGTAATATAGTTAACGGAACAAAACATTTATAGTCTTGATCTACGATGACACGGACAACATAAAAGGAAGAAAAGGTAAAGCCTAAAACACGAGGTATTCCCAGGAAGTCACCCAGGCTTGTAGTAAGCTCGCTCTACGGGTCTTGACTTCGGTGATCGGACGAGAACCGGTATATTTCCCGTGATATGGTCGTAGACGAGGTTGACTTTTTGAATTCAGCATATTTCATTTAAGAGTGAGCTGCACTATTAAAATCTGTTAAGACCCATTTCTACAGGTAGTCAAGTATATAGCTTAATGCAGTGTTATTGTCGAGCATAAAATTATGATTTCTCTCTTTCATATTTACTAAAGACTAATAAAGAAAGCACAAACCGTTAACCGACAGAAAACTCAGCAAAATATATAGCAAAGCCATTCCTCTTTTGCGTCACTTTGCCGCAACAAGTGAATGTGTCAAACTATGCAGTCTGAAGAAGCTTTTTTCCTTTTTATAACTTCTTTTGTCCGAACCTGAGAAGTGTATGCTAAGGGTTTAAATGTCATGAAATCTAACCTAACTTCAAGCAGAAAACATGGTTCAAGCTCGCGCGCACACCAGAGCGTAATTGTGACCTTATAGAACCGTCATTGGATACGGGCGCGGGAGACTGTCGAGTTAGAGCGGCCTAAGCGACCCTTGAAAAACGTTTGCAATTATTTTGTCGTTAAGAAGTAAGAAACGTTGGAGAGAAACTTGGTCTTATTCTCGTAGTTTGTGTGTGTCGACGCATATGCAACAAGAAACGTAATATAGTTAACGGCAAAGAAGACTTAAAGTCTTAATCTACGTTGACACGGACAACATAAAAAAATTAGGCAGAAAAAAAGGTAAAGCCTACAACACGAGGTATTCCCAGGAAGTCACCCAGCCTGGTACTAAGCTCGTTCTACAGGTCTTGACTTCGGTGATCGGACGAGAACCGGTAAATTTTCCGTGATATGGTCGTAGACGAGGTTGACTTTTAGAATTCAGCATATTTCATTTAACAGTGAGCTGCACCATTAAAATCTATGAAGTACCATTTCTAAAGTAGTCAAGTATATAGCTTAATGCAGTATTATTGTCGAGCATAAAACTTTGGTTTCTCTCTATCATATCTACTTAAGACTGATAAAGAAAGCATACATCGTTAACCGACAGAAAATGCAGCAAAATATATAGGAAAGCCATTCGTCTTTTGTGTCAATTTGCCGCAACTAGTTAATGTTGCAAACTATGCAGTCGGAACAAGGTTTTTTACTTCTTATAAATTCTTTAGTCCTAACCTGAGAAGTGTATGCTAAGGGATTAAATGTCATGAAATCTAACCTAAATTCAAGCAGAAAACATGGTTCAAGCTCGCGCGCACACCAGACCGTAATTGTGACCTTATAGAACCGTCATTGGATTCGGGCGCGCGAGACTGTCGCCTTAGAGCGGCCTAAGCGACTCTTGAAAAACGTTTGCAATTATTTTGTCGTTAAGAAGTAAGAAAAGTTGGAGAGAAACTTGGTCTTATTCTCATAGTTTGTGTGTGTCGACGCACATGCAGCAAGAAACGTAATATAGTTAACGGCACATATCATTTATAGTCTTAATCTACGTTGACACGGACAACATAAAAGAATAAGGAAAAAGAAAAGGTAAAGCCTACAACACGAGGTATTCCCAGGAAGTCACCCAGCCTGGTACTAAGCTCGCTCTACGGGTCTTGACTTCGGTGATCGGACGAAAACCAGTATATTTCCCGTGATATGGTCGTAGACGAGGTTGACTTTTTGAATTCGGCATATTTCATCAGTTAACAGTGAGCTGCACCATTAAAATCCACGAAGTCCCATTTCTAAAGTAGTCAAGTATATAGCTTAATGCAGTATTATTGTCGAGCATAAAACTTTGGTTTCTCTCTATCATATCTACTAAAGACTGATAAAGAAAGCACAAATCGTTAACCGACAGAAAATGCAGCAAGATATATAGGAAAGCCGTTCGTCTTTTGTGTCAATTTGCCGCAACTAGTTAATGTTGCAAACTATGCAGTCGGAACAAGGTTTTTTACTTCTTATAAATTCTTTAGTCCCAACCTGAGAAGTGTATGCTAAGGGATTAAATGTCATGAAATCTAATCTAAATTCAAGCAGAAAACATGGTTCAAGCTCGCGTGCACACCAGACCGTAATTGTGACCTAAAAGAACCGTCATTGGATTCGGGCGCGCGAGACTGTCGCCTTAGAGCGGCCTAAGCGACTCTTGAAAAACGTTTGCAATTATTTTGTCGTTAAGAAGTAAGAAACGTTGGAGATAAACTTGGTCTTATTCTCATAGTTTGTGTGTGTCGACGCATATGCAACAAGAAACGTAATATAGTTAACGGCACAAAACATTTATAGTCTTAATCTACCTTGACACGGACAACATAAAAGAATAAAGCACAAGAAAAGCTAAAGCCTACAACACGAGGTATTCCCAGGAAGTCACCCAGCCTGGTACTACGCTCGCTCTACGGGTCTTGACTTCGGTGATCGGACGAGAACCGGTATATTTCCCTTGATATGGTCGTAGACGGAGTTGACTTTTTGAATTCAGCATATTTCATTTAACAGTGAGCTGCACTATTAAAATTTATGACGTCCCATTTCTACAGGTAGTCAAGTATATAGCTTAATGCAATATTATTGTCAAGCATAAAACTTTGATTTCTCTCTATCATATTTACTGAAGACTGATTAAGAAAGCACAAACCGTTAACCGACAGAAAATGCAGCAAAATATATAGGAAAGCCATTCGTCTTTTGTGTCAATTTGCCGCAATATGTTAATGTTGCAAACTATGAAGTCGGAACAAGATTTTTAACTTCCTATAAATTCTTTAGTCCTAACCTGAGAAGTGTATGCTAAGGGATTAAATGTCACGAAATCTAACCTAAATTTAAGCAGAAAACATGATTCAAGCTCGCGCGCACACCAGACCGTAATTGTGACCTAATAGAACCGTCATTGGATTCGGGCGCGCGAGACTGTCGACATAGAGCGGCCTAAGCGACTCTTGAAGAACGTTCGAAATTATTTTGTCGTTAAGAAGTAAGAAACGTTAGAGAGAAACTTGCTCTTATTTTCATAGTTTGTGTGTGTCGACGCATATGCAACAAGAAACGTAATATAGTTAACGGCACAAAACATTTATAGTCTTAATCTACGTTGACACGGACAACATAAAAGAATAAAGCAGAAGAAAAGCTAAAGCCTACAACACGAGGTATTCCCAGGAAGTCACCCAGCCTGGTACTAAGCTCGCTCTACCGGTCTTGACTTCGGTGATCGGACGAGAACCGGTATATTTCCCGTGATATGGTCGTAGACGAGGTTGACTTTTAGAATTCAGCATATTTCATTTAACAGTGAGCTGCACCATTAAAATCTATGAAGTACCATTTCTAAAGTAGTCAAGTATATAGCTTAATGCAGTATTATTGTCGAGCATAAAACTTTGGTTTCTCTCTATCATATCTACTAAAGACTGAGAAAGAAAGCATATATCGTTAACCGACAGAAAATGCAGCAAAATATATAGGAAAGCCGTTCGTCTTTTGTGTCGATTTGCCGCAACTAGTTAATGTTGCAAACTATGCAGTCGGAACAAGGTTTTTTACTTCTTATAAATTCTTTAGTCCTAACCTGAGAAGTGTATGCTAAGGGATTAAATGTCATGAAATCTAATCTAAATTCAAGCAGAAAACATGGTTCAAGCTCGCGCGCACACGAGACCGTAATTGTGACCTAATGGAACCGTCATTGGATTCGGGCGCGCGAGACTGTCGCATTAGAGCGGCCTAAGCGACTCTTGAAGAACGTTCGAAATTATTTTGTCGTTAAGAACTAAGAAACGTTGGAGATAAACTTGGTCTTATTCTCATAGTTTGTGTGTGTCGACGCATATGCAGCAGGAAACGTAATATAGTTAACGGCACAAAACATTTATAGTCTTAATCTACGTTGACACGGACAACATAAAAGAATAAGGGAGAAGGAAAGCTAAAGCCTACAACACGAGGTATTCCCAGGAAGTCACCCAGCCTGGTACTAAGCTCGCTCTACGGGTGTTGACTTCGGTGATCGGACGAGAATCGGTATATTTCCCGTGATATGGTCGTAGACCAGGTTGACTTTTTAAATTCAGGATATTTCATTTAACAGTGATCTGCATTATTAAAATCTATAAAGTCCTATTTCTAAAGTAGTCAAGTATATAGCTTAATGCAATATTATTGTCAAGCATAAAACTTTGATTTCTCTCTATCATATTTACTGAAGACTGATTAAGAAAGCACAAACCGTTAACCGACAGAAAATGCAGCAAAATATATAGGAAAGCCATTCGTCTTTTGTGTCAATTTGCCGCAATATGTTAATGTTGCAAACTATGAAGTCGGAACAAGATTTTTAACTTCCTATAAATTCTTTAGTCCTAACCTGAGAAGTGTATGCTATGGGATTAAATGTCATGAAATCTAACCTAAATTCAAGCAGAAAACATGATTCAAGCTCGCGCGCACACCAGACCGTAATTGTGACCTAATAGAACCGTCATTGGATTCGGGCGCGCGAGACTGTCGCCTTAGAGCGGCCTAAGCGACTCTTGAAAAACGTTTGCAATTATTTTGTCGTTAAGAAGTAAGAAACGTTGGAGATAAACTTGGTCTTATTCTCATAGTTTGTGTGTGTCGACGCATATGCAACAAGAAACATAATATAGTTAACGGCACAAAACATTTATAGTCTTAATCTACGTTGACACGGACAACATAAAAGAATAAAGCAGAAGAAAAGCTAAAGCCTACAACACGAGGTATTCCCAGGAAGTCACCCAGCCTGGTACTAAGCTCGCTCTACCGGTCTTGACTTCGGTGATCGGACGAGAACCGGTATATTTCCCTTGATATGGTCGTAGACGGAGTTGACTTTTTGAATTCAGCATATTTCATTTAACAGTGAGCTGCACTATTAAAATTTATGAAGTCCCATTTCTAATGGTAGTCAATTTTATAGCTTAATGCAGTATTATTTTCGAGCATAAAACTTTGATTTCTCTCTATCATATTTACCAAAGACTGATAAAGAAAGCACAAACCGTTAACAGACAGAAAATGCAGCAAAATATATAGCAAAGCCATTCCTCTTTTGCGTCAATCTACCGCAACAAGTGAATGTGTCAAACTATGCAGTCTGAAGAAGCTTTCTTACTTGTTATAACTTCTTTTGTCCGAACGTGAGAAGTGTATGCTAAGAGTTTAAATGTCATGAAATCTAACCTCAATTCACGAAGAAAACATGGTTCAAGCTCGCGCGCACACCAGAGCGTAATTGTGACCTTATAGAACAGTTATTGGGTACGGGCGCGAGAGACTGTCCAGTTAGAGCGGCCTAAGCGACTCTTGAAAAACTTTTGCAATTATTTTGTCGTTAAGAAGTAAGAAACGTTGGAGAGAAACTTGGTCTTATTCTCATAGTTTGTGTGTGTCGACGCATATGCAACAAGAAACGTAATATAGTTAACAGAACAAAACATTTATAGTCTTGATCTACGATGACACGGACAACATAAAAGGAAGAAAAGGTAAAGCCTAAAACACGAGGTATTCCCAGGAAGTCACCCAGGCTTGTAGTAAGCTCGCTCTACGGGTGTTGACTTCGGTGATCGGACGAGAACCGGTATATTTCCCGTGATATGGTCGTAGACGAGGTTGACTTTTTGAATTCAGCATATTTCATTTAAGAGTGAGCTGCACTATTAAAATCTGTTAAGACCCATTTCTACATGTAGTCAAGTATATAGCTTAATGCAGTGTTATTGTCGAGCATAAAATTATGATTTCTCTCTTTCATATTTACTAAAGACTAATAAAGAAAGCACAAACCGTTAACCGACAGAAAACTCAGCAAAATATATAGCAAAGCCATTCCTCTTTTGCGTCACTCTGCCGCAACAAGTGAATGTGTCAAACTATGCAGTCTGAAGAAGCTTTTTTCCTTTTTATAACTTCTTTTGTCCGAACCTGAGAAGTGTATGCTAAGGGTTTAAATGTCATGAAATCTAACCTAACTTCAAGCAGAAAACATGGTTCAAGCTCGCGCGCACACCAGAGCGTAATTGTGACCTTATAGAACCGTCATTGGATACGGGCGCGGGAGACTGTCGAGTTAGAGCGGCCTAAGCGACCCTTGAAAAACGTTTGCAATTATTTTGTCGTTAAGAAGTAAGAAACGTTGGAGAGAAACTTGGTCTTATTCTCGTAGTTTGTGTGTGTCGACGCATATGCAACAAGAAACGTAATATAGTTAACGGCAAAGAAGACTTAAAGTCTTAATCTACGTTGACACGGACAACATAAAAAAATTAGGCAGAAAAAAAGGTAAAGCCTACAACACGAGGTATTCCCAGGAAGTCACCCAGCCTGGTACTAAGCTCGTTCTACAGGTCTTGACTTCGGTGATCGGACGAGAACCGGTAAATTTTCCGTGATATGGTCGTAGACGAGGTTGACTTTTAGAATTCAGCATATTTCATTTAACAGTGAGCTGCACCATTAAAATCTATGAAGTACCATTTCTAAAGTAGTCAAGTATATAGCTTAATGCAGTATTATTGTCGAGCATAAAACTTTGGTTTCTCTCTATCATATCTACTTAAGACTGATAAAGAAAGCATACATCGTTAACCGACAGAAAATGCAGCAAAATATATAGGAAAGCCATTCGTCTTTTGTGTCAATTTGCCGCAACTAGTTAATGTTGCAAACTATGCAGTCGGAACAAGGTTTTTTACTTCTTATAAATTCTTTAGTCCTAACCTGAGAAGTGTATGCTAAGGGATTAAATGTCATGAAATCTAACCTAAATTCAAGCAGAAAACATGGTTCAAGCTCGCGCGCACACCAGACCGTAATTGTGACCTTATAGAACCGTCATTGGATTCGGGCGCGCGAGACTGTCGCCTTAGAGCGGCCTAAGCGACTCTTGAAAAACGTTTGCAATTATTTTGTCGTTAAGAAGTAAGAAAAGTTGGAGATTAACTTGGTCTTATTCTCATAGTTTGTGTGTGTCGACGCATATGCAGCAGGAAACGTAATATAGTTAACGGCACAAAACATTTATAGTCTTAATCTACCTTGACACGGACAACATAAAAGAATAAAGGAGAAGGAAAGCTAAAGTCTACAACACGAGGTATTCCCAGGAAGTCACCCAGCCTGGTACTAAGCTCGCTCTACGGGTCTTGACTTCGGTGATCGGACGAAAACCGGTATATTTCCCGTGATATGGTCGTAGACGAGGTTGACTTTTTGAATTCAGCATATTTCATTTAACAGTGAGCTGCACCATTAAAATCCATGAAGTCCCATTTCTACAGTAGTCAAGTATATAGCTTAATGCAGTATTATTGTCGAGCATAAAACTTTGATTTCTTTCTATCATATCTAGTAAAGACTGATAAACAAAGCACAAACCTTTAACCCACAGAAAATGTAGAAAAATAAATAGCAAAGCCATTCGTCTCTTGTGTCAATTTGCCGCAACAAGTTAATGTTGCAAACTATGCAGTCGCAACAAGGTTTTTTACTTCTTATAAATGTTTTAGTCCTAACCTGACAAGTGTATGGTAAGGGATTAAATGTCATGAAATCTAACCTAAATTCAAGCAGAAAACATGGTTCAAGCTCGCGCGCAAACCAGACCGTAATTGTGACCTAATGGAACTGTCATTAGATTCGGGCGCGCGAGACTGTCGCATTAGAGCGGCCTAAGCGACTCTTGAAAAACGTTTGCAATTATTTTGTCGTTAAGAAGTAAGAAACGTTGGAGAGAAACTTGGTCTTATTCTCATAGTTTGTGTGTGTCGACGCATATGCAGCAAGAAACGTAATATAGTTAACGGCACATATCATTTATAGTCTTAATCTACGTTGACACGGACAACATAAAAGAATAAGGAAAAAGAAAAGGTAAAGCCTACAACACGAGGTATTCCCAGGAAGTCACCCAGCCTGGTACTAAGCTCGCTCTACGGGTCTTGACTTCGGTGATCGGACGAAAACCAGTATATTTCCCGTGATATGGTCGTAGACGAGGTTGACTTTTTGAATTCGGCATATTTCATCAGTTAACAGTGAGCTGCACCATTAAAATCCACGAAGTCCCATTTCTAAAGTAGTCAAGTATATAGCTTAATGCAGTATTATTGTCGAGCATAAAACTTTGGTTTCTCTCTATCATATCTACTAAAGACTGATAAAGAAAGCACAAATCGTTAACCGACAGAAAATGCAGCAAGATATATAGGAAAGCCGTTCGTCTTTTGTGTCAATTTGCCGCAACTAGTTAATGTTGCAAACTATGCAGTCGGAACAAGGTTTTTTACTTCTTATAAATTCTTTAGTCCCAACCTGAGAAGTGTATGCTAAGGGATTAAATGTCATGAAATCTAATCTAAATTCAAGCAGAAAACATGGTTCAAGCTCGCGTGCACACCAGACCGTAATTGTGACCTAAAAGAACCGTCATTGGATTCGGGCGCGCGAGACTGTCGCCTTAGAGCGGCCTAAGCGACTCTTGAAAAACGTTTGCAATTATTTTGTCGTTAAGAAGTAAGAAACGTTGGAGATAAACTTGGTCTTATTCTCATAGTTTGTGTGTGTCGACGCATATGCAACAAGAAACGTAATATAGTTAACGGCACAAAACATTTATAGTCTTAATCTACCTTGACACGGACAACATAAAAGAATAAAGCACAAGAAAAGCTAAAGCCTACAACACGAGGTATTCCCAGGAAGTCACCCAGCCTGGTACTACGCTCGCTCTACGGGTCTTGACTTCGGTGATCGGACGAGAACCGGTATATTTCCCTTGATATGGTCGTAGACGGAGTTGACTTTTTGAATTCAGCATATTTCATTTAACAGTGAGCTGCACTATTAAAATTTATGACGTCCCATTTCTACAGGTAGTCAAGTATATAGCTTAATGCAATATTATTGTCAAGCATAAAACTTTGATTTCTCTCTATCATATTTACTGAAGACTGATTAAGAAAGCACAAACCGTTAACCGACAGAAAATGCAGCAAAATATATAGGAAAGCCATTCGTCTTTTGTGTCAATTTGCCGCAATATGTTAATGTTGCAAACTATGAAGTCGGAACAAGATTTTTAACTTCCTATAAATTCTTTAGTCCTAACCTGAGAAGTGTATGCTAAGGGATTAAATGTCACGAAATCTAACCTAAATTTAAGCAGAAAACATGATTCAAGCTCGCGCGCACACCAGACCGTAATTGTGACCTAATAGAACCGTCATTGGATTCGGGCGCGCGAGACTGTCGACATAGAGCGGCCTAAGCGACTCTTGAAGAACGTTCGAAATTATTTTGTCGTTAAGAAGTAAGAAACGTTAGAGAGAAACTTGCTCTTATTTTCATAGTTTGTGTGTGTCGACGCATATGCAACAAGAAACGTAATATAGTTAACGGCACAAAACATTTATAGTCTTAATCTACGTTGACACGGACAACATAAAAGAATAAAGCAGAAGAAAAGCTAAAGCCTACAACACGAGGTATTCCCAGGAAGTCACCCAGCCTGGTACTAAGCTCGCTCTACCGGTCTTGACTTCGGTGATCGGACGAGAACCGGTATATTTCCCGTGATATGGTCGTAGACGAGGTTGACTTTTAGAATTCAGCATATTTCATTTAACAGTGAGCTGCACCATTAAAATCTATGAAGTACCATTTCTAAAGTAGTCAAGTATATAGCTTAATGCAGTATTATTGTCGAGCATAAAACTTTGGTTTCTCTCTATCATATCTACTAAAGACTGAGAAAGAAAGCATATATCGTTAACCGACAGAAAATGCAGCAAAATATATAGGAAAGCCGTTCGTCTTTTGTGTCGATTTGCCGCAACTAGTTAATGTTGCAAACTATGCAGTCGGAACAAGGTTTTTTACTTCTTATAAATTCTTTAGTCCTAACCTGAGAAGTGTATGCTAAGGGATTAAATGTCATGAAATCTAATCTAAATTCAAGCAGAAAACATGGTTCAAGCTCGCGCGCACACGAGACCGTAATTGTGACCTAATGGAACCGTCATTGGATTCGGGCGCGCGAGACTGTCGCATTAGAGCGGCCTAAGCGACTCTTGAAGAACGTTCGAAATTATTTTGTCGTTAAGAACTAAGAAACGTTGGAGATAAACTTGGTCTTATTCTCATAGTTTGTGTGTGTCGACGCATATGCAGCAGGAAACGTAATATAGTTAACGGCACAAAACATTTATAGTCTTAATCTACGTTGACACGGACAACATAAAAGAATAAGGGAGAAGGAAAGCTAAAGCCTACAACACGAGGTATTCCCAGGAAGTCACCCAGCCTGGTACTAAGCTCGCTCTACGGGTGTTGACTTCGGTGATCGGACGAGAATCGGTATATTTCCCGTGATATGGTCGTAGACCAGGTTGACTTTTTAAATTCAGGATATTTCATTTAACAGTGATCTGCATTATTAAAATCTATAAAGTCCTATTTCTAAAGTAGTCAAGTATATAGCTTAATGCAATATTATTGTCAAGCATAAAACTTTGATTTCTCTCTATCATATTTACTGAAGACTGATTAAGAAAGCACAAACCGTTAACCGACAGAAAATGCAGCAAAATATATAGGAAAGCCATTCGTCTTTTGTGTCAATTTGCCGCAATATGTTAATGTTGCAAACTATGAAGTCGGAACAAGATTTTTAACTTCCTATAAATTCTTTAGTCCTAACCTGAGAAGTGTATGCTATGGGATTAAATGTCATGAAATCTAACCTAAATTCAAGCAGAAAACATGATTCAAGCTCGCGCGCACACCAGACCGTAATTGTGACCTAATAGAACCGTCATTGGATTCGGGCGCGCGAGACTGTCGCCTTAGAGCGGCCTAAGCGACTCTTGAAAAACGTTTGCAATTATTTTGTCGTTAAGAAGTAAGAAACGTTGGAGATAAACTTGGTCTTATTCTCATAGTTTGTGTGTGTCGACGCATATGCAACAAGAAACATAATATAGTTAACGGCACAAAACATTTATAGTCTTAATCTACGTTGACACGGACAACATAAAAGAATAAAGCAGAAGAAAAGCTAAAGCCTACAACACGAGGTATTCCCAGGAAGTCACCCAGCCTGGTACTAAGCTCGCTCTACCGGTCTTGACTTCGGTGATCGGACGAGAACCGGTATATTTCCCTTGATATGGTCGTAGACGGAGTTGACTTTTTGAATTCAGCATATTTCATTTAACAGTGAGCTGCACTATTAAAATTTATGAAGTCCCATTTCTAATGGTAGTCAATTTTATAGCTTAATGCAGTATTATTTTCGAGCATAAAACTTTGATTTCTCTCTATCATATTTACCAAAGACTGATAAAGAAAGCACAAACCGTTAACAGACAGAAAATGCAGCAAAATATATAGCAAAGCCATTCCTCTTTTGCGTCAATCTACCGCAACAAGTGAATGTGTCAAACTATGCAGTCTGAAGAAGCTTTCTTACTTGTTATAACTTCTTTTGTCCGAACGTGAGAAGTGTATGCTAAGAGTTTAAATGTCATGAAATCTAACCTCAATTCACGAAGAAAACATGGTTCAAGCTCGCGCGCACACCAGAGCGTAATTGTGACCTTATAGAACAGTTATTGGGTACGGGCGCGAGAGACTGTCCAGTTAGAGCGGCCTAAGCGACTCTTGAAAAACTTTTGCAATTATTTTGTCGTTAAGAAGTAAGAAACGTTGGAGAGAAACTTGGTCTTATTCTCATAGTTTGTGTGTGTCGACGCATATGCAACAAGAAACGTAATATAGTTAACAGAACAAAACATTTATAGTCTTGATCTACGATGACACGGACAACATAAAAGGAAGAAAAGGTAAAGCCTAAAACACGAGGTATTCCCAGGAAGTCACCCAGGCTTGTAGTAAGCTCGCTCTACGGGTGTTGACTTCGGTGATCGGACGAGAACCGGTATATTTCCCGTGATATGGTCGTAGACGAGGTTGACTTTTTGAATTCAGCATATTTCATTTAAGAGTGAGCTGCACTATTAAAATCTGTTAAGACCCATTTCTACAGGTAGTCAAGTATATAGCTTAATGCAGTGTTATTGTCGAGCATAAAATTATGATTTCTCTCTTTCATATTTACTAAAGACTAATAAAGAAAGCACAAACCGTTAACCGACAGAAAACTCAGCAAAATATATAGCAAAGCCATTCCTCTTTTGCGTCACTCTGCCGCAACAAGTGAATGTGTCAAACTATGCAGTCTGAAGAAGCTTTTTTCCTTTTTATAACTTCTTTTGTCCGAACCTGAGAAGTGTATGCTAAGGGTTTAAATGTCATGAAATCTAACCTAACTTCAAGCAGAAAACATGGTTCAAGCTCGCGCGCACACCAGAGCGTAATTGTGACCTTATAGAACCGTCATTGGATACGGGCGCGGGAGACTGTCGAGTTAGAGCGGCCTAAGCGACCCTTGAAAAACGTTTGCAATTATTTTGTCGTTAAGAAGTAAGAAACGTTGGAGAGAAACTTGGTCTTATTCTCGTAGTTTGTGTGTGTCGACGCATATGCAACAAGAAACGTAATATAGTTAACGGCAAAGAAGACTTAAAGTCTTAATCTACGTTGACACGGACAACATAAAAAAATTAGGCAGAAAAAAAGGTAAAGCCTACAACACGAGGTATTCCCAGGAAGTCACCCAGCCTGGTACTAAGCTCGTTCTACAGGTCTTGACTTCGGTGATCGGACGAGAACCGGTAAATTTTCCGTGATATGGTCGTAGACGAGGTTGACTTTTAGAATTCAGCATATTTCATTTAACAGTGAGCTGCACCATTAAAATCTATGAAGTACCATTTCTAAAGTAGTCAAGTATATAGCTTAATGCAGTATTATTGTCGAGCATAAAACTTTGGTTTCTCTCTATCATATCTACTTAAGACTGATAAAGAAAGCATACATCGTTAACCGACAGAAAATGCAGCAAAATATATAGGAAAGCCATTCGTCTTTTGTGTCAATTTGCCGCAACTAGTTAATGTTGCAAACTATGCAGTCGGAACAAGGTTTTTTACTTCTTATAAATTCTTTAGTCCTAACCTGAGAAGTGTATGCTAAGGGATTAAATGTCATGAAATCTAACCTAAATTCAAGCAGAAAACATGGTTCAAGCTCGCGCGCACACCAGACCGTAATTGTGACCTTATAGAACCGTCATTGGATTCGGGCGCGCGAGACTGTCGCCTTAGAGCGGCCTAAGCGACTCTTGAAAAACGTTTGCAATTATTTTGTCGTTAAGAAGTAAGAAAAGTTGGAGATTAACTTGGTCTTATTCTCATAGTTTGTGTGTGTCGACGCATATGCAGCAGGAAACGTAATATAGTTAACGGCACAAAACATTTATAGTCTTAATCTACCTTGACACGGACAACATAAAAGAATAAAGGAGAAGGAAAGCTAAAGTCTACAACACGAGGTATTCCCAGGAAGTCACCCAGCCTGGTACTAAGCTCGCTCTACGGGTCTTGACTTCGGTGATCGGACGAAAACCGGTATATTTCCCGTGATATGGTCGTAGACGAGGTTGACTTTTTGAATTCAGCATATTTCATTTAACAGTGAGCTGCACCATTAAAATCCATGAAGTCCCATTTCTACAGTAGTCAAGTATATAGCTTAATGCAGTATTATTGTCGAGCATAAAACTTTGATTTCTTTCTATCATATCTAGTAAAGACTGATAAACAAAGCACAAACCTTTAACCCACAGAAAATGTAGAAAAATAAATAGCAAAGCCATTCGTCTCTTGTGTCAATTTGCCGCAACAAGTTAATGTTGCAAACTATGCAGTCGCAACAAGGTTTTTTACTTCTTATAAATGTTTTAGTCCTAACCTGACAAGTGTATGGTAAGGGATTAAATGTCATGAAATCTAACCTAAATTCAAGCAGAAAACATGGTTCAAGCTCGCGCGCAAACCAGACCGTAATTGTGACCTAATGGAACTGTCATTAGATTCGGGCGCGCGAGACTGTCGCATTAGAGCGGCCTAAGCGACTCTTGAAAAACGTTTGCAATTATTTTGTCGTTAAGAAGTAAGAAACGTTGGAGAGAAACTTGGTCTTATTCTCATAGTTTGTGTGTGTCGACGCATATGCAGCAAGAAACGTAATATAGTTAACGGCACATATCATTTATAGTCTTAATCTACGTTGACACGGACAACATAAAAGAATAAGGAAAAAGAAAAGGTAAAGCCTACAACACGAGGTATTCCCAGGAAGTCACCCAGCCTGGTACTAAGCTCGCTCTACGGGTCTTGACTTCGGTGATCGGACGAAAACCAGTATATTTCCCGTGATATGGTCGTAGACGAGGTTGACTTTTTGAATTCGGCATATTTCATCAGTTAACAGTGAGCTGCACCATTAAAATCCACGAAGTCCCATTTCTAAAGTAGTCAAGTATATAGCTTAATGCAGTATTATTGTCGAGCATAAAACTTTGGTTTCTCTCTATCATATCTACTAAAGACTGATAAAGAAAGCACAAATCGTTAACCGACAGAAAATGCAGCAAGATATATAGGAAAGCCGTTCGTCTTTTGTGTCAATTTGCCGCAACTAGTTAATGTTGCAAACTATGCAGTCGGAACAAGGTTTTTTACTTCTTATAAATTCTTTAGTCCCAACCTGAGAAGTGTATGCTAAGGGATTAAATGTCATGAAATCTAATCTAAATTCAAGCAGAAAACATGGTTCAAGCTCGCGTGCACACCAGACCGTAATTGTGACCTAAAAGAACCGTCATTGGATTCGGGCGCGCGAGACTGTCGCCTTAGAGCGGCCTAAGCGACTCTTGAAAAACGTTTGCAATTATTTTGTCGTTAAGAAGTAAGAAACGTTGGAGATAAACTTGGTCTTATTCTCATAGTTTGTGTGTGTCGACGCATATGCAACAAGAAACGTAATATAGTTAACGGCACAAAACATTTATAGTCTTAATCTACCTTGACACGGACAACATAAAAGAATAAAGCACAAGAAAAGCTAAAGCCTACAACACGAGGTATTCCCAGGAAGTCACCCAGCCTGGTACTACGCTCGCTCTACGGGTCTTGACTTCGGTGATCGGACGAGAACCGGTATATTTCCCTTGATATGGTCGTAGACGGAGTTGACTTTTTGAATTCAGCATATTTCATTTAACAGTGAGCTGCACTATTAAAATTTATGACGTCCCATTTCTACAGGTAGTCAAGTATATAGCTTAATGCAATATTATTGTCAAGCATAAAACTTTGATTTCTCTCTATCATATTTACTGAAGACTGATTAAGAAAGCACAAACCGTTAACCGACAGAAAATGCAGCAAAATATATAGGAAAGCCATTCGTCTTTTGTGTCAATTTGCCGCAATATGTTAATGTTGCAAACTATGAAGTCGGAACAAGATTTTTAACTTCCTATAAATTCTTTAGTCCTAACCTGAGAAGTGTATGCTAAGGGATTAAATGTCACGAAATCTAACCTAAATTTAAGCAGAAAACATGATTCAAGCTCGCGCGCACACCAGACCGTAATTGTGACCTAATAGAACCGTCATTGGATTCGGGCGCGCGAGACTGTCGACATAGAGCGGCCTAAGCGACTCTTGAAGAACGTTCGAAATTATTTTGTCGTTAAGAAGTAAGAAACGTTAGAGAGAAACTTGCTCTTATTTTCATAGTTTGTGTGTGTCGACGCATATGCAACAAGAAACGTAATATAGTTAACGGCACAAAACATTTATAGTCTTAATCTACGTTGACACGGACAACATAAAAGAATAAAGCAGAAGAAAAGCTAAAGCCTACAACACGAGGTATTCCCAGGAAGTCACCCAGCCTGGTACTAAGCTCGCTCTACCGGTCTTGACTTCGGTGATCGGACGAGAACCGGTATATTTCCCGTGATATGGTCGTAGACGAGGTTGACTTTTAGAATTCAGCATATTTCATTTAACAGTGAGCTGCACCATTAAAATCTATGAAGTACCATTTCTAAAGTAGTCAAGTATATAGCTTAATGCAGTATTATTGTCGAGCATAAAACTTTGGTTTCTCTCTATCATATCTACTAAAGACTGAGAAAGAAAGCATATATCGTTAACCGACAGAAAATGCAGCAAAATATATAGGAAAGCCGTTCGTCTTTTGTGTCGATTTGCCGCAACTAGTTAATGTTGCAAACTATGCAGTCGGAACAAGGTTTTTTACTTCTTATAAATTCTTTAGTCCTAACCTGAGAAGTGTATGCTAAGGGATTAAATGTCATGAAATCTAATCTAAATTCAAGCAGAAAACATGGTTCAAGCTCGCGCGCACACGAGACCGTAATTGTGACCTAATGGAACCGTCATTGGATTCGGGCGCGCGAGACTGTCGCATTAGAGCGGCCTAAGCGACTCTTGAAGAACGTTCGAAATTATTTTGTCGTTAAGAACTAAGAAACGTTGGAGATAAACTTGGTCTTATTCTCATAGTTTGTGTGTGTCGACGCATATGCAGCAGGAAACGTAATATAGTTAACGGCACAAAACATTTATAGTCTTAATCTACGTTGACACGGACAACATAAAAGAATAAGGGAGAAGGAAAGCTAAAGCCTACAACACGAGGTATTCCCAGGAAGTCACCCAGCCTGGTACTAAGCTCGCTCTACGGGTGTTGACTTCGGTGATCGGACGAGAATCGGTATATTTCCCGTGATATGGTCGTAGACCAGGTTGACTTTTTAAATTCAGGATATTTCATTTAACAGTGATCTGCATTATTAAAATCTATAAAGTCCTATTTCTAAAGTAGTCAAGTATATAGCTTAATGCAATATTATTGTCAAGCATAAAACTTTGATTTCTCTCTATCATATTTACTGAAGACTGATTAAGAAAGCACAAACCGTTAACCGACAGAAAATGCAGCAAAATATATAGGAAAGCCATTCGTCTTTTGTGTCAATTTGCCGCAATATGTTAATGTTGCAAACTATGAAGTCGGAACAAGATTTTTAACTTCCTATAAATTCTTTAGTCCTAACCTGAGAAGTGTATGCTATGGGATTAAATGTCATGAAATCTAACCTAAATTCAAGCAGAAAACATGATTCAAGCTCGCGCGCACACCAGACCGTAATTGTGACCTAATAGAACCGTCATTGGATTCGGGCGCGCGAGACTGTCGCCTTAGAGCGGCCTAAGCGACTCTTGAAAAACGTTTGCAATTATTTTGTCGTTAAGAAGTAAGAAACGTTGGAGATAAACTTGGTCTTATTCTCATAGTTTGTGTGTGTCGACGCATATGCAACAAGAAACATAATATAGTTAACGGCACAAAACATTTATAGTCTTAATCTACGTTGACACGGACAACATAAAAGAATAAAGCAGAAGAAAAGCTAAAGCCTACAACACGAGGTATTCCCAGGAAGTCACCCAGCCTGGTACTAAGCTCGCTCTACCGGTCTTGACTTCGGTGATCGGACGAGAACCGGTATATTTCCCTTGATATGGTCGTAGACGGAGTTGACTTTTTGAATTCAGCATATTTCATTTAACAGTGAGCTGCACTATTAAAATTTATGAAGTCCCATTTCTAATGGTAGTCAATTTTATAGCTTAATGCAGTATTATTTTCGAGCATAAAACTTTGATTTCTCTCTATCATATTTACCAAAGACTGATAAAGAAAGCACAAACCGTTAACAGACAGAAAATGCAGCAAAATATATAGCAAAGCCATTCCTCTTTTGCGTCAATCTACCGCAACAAGTGAATGTGTCAAACTATGCAGTCTGAAGAAGCTTTCTTACTTGTTATAACTTCTTTTGTCCGAACGTGAGAAGTGTATGCTAAGAGTTTAAATGTCATGAAATCTAACCTCAATTCACGAAGAAAACATGGTTCAAGCTCGCGCGCACACCAGAGCGTAATTGTGACCTTATAGAACAGTTATTGGGTACGGGCGCGAGAGACTGTCCAGTTAGAGCGGCCTAAGCGACTCTTGAAAAACTTTTGCAATTATTTTGTCGTTAAGAAGTAAGAAACGTTGGAGAGAAACTTGGTCTTATTCTCATAGTTTGTGTGTGTCGACGCATATGCAACAAGAAACGTAATATAGTTAACGGCACAAAACATTTATAGTCTTAATCTACCTTGACACGGACAACATAAAAGAATAAAGCACAAGAAAAGCTAAAGCCTACAACACGAGGTATTCCCAGGAAGTCACCCAGCCTGGTACTACGCTCGCTCTACGGGTCTTGACTTCGGTGATCGGACGAGAACCGGTATATTTCCCTTGATATGGTCGTAGACGGAGTTGACTTTTTGAATTCAGCATATTTCATTTAACAGTGAGCTGCACTATTAAAATTTATGACGTCCCATTTCTACAGGTAGTCAAGTATATAGCTTAATGCAATATTATTGTCAAGCATAAAACTTTGATTTCTCTCTATCATATTTACTGAAGACTGATTAAGAAAGCACAAACCGTTAACCGACAGAAAATGCAGCAAAATATATAGGAAAGCCATTCGTCTTTTGTGTCAATTTGCCGCAATATGTTAATGTTGCAAACTATGAAGTCGGAACAAGATTTTTAACTTCCTATAAATTCTTTAGTCCTAACCTGAGAAGTGTATGCTAAGGGATTAAATGTCACGAAATCTAACCTAAATTTAAGCAGAAAACATGATTCAAGCTCGCGCGCACACCAGACCGTAATTGTGACCTAATAGAACCGTCATTGGATTCGGGCGCGCGAGACTGTCGACATAGAGCGGCCTAAGCGACTCTTGAAGAACGTTCGAAATTATTTTGTCGTTAAGAAGTAAGAAACGTTAGAGAGAAACTTGCTCTTATTTTCATAGTTTGTGTGTGTCGACGCATATGCAACAAGAAACGTAATATAGTTAACGGCACAAAACATTTATAGTCTTAATCTACGTTGACACGGACAACATAAAAGAATAAAGCAGAAGAAAAGCTAAAGCCTACAACACGAGGTATTCCCAGGAAGTCACCCAGCCTGGTACTAAGCTCGCTCTACCGGTCTTGACTTCGGTGATCGGACGAGAACCGGTATATTTCCCGTGATATGGTCGTAGACGAGGTTGACTTTTAGAATTCAGCATATTTCATTTAACAGTGAGCTGCACCATTAAAATCTATGAAGTACCATTTCTAAAGTAGTCAAGTATATAGCTTAATGCAGTATTATTGTCGAGCATAAAACTTTGGTTTCTCTCTATCATATCTACTAAAGACTGAGAAAGAAAGCATATATCGTTAACCGACAGAAAATGCAGCAAAATATATAGGAAAGCCGTTCGTCTTTTGTGTCGATTTGCCGCAACTAGTTAATGTTGCAAACTATGCAGTCGGAACAAGGTTTTTTACTTCTTATAAATTCTTTAGTCCTAACCTGAGAAGTGTATGCTAAGGGATTAAATGTCATGAAATCTAATCTAAATTCAAGCAGAAAACATGGTTCAAGCTCGCGCGCACACGAGACCGTAATTGTGACCTAATGGAACCGTCATTGGATTCGGGCGCGCGAGACTGTCGCATTAGAGCGGCCTAAGCGACTCTTGAAGAACGTTCGAAATTATTTTGTCGTTAAGAACTAAGAAACGTTGGAGATAAACTTGGTCTTATTCTCATAGTTTGTGTGTGTCGACGCATATGCAGCAGGAAACGTAATATAGTTAACGGCACAAAACATTTATAGTCTTAATCTACGTTGACACGGACAACATAAAAGAATAAGGGAGAAGGAAAGCTAAAGCCTACAACACGAGGTATTCCCAGGAAGTCACCCAGCCTGGTACTAAGCTCGCTCTACGGGTGTTGACTTCGGTGATCGGACGAGAATCGGTATATTTCCCGTGATATGGTCGTAGACCAGGTTGACTTTTTAAATTCAGGATATTTCATTTAACAGTGATCTGCATTATTAAAATCTATAAAGTCCTATTTCTAAAGTAGTCAAGTATATAGCTTAATGCAATATTATTGTCAAGCATAAAACTTTGATTTCTCTCTATCATATTTACTGAAGACTGATTAAGAAAGCACAAACCGTTAACCGACAGAAAATGCAGCAAAATATATAGGAAAGCCATTCGTCTTTTGTGTCAATTTGCCGCAATATGTTAATGTTGCAAACTATGAAGTCGGAACAAGATTTTTAACTTCCTATAAATTCTTTAGTCCTAACCTGAGAAGTGTATGCTATGGGATTAAATGTCATGAAATCTAACCTAAATTCAAGCAGAAAACATGATTCAAGCTCGCGCGCACACCAGACCGTAATTGTGACCTAATAGAACCGTCATTGGATTCGGGCGCGCGAGACTGTCGCCTTAGAGCGGCCTAAGCGACTCTTGAAAAACGTTTGCAATTATTTTGTCGTTAAGAAGTAAGAAACGTTGGAGATAAACTTGGTCTTATTCTCATAGTTTGTGTGTGTCGACGCATATGCAACAAGAAACATAATATAGTTAACGGCACAAAACATTTATAGTCTTAATCTACGTTGACACGGACAACATAAAAGAATAAAGCAGAAGAAAAGCTAAAGCCTACAACACGAGGTATTCCCAGGAAGTCACCCAGCCTGGTACTAAGCTCGCTCTACCGGTCTTGACTTCGGTGATCGGACGAGAACCGGTATATTTCCCTTGATATGGTCGTAGACGGAGTTGACTTTTTGAATTCAGCATATTTCATTTAACAGTGAGCTGCACTATTAAAATTTATGAAGTCCCATTTCTAATGGTAGTCAATTTTATAGCTTAATGCAGTATTATTTTCGAGCATAAAACTTTGATTTCTCTCTATCATATTTACCAAAGACTGATAAAGAAAGCACAAACCGTTAACAGACAGAAAATGCAGCAAAATATATAGCAAAGCCATTCCTCTTTTGCGTCAATCTACCGCAACAAGTGAATGTGTCAAACTATGCAGTCTGAAGAAGCTTTCTTACTTGTTATAACTTCTTTTGTCCGAACGTGAGAAGTGTATGCTAAGAGTTTAAATGTCATGAAATCTAACCTCAATTCACGAAGAAAACATGGTTCAAGCTCGCGCGCACACCAGAGCGTAATTGTGACCTTATAGAACAGTTATTGGGTACGGGCGCGAGAGACTGTCCAGTTAGAGCGGCCTAAGCGACTCTTGAAAAACTTTTGCAATTATTTTGTCGTTAAGAAGTAAGAAACGTTGGAGAGAAACTTGGTCTTATTCTCATAGTTTGTGTGTGTCGACGCATATGCAACAAGAAACGTAATATAGTTAACAGAACAAAACATTTATAGTCTTGATCTACGATGACACGGACAACATAAAAGGAAGAAAAGGTAAAGCCTAAAACACGAGGTATTCCCAGGAAGTCACCCAGGCTTGTAGTAAGCTCGCTCTACGGGTGTTGACTTCGGTGATCGGACGAGAACCGGTATATTTCCCGTGATATGGTCGTAGACGAGGTTGACTTTTTGAATTCAGCATATTTCATTTAAGAGTGAGCTGCACTATTAAAATCTGTTAAGACCCATTTCTACAGGTAGTCAAGTATATAGCTTAATGCAGTGTTATTGTCGAGCATAAAATTATGATTTCTCTCTTTCATATTTACTAAAGACTAATAAAGAAAGCACAAACCGTTAACCGACAGAAAACTCAGCAAAATATATAGCAAAGCCATTCCTCTTTTGCGTCACTCTGCCGCAACAAGTGAATGTGTCAAACTATGCAGTCTGAAGAAGCTTTTTTCCTTTTTATAACTTCTTTTGTCCGAACCTGAGAAGTGTATGCTAAGGGTTTAAATGTCATGAAATCTAACCTAACTTCAAGCAGAAAACATGGTTCAAGCTCGCGCGCACACCAGAGCGTAATTGTGACCTTATAGAACCGTCATTGGATACGGGCGCGGGAGACTGTCGAGTTAGAGCGGCCTAAGCGACCCTTGAAAAACGTTTGCAATTATTTTGTCGTTAAGAAGTAAGAAACGTTGGAGAGAAACTTGGTCTTATTCTCGTAGTTTGTGTGTGTCGACGCATATGCAACAAGAAACGTAATATAGTTAACGGCAAAGAAGACTTAAAGTCTTAATCTACGTTGACACGGACAACATAAAAAAATTAGGCAGAAAAAAAGGTAAAGCCTACAACACGAGGTATTCCCAGGAAGTCACCCAGCCTGGTACTAAGCTCGTTCTACAGGTCTTGACTTCGGTGATCGGACGAGAACCGGTAAATTTTCCGTGATATGGTCGTAGACGAGGTTGACTTTTAGAATTCAGCATATTTCATTTAACAGTGAGCTGCACCATTAAAATCTATGAAGTACCATTTCTAAAGTAGTCAAGTATATAGCTTAATGCAGTATTATTGTCGAGCATAAAACTTTGGTTTCTCTCTATCATATCTACTTAAGACTGATAAAGAAAGCATACATCGTTAACCGACAGAAAATGCAGCAAAATATATAGGAAAGCCATTCGTCTTTTGTGTCAATTTGCCGCAACTAGTTAATGTTGCAAACTATGCAGTCGGAACAAGGTTTTTTACTTCTTATAAATTCTTTAGTCCTAACCTGAGAAGTGTATGCTAAGGGATTAAATGTCATGAAATCTAACCTAAATTCAAGCAGAAAACATGGTTCAAGCTCGCGCGCACACCAGACCGTAATTGTGACCTTATAGAACCGTCATTGGATTCGGGCGCGCGAGACTGTCGCCTTAGAGCGGCCTAAGCGACTCTTGAAAAACGTTTGCAATTATTTTGTCGTTAAGAAGTAAGAAAAGTTGGAGATTAACTTGGTCTTATTCTCATAGTTTGTGTGTGTCGACGCATATGCAGCAGGAAACGTAATATAGTTAACGGCACAAAACATTTATAGTCTTAATCTACCTTGACACGGACAACATAAAAGAATAAAGGAGAAGGAAAGCTAAAGTCTACAACACGAGGTATTCCCAGGAAGTCACCCAGCCTGGTACTAAGCTCGCTCTACGGGTCTTGACTTCGGTGATCGGACGAAAACCGGTATATTTCCCGTGATATGGTCGTAGACGAGGTTGACTTTTTGAATTCAGCATATTTCATTTAACAGTGAGCTGCACCATTAAAATCCATGAAGTCCCATTTCTACAGTAGTCAAGTATATAGCTTAATGCAGTATTATTGTCGAGCATAAAACTTTGATTTCTTTCTATCATATCTAGTAAAGACTGATAAACAAAGCACAAACCTTTAACCCACAGAAAATGTAGAAAAATAAATAGCAAAGCCATTCGTCTCTTGTGTCAATTTGCCGCAACAAGTTAATGTTGCAAACTATGCAGTCGCAACAAGGTTTTTTACTTCTTATAAATGTTTTAGTCCTAACCTGACAAGTGTATGGTAAGGGATTAAATGTCATGAAATCTAACCTAAATTCAAGCAGAAAACATGGTTCAAGCTCGCGCGCAAACCAGACCGTAATTGTGACCTAATGGAACTGTCATTAGATTCGGGCGCGCGAGACTGTCGCATTAGAGCGGCCTAAGCGACTCTTGAAAAACGTTTGCAATTATTTTGTCGTTAAGAAGTAAGAAACGTTGGAGAGAAACTTGGTCTTATTCTCATAGTTTGTGTGTGTCGACGCATATGCAGCAAGAAACGTAATATAGTTAACGGCACATATCATTTATAGTCTTAATCTACGTTGACACGGACAACATAAAAGAATAAGGAAAAAGAAAAGGTAAAGCCTACAACACGAGGTATTCCCAGGAAGTCACCCAGCCTGGTACTAAGCTCGCTCTACGGGTCTTGACTTCGGTGATCGGACGAAAACCAGTATATTTCCCGTGATATGGTCGTAGACGAGGTTGACTTTTTGAATTCGGCATATTTCATCAGTTAACAGTGAGCTGCACCATTAAAATCCACGAAGTCCCATTTCTAAAGTAGTCAAGTATATAGCTTAATGCAGTATTATTGTCGAGCATAAAACTTTGGTTTCTCTCTATCATATCTACTAAAGACTGATAAAGAAAGCACAAATCGTTAACCGACAGAAAATGCAGCAAGATATATAGGAAAGCCGTTCGTCTTTTGTGTCAATTTGCCGCAACTAGTTAATGTTGCAAACTATGCAGTCGGAACAAGGTTTTTTACTTCTTATAAATTCTTTAGTCCCAACCTGAGAAGTGTATGCTAAGGGATTAAATGTCATGAAATCTAATCTAAATTCAAGCAGAAAACATGGTTCAAGCTCGCGTGCACACCAGACCGTAATTGTGACCTAAAAGAACCGTCATTGGATTCGGGCGCGCGAGACTGTCGCCTTAGAGCGGCCTAAGCGACTCTTGAAAAACGTTTGCAATTATTTTGTCGTTAAGAAGTAAGAAACGTTGGAGATAAACTTGGTCTTATTCTCATAGTTTGTGTGTGTCGACGCATATGCAACAAGAAACGTAATATAGTTAACGGCACAAAACATTTATAGTCTTAATCTACCTTGACACGGACAACATAAAAGAATAAAGCACAAGAAAAGCTAAAGCCTACAACACGAGGTATTCCCAGGAAGTCACCCAGCCTGGTACTACGCTCGCTCTACGGGTCTTGACTTCGGTGATCGGACGAGAACCGGTATATTTCCCTTGATATGGTCGTAGACGGAGTTGACTTTTTGAATTCAGCATATTTCATTTAACAGTGAGCTGCACTATTAAAATTTATGACGTCCCATTTCTACAGGTAGTCAAGTATATAGCTTAATGCAATATTATTGTCAAGCATAAAACTTTGATTTCTCTCTATCATATTTACTGAAGACTGATTAAGAAAGCACAAACCGTTAACCGACAGAAAATGCAGCAAAATATATAGGAAAGCCATTCGTCTTTTGTGTCAATTTGCCGCAATATGTTAATGTTGCAAACTATGAAGTCGGAACAAGATTTTTAACTTCCTATAAATTCTTTAGTCCTAACCTGAGAAGTGTATGCTAAGGGATTAAATGTCACGAAATCTAACCTAAATTTAAGCAGAAAACATGATTCAAGCTCGCGCGCACACCAGACCGTAATTGTGACCTAATAGAACCGTCATTGGATTCGGGCGCGCGAGACTGTCGACATAGAGCGGCCTAAGCGACTCTTGAAGAACGTTCGAAATTATTTTGTCGTTAAGAAGTAAGAAACGTTAGAGAGAAACTTGCTCTTATTTTCATAGTTTGTGTGTGTCGACGCATATGCAACAAGAAACGTAATATAGTTAACGGCACAAAACATTTATAGTCTTAATCTACGTTGACACGGACAACATAAAAGAATAAAGCAGAAGAAAAGCTAAAGCCTACAACACGAGGTATTCCCAGGAAGTCACCCAGCCTGGTACTAAGCTCGCTCTACCGGTCTTGACTTCGGTGATCGGACGAGAACCGGTATATTTCCCGTGATATGGTCGTAGACGAGGTTGACTTTTAGAATTCAGCATATTTCATTTAACAGTGAGCTGCACCATTAAAATCTATGAAGTACCATTTCTAAAGTAGTCAAGTATATAGCTTAATGCAGTATTATTGTCGAGCATAAAACTTTGGTTTCTCTCTATCATATCTACTAAAGACTGAGAAAGAAAGCATATATCGTTAACCGACAGAAAATGCAGCAAAATATATAGGAAAGCCGTTCGTCTTTTGTGTCGATTTGCCGCAACTAGTTAATGTTGCAAACTATGCAGTCGGAACAAGGTTTTTTACTTCTTATAAATTCTTTAGTCCTAACCTGAGAAGTGTATGCTAAGGGATTAAATGTCATGAAATCTAATCTAAATTCAAGCAGAAAACATGGTTCAAGCTCGCGCGCACACGAGACCGTAATTGTGACCTAATGGAACCGTCATTGGATTCGGGCGCGCGAGACTGTCGCATTAGAGCGGCCTAAGCGACTCTTGAAGAACGTTCGAAATTATTTTGTCGTTAAGAACTAAGAAACGTTGGAGATAAACTTGGTCTTATTCTCATAGTTTGTGTGTGTCGACGCATATGCAGCAGGAAACGTAATATAGTTAACGGCACAAAACATTTATAGTCTTAATCTACGTTGACACGGACAACATAAAAGAATAAGGGAGAAGGAAAGCTAAAGCCTACAACACGAGGTATTCCCAGGAAGTCACCCAGCCTGGTACTAAGCTCGCTCTACGGGTGTTGACTTCGGTGATCGGACGAGAATCGGTATATTTCCCGTGATATGGTCGTAGACCAGGTTGACTTTTTAAATTCAGGATATTTCATTTAACAGTGATCTGCATTATTAAAATCTATAAAGTCCTATTTCTAAAGTAGTCAAGTATATAGCTTAATGCAATATTATTGTCAAGCATAAAACTTTGATTTCTCTCTATCATATTTACTGAAGACTGATTAAGAAAGCACAAACCGTTAACCGACAGAAAATGCAGCAAAATATATAGGAAAGCCATTCGTCTTTTGTGTCAATTTGCCGCAATATGTTAATGTTGCAAACTATGAAGTCGGAACAAGATTTTTAACTTCCTATAAATTCTTTAGTCCTAACCTGAGAAGTGTATGCTATGGGATTAAATGTCATGAAATCTAACCTAAATTCAAGCAGAAAACATGATTCAAGCTCGCGCGCACACCAGACCGTAATTGTGACCTAATAGAACCGTCATTGGATTCGGGCGCGCGAGACTGTCGCCTTAGAGCGGCCTAAGCGACTCTTGAAAAACGTTTGCAATTATTTTGTCGTTAAGAAGTAAGAAACGTTGGAGATAAACTTGGTCTTATTCTCATAGTTTGTGTGTGTCGACGCATATGCAACAAGAAACATAATATAGTTAACGGCACAAAACATTTATAGTCTTAATCTACGTTGACACGGACAACATAAAAGAATAAAGCAGAAGAAAAGCTAAAGCCTACAACACGAGGTATTCCCAGGAAGTCACCCAGCCTGGTACTAAGCTCGCTCTACCGGTCTTGACTTCGGTGATCGGACGAGAACCGGTATATTTCCCTTGATATGGTCGTAGACGGAGTTGACTTTTTGAATTCAGCATATTTCATTTAACAGTGAGCTGCACTATTAAAATTTATGAAGTCCCATTTCTAATGGTAGTCAATTTTATAGCTTAATGCAGTATTATTTTCGAGCATAAAACTTTGATTTCTCTCTATCATATTTACCAAAGACTGATAAAGAAAGCACAAACCGTTAACAGACAGAAAATGCAGCAAAATATATAGCAAAGCCATTCCTCTTTTGCGTCAATCTACCGCAACAAGTGAATGTGTCAAACTATGCAGTCTGAAGAAGCTTTCTTACTTGTTATAACTTCTTTTGTCCGAACGTGAGAAGTGTATGCTAAGAGTTTAAATGTCATGAAATCTAACCTCAATTCACGAAGAAAACATGGTTCAAGCTCGCGCGCACACCAGAGCGTAATTGTGACCTTATAGAACAGTTATTGGGTACGGGCGCGCGAGACTGTCGACATAGAGCGGCCTAAGCGACTCTTGAAAAACTTTTGCAATTATTTTGTCGTTAAGAAGTAAGAAACGTTGGAGAGAAACTTGGTCTTATTCTCATAGTTTGTGTGTGTCGACGCATATGCAACAAGAAACGTAATATAGTTAACAGAACAAAACATTTATAGTCTTGATCTACGATGACACGGACAACATAAAAGGAAGAAAAGGTAAAGCCTAAAACACGAGGTATTCCCAGGAAGTCACCCAGGCTTGTAGTAAGCTCGCTCTACGGGTGTTGACTTCGGTGATCGGACGAGAACCGGTATATTTCCCGTGATATGGTCGTAGACGAGGTTGACTTTTTGAATTCAGCATATTTCATTTAAGAGTGAGCTGCACTATTAAAATCTGTTAAGACCCATTTCTACAGGTAGTCAAGTATATAGCTTAATGCAGTGTTATTGTCGAGCATAAAATTATGATTTCTCTCTTTCATATTTACTAAAGACTAATAAAGAAAGCACAAACCGTTAACCGACAGAAAACTCAGCAAAATATATAGCAAAGCCATTCCTCTTTTGCGTCACTCTGCCGCAACAAGTGAATGTGTCAAACTATGCAGTCTGAAGAAGCTTTTTTCCTTTTTATAACTTCTTTTGTCCGAACCTGAGAAGTGTATGCTAAGGGTTTAAATGTCATGAAATCTAACCTAACTTCAAGCAGAAAACATGGTTCAAGCTCGCGCGCACACCAGAGCGTAATTGTGACCTTATAGAACCGTCATTGGATACGGGCGCGGGAGACTGTCGAGTTAGAGCGGCCTAAGCGACCCTTGAAAAACGTTTGCAATTATTTTGTCGTTAAGAAGTAAGAAACGTTGGAGAGAAACTTGGTCTTATTCTCGTAGTTTGTGTGTGTCGACGCATATGCAACAAGAAACGTAATATAGTTAACGGCAAAGAAGACTTAAAGTCTTAATCTACGTTGACACGGACAACATAAAAAAATTAGGCAGAAAAAAAGGTAAAGCCTACAACACGAGGTATTCCCAGGAAGTCACCCAGCCTGGTACTAAGCTCGTTCTACAGGTCTTGACTTCGGTGATCGGACGAGAACCGGTAAATTTTCCGTGATATGGTCGTAGACGAGGTTGACTTTTAGAATTCAGCATATTTCATTTAACAGTGAGCTGCACCATTAAAATCTATGAAGTACCATTTCTAAAGTAGTCAAGTATATAGCTTAATGCAGTATTATTGTCGAGCATAAAACTTTGGTTTCTCTCTATCATATCTACTTAAGACTGATAAAGAAAGCATACATCGTTAACCGACAGAAAATGCAGCAAAATATATAGGAAAGCCATTCGTCTTTTGTGTCAATTTGCCGCAACTAGTTAATGTTGCAAACTATGCAGTCGGAACAAGGTTTTTTACTTCTTATAAATTCTTTAGTCCTAACCTGAGAAGTGTATGCTAAGGGATTAAATGTCATGAAATCTAACCTAAATTCAAGCAGAAAACATGGTTCAAGCTCGCGCGCACACCAGACCGTAATTGTGACCTTATAGAACCGTCATTGGATTCGGGCGCGCGAGACTGTCGCCTTAGAGCGGCCTAAGCGACTCTTGAAAAACGTTTGCAATTATTTTGTCGTTAAGAAGTAAGAAAAGTTGGAGATTAACTTGGTCTTATTCTCATAGTTTGTGTGTGTCGACGCATATGCAGCAGGAAACGTAATATAGTTAACGGCACAAAACATTTATAGTCTTAATCTACCTTGACACGGACAACATAAAAGAATAAAGGAGAAGGAAAGCTAAAGTCTACAACACGAGGTATTCCCAGGAAGTCACCCAGCCTGGTACTAAGCTCGCTCTACGGGTCTTGACTTCGGTGATCGGACGAAAACCGGTATATTTCCCGTGATATGGTCGTAGACGAGGTTGACTTTTTGAATTCAGCATATTTCATTTAACAGTGAGCTGCACCATTAAAATCCATGAAGTCCCATTTCTACAGTAGTCAAGTATATAGCTTAATGCAGTATTATTGTCGAGCATAAAACTTTGATTTCTTTCTATCATATCTAGTAAAGACTGATAAACAAAGCACAAACCTTTAACCCACAGAAAATGTAGAAAAATAAATAGCAAAGCCATTCGTCTCTTGTGTCAATTTGCCGCAACAAGTTAATGTTGCAAACTATGCAGTCGCAACAAGGTTTTTTACTTCTTATAAATGTTTTAGTCCTAACCTGACAAGTGTATGGTAAGGGATTAAATGTCATGAAATCTAACCTAAATTCAAGCAGAAAACATGGTTCAAGCTCGCGCGCAAACCAGACCGTAATTGTGACCTAATGGAACTGTCATTAGATTCGGGCGCGCGAGACTGTCGCATTAGAGCGGCCTAAGCGACTCTTGAAAAACGTTTGCAATTATTTTGTCGTTAAGAAGTAAGAAACGTTGGAGAGAAACTTGGTCTTATTCTCATAGTTTGTGTGTGTCGACGCACATGCAGCAAGAAACGTAATATAGTTAACGGCACATATCATTTATAGTCTTAATCTACGTTGACACGGACAACATAAAAGAATAAGGAAAAAGAAAAGGTAAAGCCTACAACACGAGGTATTCCCAGGAAGTCACCCAGCCTGGTACTAAGCTCGCTCTACGGGTCTTGACTTCGGTGATCGGACGAAAACCAGTATATTTCCCGTGATATGGTCGTAGACGAGGTTGACTTTTTGAATTCGGCATATTTCATCAGTTAACAGTGAGCTGCACCATTAAAATCCACGAAGTCCCATTTCTAAAGTAGTCAAGTATATAGCTTAATGCAGTATTATTGTCGAGCATAAAACTTTGGTTTCTCTCTATCATATCTACTAAAGACTGATAAAGAAAGCACAAATCGTTAACCGACAGAAAATGCAGCAAGATATATAGGAAAGCCGTTCGTCTTTTGTGTCAATTTGCCGCAACTAGTTAATGTTGCAAACTATGCAGTCGGAACAAGGTTTTTTACTTCTTATAAATTCTTTAGTCCCAACCTGAGAAGTGTATGCTAAGGGATTAAATGTCATGAAATCTAATCTAAATTCAAGCAGAAAACATGGTTCAAGCTCGCGTGCACACCAGACCGTAATTGTGACCTAAAAGAACCGTCATTGGATTCGGGCGCGCGAGACTGTCGCCTTAGAGCGGCCTAAGCGACTCTTGAAAAACGTTTGCAATTATTTTGTCGTTAAGAAGTAAGAAACGTTGGAGATAAACTTGGTCTTATTCTCATAGTTTGTGTGTGTCGACGCATATGCAACAAGAAACGTAATATAGTTAACGGCACAAAACATTTATAGTCTTAATCTACCTTGACACGGACAACATAAAAGAATAAAGCACAAGAAAAGCTAAAGCCTACAACACGAGGTATTCCCAGGAAGTCACCCAGCCTGGTACTACGCTCGCTCTACGGGTCTTGACTTCGGTGATCGGACGAGAACCGGTATATTTCCCTTGATATGGTCGTAGACGGAGTTGACTTTTTGAATTCAGCATATTTCATTTAACAGTGAGCTGCACTATTAAAATTTATGACGTCCCATTTCTACAGGTAGTCAAGTATATAGCTTAATGCAATATTATTGTCAAGCATAAAACTTTGATTTCTCTCTATCATATTTACTGAAGACTGATTAAGAAAGCACAAACCGTTAACCGACAGAAAATGCAGCAAAATATATAGGAAAGCCATTCGTCTTTTGTGTCAATTTGCCGCAATATGTTAATGTTGCAAACTATGAAGTCGGAACAAGATTTTTAACTTCCTATAAATTCTTTAGTCCTAACCTGAGAAGTGTATGCTAAGGGATTAAATGTCACGAAATCTAACCTAAATTTAAGCAGAAAACATGATTCAAGCTCGCGCGCACACCAGACCGTAATTGTGACCTAATAGAACCGTCATTGGATTCGGGCGCGCGAGACTGTCGACATAGAGCGGCCTAAGCGACTCTTGAAGAACGTTCGAAATTATTTTGTCGTTAAGAAGTAAGAAACGTTAGAGAGAAACTTGCTCTTATTTTCATAGTTTGTGTGTGTCGACGCATATGCAACAAGAAACGTAATATAGTTAACGGCACAAAACATTTATAGTCTTAATCTACGTTGACACGGACAACATAAAAGAATAAAGCAGAAGAAAAGCTAAAGCCTACAACACGAGGTATTCCCAGGAAGTCACCCAGCCTGGTACTAAGCTCGCTCTACCGGTCTTGACTTCGGTGATCGGACGAGAACCGGTATATTTCCCGTGATATGGTCGTAGACGAGGTTGACTTTTAGAATTCAGCATATTTCATTTAACAGTGAGCTGCACCATTAAAATCTATGAAGTACCATTTCTAAAGTAGTCAAGTATATAGCTTAATGCAGTATTATTGTCGAGCATAAAACTTTGGTTTCTCTCTATCATATCTACTAAAGACTGAGAAAGAAAGCATATATCGTTAACCGACAGAAAATGCAGCAAAATATATAGGAAAGCCGTTCGTCTTTTGTGTCGATTTGCCGCAACTAGTTAATGTTGCAAACTATGCAGTCGGAACAAGGTTTTTTACTTCTTATAAATTCTTTAGTCCTAACCTGAGAAGTGTATGCTAAGGGATTAAATGTCATGAAATCTAATCTAAATTCAAGCAGAAAACATGGTTCAAGCTCGCGCGCACACGAGACCGTAATTGTGACCTAATGGAACCGTCATTGGATTCGGGCGCGCGAGACTGTCGCATTAGAGCGGCCTAAGCGACTCTTGAAGAACGTTCGAAATTATTTTGTCGTTAAGAACTAAGAAACGTTGGAGATAAACTTGGTCTTATTCTCATAGTTTGTGTGTGTCGACGCATATGCAGCAGGAAACGTAATATAGTTAACGGCACAAAACATTTATAGTCTTAATCTACGTTGACACGGACAACATAAAAGAATAAGGGAGAAGGAAAGCTAAAGCCTACAACACGAGGTATTCCCAGGAAGTCACCCAGCCTGGTACTAAGCTCGCTCTACGGGTGTTGACTTCGGTGATCGGACGAGAATCGGTATATTTCCCGTGATATGGTCGTAGACCAGGTTGACTTTTTAAATTCAGGATATTTCATTTAACAGTGATCTGCATTATTAAAATCTATAAAGTCCTATTTCTAAAGTAGTCAAGTATATAGCTTAATGCAATATTATTGTCAAGCATAAAACTTTGATTTCTCTCTATCATATTTACTGAAGACTGATTAAGAAAGCACAAACCGTTAACCGACAGAAAATGCAGCAAAATATATAGGAAAGCCATTCGTCTTTTGTGTCAATTTGCCGCAATATGTTAATGTTGCAAACTATGAAGTCGGAACAAGATTTTTAACTTCCTATAAATTCTTTAGTCCTAACCTGAGAAGTGTATGCTATGGGATTAAATGTCATGAAATCTAACCTAAATTCAAGCAGAAAACATGATTCAAGCTCGCGCGCACACCAGACCGTAATTGTGACCTAATAGAACCGTCATTGGATTCGGGCGCGCGAGACTGTCGCCTTAGAGCGGCCTAAGCGACTCTTGAAAAACGTTTGCAATTATTTTGTCGTTAAGAAGTAAGAAACGTTGGAGATAAACTTGGTCTTATTCTCATAGTTTGTGTGTGTCGACGCATATGCAACAAGAAACATAATATAGTTAACGGCACAAAACATTTATAGTCTTAATCTACGTTGACACGGACAACATAAAAGAATAAAGCAGAAGAAAAGCTAAAGCCTACAACACGAGGTATTCCCAGGAAGTCACCCAGCCTGGTACTAAGCTCGCTCTACCGGTCTTGACTTCGGTGATCGGACGAGAACCGGTATATTTCCCTTGATATGGTCGTAGACGGAGTTGACTTTTTGAATTCAGCATATTTCATTTAACAGTGAGCTGCACTATTAAAATTTATGAAGTCCCATTTCTAATGGTAGTCAATTTTATAGCTTAATGCAGTATTATTTTCGAGCATAAAACTTTGATTTCTCTCTATCATATTTACCAAAGACTGATAAAGAAAGCACAAACCGTTAACAGACAGAAAATGCAGCAAAATATATAGCAAAGCCATTCCTCTTTTGCGTCAATCTACCGCAACAAGTGAATGTGTCAAACTATGCAGTCTGAAGAAGCTTTCTTACTTGTTATAACTTCTTTTGTCCGAACGTGAGAAGTGTATGCTAAGAGTTTAAATGTCATGAAATCTAACCTCAATTCACGAAGAAAACATGGTTCAAGCTCGCGCGCACACCAGAGCGTAATTGTGACCTTATAGAACAGTTATTGGGTACGGGCGCGCGAGACTGTCGACATAGAGCGGCCTAAGCGACTCTTGAAAAACTTTTGCAATTATTTTGTCGTTAAGAAGTAAGAAACGTTGGAGAGAAACTTGGTCTTATTCTCATAGTTTGTGTGTGTCGACGCATATGCAACAAGAAACGTAATATAGTTAACAGAACAAAACATTTATAGTCTTGATCTACGATGACACGGACAACATAAAAGGAAGAAAAGGTAAAGCCTAAAACACGAGGTATTCCCAGGAAGTCACCCAGGCTTGTAGTAAGCTCGCTCTACGGGTGTTGACTTCGGTGATCGGACGAGAACCGGTATATTTCCCGTGATATGGTCGTAGACGAGGTTGACTTTTTGAATTCAGCATATTTCATTTAAGAGTGAGCTGCACTATTAAAATCTGTTAAGACCCATTTCTACAGGTAGTCAAGTATATAGCTTAATGCAGTGTTATTGTCGAGCATAAAATTATGATTTCTCTCTTTCATATTTACTAAAGACTAATAAAGAAAGCACAAACCGTTAATTGACAGAAAACTCAGCAAAATATATAGCAAAGCCATTCCTCTTTTGCGTCACTCTGCCGCAACAAGTGAATGTGTCAAACTATGCAGTCTGAAGAAGCTTTTTTCCTTTTTATAACTTCTTTTGTCCGAACCTGAGAAGTGTATGCTAAGGGTTTAAATGTCATGAAATCTAACCTAACTTCAAGCAGAAAACATGGTTCAAGCTCGCGCGCACACCAGAGCGTAATTGTGACCTTATAGAACCGTCATTGGATACGGGCGCGGGAGACTGTCGAGTTAGAGCGGCCTAAGCGACCCTTGAAAAACGTTTGCAATTATTTTGTCGTTAAGAAGTAAGAAACGTTGGAGACAAACTTGGTCTTATTCTCGTAGTTTGTGTGTGTCGACGCATATGCAACAAGAAACGTAATATAGTTAACGGCAAAGAAGACTTAAAGTCTTAATCTACGTTGACACGGACAACATAAAAAAATTAGGCAGAAAAAAAGGTAAGGCCTACAACACGAGGTATTCCCAGGAAGTCACCCAGCCTGGTACTAAGCTCGTTCTACAGGTCTTGACTTCGGTGATCGGACGAGAACCGGTAAATTTTCCGTGATATGGTCGTAGACGAGGTTGACTCTTAGAATTCAGCATATTTCATTTAACAGTGAGCTGCACCATTAAAATCTATGAAGTACCATTTCTAAAGTAGTCAAGTATATAGCTTAATGCAGTATTATTGTCGAGCATAAAACTTTGGTTTCTCTCTATCATATCTACTAAAGACTGATAAAGAAAGCATATATCGTTAACCGACAGAAAATGCAGCAAAATATATAGGAAAGCCATTCGTCTTTTGTGTCGATTTGCCGCAACTAGTTAATGTTGCAAACTATGCAGTCGGAACAAGATTTTTAACTTCCTATAAATTCTTTAGTCCTAACCTGAGAAGTGTATGCTAAGGGATTAAATGTCATGAAATCTAACCTAAATTCAAGCAGAAAACATGATTCAAGCTCGCGCGCACACCAGACCGTAATTGTGACCTTATAGAACCGTCATTGGATTCGGGCGCGCGAGACTGTCGACATAGAGCGGCCTAAGCGACTCTTGAAGAACGTTCGAAATTATTTTGTCGTTAAGAAGTAAGAAACGTTAGAGAGAAACTTGCTCTTATTTTCATAGTTTGTGTGTGTCGACGCATATGCAACAAGAAACGTAATATAGTTAACGGCACAAAACATTTATAGTCTTAATCTACGTTGACACGGACAACATAAAAGAATAAGGAAAAAGAAAAGGTAAAGCCTACAACACGAGGTATTCCCAGGAAGTCACCCAGCCTGGTACTAAGCTCGCTCTACGGGTCTTGACTTCGGTGATCGGACGAAAACCAGTATATTTCCCGTGATATGGTCGTAGACGAGGTTGACTTTTTGAATTCGGCATATTTCATCAGTTAACAGTGAGCTGCACCATTAAAATCCACGAAGTCCCATTTCTAAAGTAGTCAAGTATATAGCTTAATGCAGTATTATTGTCGAGCATAAAACTTTGGTTTCTCTCTATCATATCTACTAAAGACTGATAAAGAAAGCACAAATCGTTAACCGACAGAAAATGCAGCAAGATATATAGGAAAGCCGTTCGTCTTTTGTGTCAATTTGCCGCAACTAGTTAATGTTGCAAACTATGCAGTCGGAACAAGGTTTTTTACTTCTTATAAATTCTTTAGTCCCAACCTGAGAAGTGTATGCTAAGGGATTAAATGTCATGAAATCTAATCTAAATTCAAGCAGAAAACATGGTTCAAGCTCGCGTGCACACCAGACCGTAATTGTGACCTAAAAGAACCGTCATTGGATTCGGGCGCGCGAGACTGTCGCCTTAGAGCGGCCTAAGCGACTCTTGAAAAACGTTTGCAATTATTTTGTCGTTAAGAAGTAAGAAACGTTGGAGATAAACTTGGTCTTATTCTCATAGTTTGTGTGTGTCGACGCATATGCAACAAGAAACGTAATATAGTTAACGGCACAAAACATTTATAGTCTTAATCTACCTTGACACGGACAACATAAAAGAATAAAGCACAAGAAAAGCTAAAGCCTACAACACGAGGTATTCCCAGGAAGTCACCCAGCCTGGTACTACGCTCGCTCTACGGGTCTTGACTTCGGTGATCGGACGAGAACCGGTATATTTCCCTTGATATGGTCGTAGACGGAGTTGACTTTTTGAATTCAGCATATTTCATTTAACAGTGAGCTGCACTATTAAAATTTATGACGTCCCATTTCTACAGGTAGTCAAGTATATAGCTTAATGCAATATTATTGTCAAGCATAAAACTTTGATTTCTCTCTATCATATTTACTGAAGACTGATTAAGAAAGCACAAACCGTTAACCGACAGAAAATGCAGCAAAATATATAGGAAAGCCATTCGTCTTTTGTGTCAATTTGCCGCAATATGTTAATGTTGCAAACTATGAAGTCGGAACAAGATTTTTAACTTCCTATAAATTCTTTAGTCCTAACCTGAGAAGTGTATGCTAAGGGATTAAATGTCACGAAATCTAACCTAAATTTAAGCAGAAAACATGATTCAAGCTCGCGCGCACACCAGACCGTAATTGTGACCTAATAGAACCGTCATTGGATTCGGGCGCGCGAGACTGTCGACATAGAGCGGCCTAAGCGACTCTTGAAGAACGTTCGAAATTATTTTGTCGTTAAGAAGTAAGAAACGTTAGAGAGAAACTTGCTCTTATTTTCATAGTTTGTGTGTGTCGACGCATATGCAACAAGAAACGTAATATAGTTAACGGCACAAAACATTTATAGTCTTAATCTACGTTGACACGGACAACATAAAAGAATAAAGCAGAAGAAAAGCTAAAGCCTACAACACGAGGTATTCCCAGGAAGTCACCCAGCCTGGTACTAAGCTCGCTCTACCGGTCTTGACTTCGGTGATCGGACGAGAACCGGTATATTTCCCGTGATATGGTCGTAGACGAGGTTGACTTTTAGAATTCAGCATATTTCATTTAACAGTGAGCTGCACCATTAAAATCTATGAAGTACCATTTCTAAAGTAGTCAAGTATATAGCTTAATGCAGTATTATTGTCGAGCATAAAACTTTGGTTTCTCTCTATCATATCTACTAAAGACTGAGAAAGAAAGCATATATCGTTAACCGACAGAAAATGCAGCAAAATATATAGGAAAGCCGTTCGTCTTTTGTGTCGATTTGCCGCAACTAGTTAATGTTGCAAACTATGCAGTCGGAACAAGGTTTTTTACTTCTTATAAATTCTTTAGTCCTAACCTGAGAAGTGTATGCTAAGGGATTAAATGTCATGAAATCTAATCTAAATTCAAGCAGAAAACATGGTTCAAGCTCGCGCGCACACGAGACCGTAATTGTGACCTAATGGAACCGTCATTGGATTCGGGCGCGCGAGACTGTCGCATTAGAGCGGCCTAAGCGACTCTTGAAGAACGTTCGAAATTATTTTGTCGTTAAGAACTAAGAAACGTTGGAGATAAACTTGGTCTTATTCTCATAGTTTGTGTGTGTCGACGCATATGCAGCAGGAAACGTAATATAGTTAACGGCACAAAACATTTATAGTCTTAATCTACGTTGACACGGACAACATAAAAGAATAAGGGAGAAGGAAAGCTAAAGCCTACAACACGAGGTATTCCCAGGAAGTCACCCAGCCTGGTACTAAGCTCGCTCTACGGGTGTTGACTTCGGTGATCGGACGAGAATCGGTATATTTCCCGTGATATGGTCGTAGACCAGGTTGACTTTTTAAATTCAGGATATTTCATTTAACAGTGATCTGCATTATTAAAATCTATAAAGTCCTATTTCTAAAGTAGTCAAGTATATAGCTTAATGCAATATTATTGTCAAGCATAAAACTTTGATTTCTCTCTATCATATTTACTGAAGACTGATTAAGAAAGCACAAACCGTTAACCGACAGAAAATGCAGCAAAATATATAGGAAAGCCATTCGTCTTTTGTGTCAATTTGCCGCAATATGTTAATGTTGCAAACTATGAAGTCGGAACAAGATTTTTAACTTCCTATAAATTCTTTAGTCCTAACCTGAGAAGTGTATGCTATGGGATTAAATGTCATGAAATCTAACCTAAATTCAAGCAGAAAACATGATTCAAGCTCGCGCGCACACCAGACCGTAATTGTGACCTAATAGAACCGTCATTGGATTCGGGCGCGCGAGACTGTCGCCTTAGAGCGGCCTAAGCGACTCTTGAAAAACGTTTGCAATTATTTTGTCGTTAAGAAGTAAGAAACGTTGGAGATAAACTTGGTCTTATTCTCATAGTTTGTGTGTGTCGACGCATATGCAACAAGAAACATAATATAGTTAACGGCACAAAACATTTATAGTCTTAATCTACGTTGACACGGACAACATAAAAGAATAAAGCAGAAGAAAAGCTAAAGCCTACAACACGAGGTATTCCCAGGAAGTCACCCAGCCTGGTACTAAGCTCGCTCTACCGGTCTTGACTTCGGTGATCGGACGAGAACCGGTATATTTCCCTTGATATGGTCGTAGACGGAGTTGACTTTTTGAATTCAGCATATTTCATTTAACAGTGAGCTGCACTATTAAAATTTATGAAGTCCCATTTCTAATGGTAGTCAATTTTATAGCTTAATGCAGTATTATTTTCGAGCATAAAACTTTGATTTCTCTCTATCATATTTACCAAAGACTGATAAAGAAAGCACAAACCGTTAACAGACAGAAAATGCAGCAAAATATATAGCAAAGCCATTCCTCTTTTGCGTCAATCTACCGCAACAAGTGAATGTGTCAAACTATGCAGTCTGAAGAAGCTTTCTTACTTGTTATAACTTCTTTTGTCCGAACGTGAGAAGTGTATGCTAAGAGTTTAAATGTCATGAAATCTAACCTCAATTCACGAAGAAAACATGGTTCAAGCTCGCGCGCACACCAGAGCGTAATTGTGACCTTATAGAACAGTTATTGGGTACGGGCGCGAGAGACTGTCCAGTTAGAGCGGCCTAAGCGACTCTTGAAAAACTTTTGCAATTATTTTGTCGTTAAGAAGTAAGAAACGTTGGAGAGAAACTTGGTCTTATTCTCATAGTTTGTGTGTGTCGACGCATATGCAACAAGAAACGTAATATAGTTAACAGAACAAAACATTTATAGTCTTGATCTACGATGACACGGACAACATAAAAGGAAGAAAAGGTAAAGCCTAAAACACGAGGTATTCCCAGGAAGTCACCCAGGCTTGTAGTAAGCTCGCTCTACGGGTGTTGACTTCGGTGATCGGACGAGAACCGGTATATTTCCCGTGATATGGTCGTAGACGAGGTTGACTTTTTGAATTCAGCATATTTCATTTAAGAGTGAGCTGCACTATTAAAATCTGTTAAGACCCATTTCTACAGGTAGTCAAGTATATAGCTTAATGCAGTGTTATTGTCGAGCATAAAATTATGATTTCTCTCTTTCATATTTACTAAAGACTAATAAAGAAAGCACAAACCGTTAACCGACAGAAAACTCAGCAAAATATATAGCAAAGCCATTCCTCTTTTGCGTCACTCTGCCGCAACAAGTGAATGTGTCAAACTATGCAGTCTGAAGAAGCTTTTTTCCTTTTTATAACTTCTTTTGTCCGAACCTGAGAAGTGTATGCTAAGGGTTTAAATGTCATGAAATCTAACCTAACTTCAAGCAGAAAACATGGTTCAAGCTCGCGCGCACACCAGAGCGTAATTGTGACCTTATAGAACCGTCATTGGATACGGGCGCGGGAGACTGTCGAGTTAGAGCGGCCTAAGCGACCCTTGAAAAACGTTTGCAATTATTTTGTCGTTAAGAAGTAAGAAACGTTGGAGAGAAACTTGGTCTTATTCTCGTAGTTTGTGTGTGTCGACGCATATGCAACAAGAAACGTAATATAGTTAACGGCAAAGAAGACTTAAAGTCTTAATCTACGTTGACACGGACAACATAAAAAAATTAGGCAGAAAAAAAGGTAAAGCCTACAACACGAGGTATTCCCAGGAAGTCACCCAGCCTGGTACTAAGCTCGTTCTACAGGTCTTGACTTCGGTGATCGGACGAGAACCGGTAAATTTTCCGTGATATGGTCGTAGACGAGGTTGACTTTTAGAATTCAGCATATTTCATTTAACAGTGAGCTGCACCATTAAAATCTATGAAGTACCATTTCTAAAGTAGTCAAGTATATAGCTTAATGCAGTATTATTGTCGAGCATAAAACTTTGGTTTCTCTCTATCATATCTACTTAAGACTGATAAAGAAAGCATACATCGTTAACCGACAGAAAATGCAGCAAAATATATAGGAAAGCCATTCGTCTTTTGTGTCAATTTGCCGCAACTAGTTAATGTTGCAAACTATGCAGTCGGAACAAGGTTTTTTACTTCTTATAAATTCTTTAGTCCTAACCTGAGAAGTGTATGCTAAGGGATTAAATGTCATGAAATCTAACCTAAATTCAAGCAGAAAACATGGTTCAAGCTCGCGCGCACACCAGACCGTAATTGTGACCTTATAGAACCGTCATTGGATTCGGGCGCGCGAGACTGTCGCCTTAGAGCGGCCTAAGCGACTCTTGAAAAACGTTTGCAATTATTTTGTCGTTAAGAAGTAAGAAAAGTTGGAGATTAACTTGGTCTTATTCTCATAGTTTGTGTGTGTCGACGCATATGCAGCAGGAAACGTAATATAGTTAACGGCACAAAACATTTATAGTCTTAATCTACCTTGACACGGACAACATAAAAGAATAAAGGAGAAGGAAAGCTAAAGTCTACAACACGAGGTATTCCCAGGAAGTCACCCAGCCTGGTACTAAGCTCGCTCTACGGGTCTTGACTTCGGTGATCGGACGAAAACCGGTATATTTCCCGTGATATGGTCGTAGACGAGGTTGACTTTTTGAATTCAGCATATTTCATTTAACAGTGAGCTGCACCATTAAAATCCATGAAGTCCCATTTCTACAGTAGTCAAGTATATAGCTTAATGCAGTATTATTGTCGAGCATAAAACTTTGATTTCTTTCTATCATATCTAGTAAAGACTGATAAACAAAGCACAAACCTTTAACCCACAGAAAATGTAGAAAAATAAATAGCAAAGCCATTCGTCTCTTGTGTCAATTTGCCGCAACAAGTTAATGTTGCAAACTATGCAGTCGCAACAAGGTTTTTTACTTCTTATAAATGTTTTAGTCCTAACCTGACAAGTGTATGGTAAGGGATTAAATGTCATGAAATCTAACCTAAATTCAAGCAGAAAACATGGTTCAAGCTCGCGCGCAAACCAGACCGTAATTGTGACCTAATGGAACTGTCATTAGATTCGGGCGCGCGAGACTGTCGCATTAGAGCGGCCTAAGCGACTCTTGAAAAACGTTTGCAATTATTTTGTCGTTAAGAAGTAAGAAACGTTGGAGAGAAACTTGGTCTTATTCTCATAGTTTGTGTGTGTCGACGCATATGCAGCAAGAAACGTAATATAGTTAACGGCACATATCATTTATAGTCTTAATCTACGTTGACACGGACAACATAAAAGAATAAGGAAAAAGAAAAGGTAAAGCCTACAACACGAGGTATTCCCAGGAAGTCACCCAGCCTGGTACTAAGCTCGCTCTACGGGTCTTGACTTCGGTGATCGGACGAAAACCAGTATATTTCCCGTGATATGGTCGTAGACGAGGTTGACTTTTTGAATTCGGCATATTTCATCAGTTAACAGTGAGCTGCACCATTAAAATCCACGAAGTCCCATTTCTAAAGTAGTCAAGTATATAGCTTAATGCAGTATTATTGTCGAGCATAAAACTTTGGTTTCTCTCTATCATATCTACTAAAGACTGATAAAGAAAGCACAAATCGTTAACCGACAGAAAATGCAGCAAGATATATAGGAAAGCCGTTCGTCTTTTGTGTCAATTTGCCGCAACTAGTTAATGTTGCAAACTATGCAGTCGGAACAAGGTTTTTTACTTCTTATAAATTCTTTAGTCCCAACCTGAGAAGTGTATGCTAAGGGATTAAATGTCATGAAATCTAATCTAAATTCAAGCAGAAAACATGGTTCAAGCTCGCGTGCACACCAGACCGTAATTGTGACCTAAAAGAACCGTCATTGGATTCGGGCGCGCGAGACTGTCGCCTTAGAGCGGCCTAAGCGACTCTTGAAAAACGTTTGCAATTATTTTGTCGTTAAGAAGTAAGAAACGTTGGAGATAAACTTGGTCTTATTCTCATAGTTTGTGTGTGTCGACGCATATGCAACAAGAAACGTAATATAGTTAACGGCACAAAACATTTATAGTCTTAATCTACCTTGACACGGACAACATAAAAGAATAAAGCACAAGAAAAGCTAAAGCCTACAACACGAGGTATTCCCAGGAAGTCACCCAGCCTGGTACTACGCTCGCTCTACGGGTCTTGACTTCGGTGATCGGACGAGAACCGGTATATTTCCCTTGATATGGTCGTAGACGGAGTTGACTTTTTGAATTCAGCATATTTCATTTAACAGTGAGCTGCACTATTAAAATTTATGACGTCCCATTTCTACAGGTAGTCAAGTATATAGCTTAATGCAATATTATTGTCAAGCATAAAACTTTGATTTCTCTCTATCATATTTACTGAAGACTGATTAAGAAAGCACAAACCGTTAACCGACAGAAAATGCAGCAAAATATATAGGAAAGCCATTCGTCTTTTGTGTCAATTTGCCGCAATATGTTAATGTTGCAAACTATGAAGTCGGAACAAGATTTTTAACTTCCTATAAATTCTTTAGTCCTAACCTGAGAAGTGTATGCTAAGGGATTAAATGTCACGAAATCTAACCTAAATTTAAGCAGAAAACATGATTCAAGCTCGCGCGCACACCAGACCGTAATTGTGACCTAATAGAACCGTCATTGGATTCGGGCGCGCGAGACTGTCGACATAGAGCGGCCTAAGCGACTCTTGAAGAACGTTCGAAATTATTTTGTCGTTAAGAAGTAAGAAACGTTAGAGAGAAACTTGCTCTTATTTTCATAGTTTGTGTGTGTCGACGCATATGCAACAAGAAACGTAATATAGTTAACGGCACAAAACATTTATAGTCTTAATCTACGTTGACACGGACAACATAAAAGAATAAAGCAGAAGAAAAGCTAAAGCCTACAACACGAGGTATTCCCAGGAAGTCACCCAGCCTGGTACTAAGCTCGCTCTACCGGTCTTGACTTCGGTGATCGGACGAGAACCGGTATATTTCCCGTGATATGGTCGTAGACGAGGTTGACTTTTAGAATTCAGCATATTTCATTTAACAGTGAGCTGCACCATTAAAATCTATGAAGTACCATTTCTAAAGTAGTCAAGTATATAGCTTAATGCAGTATTATTGTCGAGCATAAAACTTTGGTTTCTCTCTATCATATCTACTAAAGACTGAGAAAGAAAGCATATATCGTTAACCGACAGAAAATGCAGCAAAATATATAGGAAAGCCGTTCGTCTTTTGTGTCGATTTGCCGCAACTAGTTAATGTTGCAAACTATGCAGTCGGAACAAGGTTTTTTACTTCTTATAAATTCTTTAGTCCTAACCTGAGAAGTGTATGCTAAGGGATTAAATGTCATGAAATCTAATCTAAATTCAAGCAGAAAACATGGTTCAAGCTCGCGCGCACACGAGACCGTAATTGTGACCTAATGGAACCGTCATTGGATTCGGGCGCGCGAGACTGTCGCATTAGAGCGGCCTAAGCGACTCTTGAAGAACGTTCGAAATTATTTTGTCGTTAAGAACTAAGAAACGTTGGAGATAAACTTGGTCTTATTCTCATAGTTTGTGTGTGTCGACGCATATGCAGCAGGAAACGTAATATAGTTAACGGCACAAAACATTTATAGTCTTAATCTACGTTGACACGGACAACATAAAAGAATAAGGGAGAAGGAAAGCTAAAGCCTACAACACGAGGTATTCCCAGGAAGTCACCCAGCCTGGTACTAAGCTCGCTCTACGGGTGTTGACTTCGGTGATCGGACGAGAATCGGTATATTTCCCGTGATATGGTCGTAGACCAGGTTGACTTTTTAAATTCAGGATATTTCATTTAACAGTGATCTGCATTATTAAAATCTATAAAGTCCTATTTCTAAAGTAGTCAAGTATATAGCTTAATGCAATATTATTGTCAAGCATAAAACTTTGATTTCTCTCTATCATATTTACTGAAGACTGATTAAGAAAGCACAAACCGTTAACCGACAGAAAATGCAGCAAAATATATAGGAAAGCCATTCGTCTTTTGTGTCAATTTGCCGCAATATGTTAATGTTGCAAACTATGAAGTCGGAACAAGATTTTTAACTTCCTATAAATTCTTTAGTCCTAACCTGAGAAGTGTATGCTATGGGATTAAATGTCATGAAATCTAACCTAAATTCAAGCAGAAAACATGATTCAAGCTCGCGCGCACACCAGACCGTAATTGTGACCTAATAGAACCGTCATTGGATTCGGGCGCGCGAGACTGTCGCCTTAGAGCGGCCTAAGCGACTCTTGAAAAACGTTTGCAATTATTTTGTCGTTAAGAAGTAAGAAACGTTGGAGATAAACTTGGTCTTATTCTCATAGTTTGTGTGTGTCGACGCATATGCAACAAGAAACATAATATAGTTAACGGCACAAAACATTTATAGTCTTAATCTACGTTGACACGGACAACATAAAAGAATAAAGCAGAAGAAAAGCTAAAGCCTACAACACGAGGTATTCCCAGGAAGTCACCCAGCCTGGTACTAAGCTCGCTCTACCGGTCTTGACTTCGGTGATCGGACGAGAACCGGTATATTTCCCTTGATATGGTCGTAGACGGAGTTGACTTTTTGAATTCAGCATATTTCATTTAACAGTGAGCTGCACTATTAAAATTTATGAAGTCCCATTTCTAATGGTAGTCAATTTTATAGCTTAATGCAGTATTATTTTCGAGCATAAAACTTTGATTTCTCTCTATCATATTTACCAAAGACTGATAAAGAAAGCACAAACCGTTAACAGACAGAAAATGCAGCAAAATATATAGCAAAGCCATTCCTCTTTTGCGTCAATCTACCGCAACAAGTGAATGTGTCAAACTATGCAGTCTGAAGAAGCTTTCTTACTTGTTATAACTTCTTTTGTCCGAACGTGAGAAGTGTATGCTAAGAGTTTAAATGTCATGAAATCTAACCTCAATTCACGAAGAAAACATGGTTCAAGCTCGCGCGCACACCAGAGCGTAATTGTGACCTTATAGAACAGTTATTGGGTACGGGCGCGCGAGACTGTCGACATAGAGCGGCCTAAGCGACTCTTGAAAAACTTTTGCAATTATTTTGTCGTTAAGAAGTAAGAAACGTTGGAGAGAAACTTGGTCTTATTCTCATAGTTTGTGTGTGTCGACGCATATGCAACAAGAAACGTAATATAGTTAACAGAACAAAATATTTATAGTCTTGATCTACGATGACACGGACAACATAAAAGGAAGAAAAGGTAAAGCCTAAAACACGAGGTATTCCCAGGAAGTCACCCAGGCTTGTAGTAAGCTCGCTCTACGGGTGTTGACTTCGGTGATCGGACGAGAACCGGTATATTTCCCGTGATATGGTCGTAGACGAGGTTGACTTTTTGAATTCAGCATATTTCATTTAAGAGTGAGCTGCACTATTAAAATCTGTTAAGACCCATTTCTACAGGTAGTCAAGTATATAGCTTAATGCAGTGTTATTGTCGAGCATAAAATTATGATTTCTCTCTTTCATATTTACTAAAGACTAATAAAGAAAGCACAAACCGTTAACCGACAGAAAACTCAGCAAAATATATAGCAAAGCCATTCCTCTTTTGCGTCACTCTGCCGCAACAAGTGAATGTGTCAAACTATGCAGTCTGAAGAAGCTTTTTTCCTTTTTATAACTTCTTTTGTCCGAACCTGAGAAGTGTATGCTAAGGGTTTAAATGTCATGAAATCTAACCTAACTTCAAGCAGAAAACATGGTTCAAGCTCGCGCGCACACCAGAGCGTAATTGTGACCTTATAGAACCGTCATTGGATACGGGCGCGGGAGACTGTCGAGTTAGAGCGGCCTAAGCGACCCTTGAAAAACGTTTGCAATTATTTTGTCGTTAAGAAGTAAGAAACGTTGGAGAGAAACTTGGTCTTATTCTCGTAGTTTGTGTGTGTCGACGCATATGCAACAAGAAACGTAATATAGTTAACGGCAAAGAAGACTTAAAGTCTTAATCTACGTTGACACGGACAACATAAAAAAATTAGGCAGAAAAAAAGGTAAAGCCTACAACACGAGGTATTCCCAGGAAGTCACCCAGCCTGGTACTAAGCTCGTTCTACAGGTCTTGACTTCGGTGATCGGACGAGAACCGGTAAATTTTCCGTGATATGGTCGTAGACGAGGTTGACTTTTAGAATTCAGCATATTTCATTTAACAGTGAGCTGCACCATTAAAATCTATGAAGTACCATTTCTAAAGTAGTCAAGTATATAGCTTAATGCAGTATTATTGTCGAGCATAAAACTTTGGTTTCTCTCTATCATATCTACTTAAGACTGATAAAGAAAGCATACATCGTTAACCGACAGAAAATGCAGCAAAATATATAGGAAAGCCATTCGTCTTTTGTGTCAATTTGCCGCAACTAGTTAATGTTGCAAACTATGCAGTCGGAACAAGGTTTTTTACTTCTTATAAATTCTTTAGTCCTAACCTGAGAAGTGTATGCTAAGGGATTAAATGTCATGAAATCTAACCTAAATTCAAGCAGAAAACATGGTTCAAGCTCGCGCGCACACCAGACCGTAATTGTGACCTTATAGAACCGTCATTGGATTCGGGCGCGCGAGACTGTCGCCTTAGAGCGGCCTAAGCGACTCTTGAAAAACGTTTGCAATTATTTTGTCGTTAAGAAGTAAGAAAAGTTGGAGATTAACTTGGTCTTATTCTCATAGTTTGTGTGTGTCGACGCATATGCAGCAGGAAACGTAATATAGTTAACGGCACAAAACATTTATAGTCTTAATCTACCTTGACACGGACAACATAAAAGAATAAAGGAGAAGGAAAGCTAAAGTCTACAACACGAGGTATTCCCAGGAAGTCACCCAGCCTGGTACTAAGCTCGCTCTACGGGTCTTGACTTCGGTGATCGGACGAAAACCGGTATATTTCCCGTGATATGGTCGTAGACGAGGTTGACTTTTTGAATTCAGCATATTTCATTTAACAGTGAGCTGCACCATTAAAATCCATGAAGTCCCATTTCTACAGTAGTCAAGTATATAGCTTAATGCAGTATTATTGTCGAGCATAAAACTTTGATTTCTTTCTATCATATCTAGTAAAGACTGATAAACAAAGCACAAACCTTTAACCCACAGAAAATGTAGAAAAATAAATAGCAAAGCCATTCGTCTCTTGTGTCAATTTGCCGCAACAAGTTAATGTTGCAAACTATGCAGTCGCAACAAGGTTTTTTACTTCTTATAAATGTTTTAGTCCTAACCTGACAAGTGTATGGTAAGGGATTAAATGTCATGAAATCTAACCTAAATTCAAGCAGAAAACATGGTTCAAGCTCGCGCGCAAACCAGACCGTAATTGTGACCTAATGGAACTGTCATTAGATTCGGGCGCGCGAGACTGTCGCATTAGAGCGGCCTAAGCGACTCTTGAAAAACGTTTGCAATTATTTTGTCGTTAAGAAGTAAGAAACGTTGGAGAGAAACTTGGTCTTATTCTCATAGTTTGTGTGTGTCGACGCATATGCAACAAGAAACGTAATATAGTTAACGGCACAAAACATTTATAGTCTTAATCTACCTTGACACGGACAACATAAAAGAATAAAGCACAAGAAAAGCTAAAGCCTACAACACGAGGTATTCCCAGGAAGTCACCCAGCCTGGTACTACGCTCGCTCTACGGGTCTTGACTTCGGTGATCGGACGAGAACCGGTATATTTCCCTTGATATGGTCGTAGACGGAGTTGACTTTTTGAATTCAGCATATTTCATTTAACAGTGAGCTGCACTATTAAAATTTATGACGTCCCATTTCTACAGGTAGTCAAGTATATAGCTTAATGCAATATTATTGTCAAGCATAAAACTTTGATTTCTCTCTATCATATTTACTGAAGACTGATTAAGAAAGCACAAACCGTTAACCGACAGAAAATGCAGCAAAATATATAGGAAAGCCATTCGTCTTTTGTGTCAATTTGCCGCAATATGTTAATGTTGCAAACTATGAAGTCGGAACAAGATTTTTAACTTCCTATAAATTCTTTAGTCCTAACCTGAGAAGTGTATGCTAAGGGATTAAATGTCACGAAATCTAACCTAAATTTAAGCAGAAAACATGATTCAAGCTCGCGCGCACACCAGACCGTAATTGTGACCTAATAGAACCGTCATTGGATTCGGGCGCGCGAGACTGTCGACATAGAGCGGCCTAAGCGACTCTTGAAGAACGTTCGAAATTATTTTGTCGTTAAGAAGTAAGAAACGTTAGAGAGAAACTTGCTCTTATTTTCATAGTTTGTGTGTGTCGACGCATATGCAACAAGAAACGTAATATAGTTAACGGCACAAAACATTTATAGTCTTAATCTACGTTGACACGGACAACATAAAAGAATAAAGCAGAAGAAAAGCTAAAGCCTACAACACGAGGTATTCCCAGGAAGTCACCCAGCCTGGTACTAAGCTCGCTCTACCGGTCTTGACTTCGGTGATCGGACGAGAACCGGTATATTTCCCGTGATATGGTCGTAGACGAGGTTGACTTTTAGAATTCAGCATATTTCATTTAACAGTGAGCTGCACCATTAAAATCTATGAAGTACCATTTCTAAAGTAGTCAAGTATATAGCTTAATGCAGTATTATTGTCGAGCATAAAACTTTGGTTTCTCTCTATCATATCTACTAAAGACTGAGAAAGAAAGCATATATCGTTAACCGACAGAAAATGCAGCAAAATATATAGGAAAGCCGTTCGTCTTTTGTGTCGATTTGCCGCAACTAGTTAATGTTGCAAACTATGCAGTCGGAACAAGGTTTTTTACTTCTTATAAATTCTTTAGTCCTAACCTGAGAAGTGTATGCTAAGGGATTAAATGTCATGAAATCTAATCTAAATTCAAGCAGAAAACATGGTTCAAGCTCGCGCGCACACGAGACCGTAATTGTGACCTAATGGAACCGTCATTGGATTCGGGCGCGCGAGACTGTCGCATTAGAGCGGCCTAAGCGACTCTTGAAGAACGTTCGAAATTATTTTGTCGTTAAGAACTAAGAAACGTTGGAGATAAACTTGGTCTTATTCTCATAGTTTGTGTGTGTCGACGCATATGCAGCAGGAAACGTAATATAGTTAACGGCACAAAACATTTATAGTCTTAATCTACGTTGACACGGACAACATAAAAGAATAAGGGAGAAGGAAAGCTAAAGCCTACAACACGAGGTATTCCCAGGAAGTCACCCAGCCTGGTACTAAGCTCGCTCTACGGGTGTTGACTTCGGTGATCGGACGAGAATCGGTATATTTCCCGTGATATGGTCGTAGACCAGGTTGACTTTTTAAATTCAGGATATTTCATTTAACAGTGATCTGCATTATTAAAATCTATAAAGTCCTATTTCTAAAGTAGTCAAGTATATAGCTTAATGCAATATTATTGTCAAGCATAAAACTTTGATTTCTCTCTATCATATTTACTGAAGACTGATTAAGAAAGCACAAACCGTTAACCGACAGAAAATGCAGCAAAATATATAGGAAAGCCATTCGTCTTTTGTGTCAATTTGCCGCAATATGTTAATGTTGCAAACTATGAAGTCGGAACAAGATTTTTAACTTCCTATAAATTCTTTAGTCCTAACCTGAGAAGTGTATGCTATGGGATTAAATGTCATGAAATCTAACCTAAATTCAAGCAGAAAACATGATTCAAGCTCGCGCGCACACCAGACCGTAATTGTGACCTAATAGAACCGTCATTGGATTCGGGCGCGCGAGACTGTCGCCTTAGAGCGGCCTAAGCGACTCTTGAAAAACGTTTGCAATTATTTTGTCGTTAAGAAGTAAGAAACGTTGGAGATAAACTTGGTCTTATTCTCATAGTTTGTGTGTGTCGACGCATATGCAACAAGAAACATAATATAGTTAACGGCACAAAACATTTATAGTCTTAATCTACGTTGACACGGACAACATAAAAGAATAAAGCAGAAGAAAAGCTAAAGCCTACAACACGAGGTATTCCCAGGAAGTCACCCAGCCTGGTACTAAGCTCGCTCTACCGGTCTTGACTTCGGTGATCGGACGAGAACCGGTATATTTCCCTTGATATGGTCGTAGACGGAGTTGACTTTTTGAATTCAGCATATTTCATTTAACAGTGAGCTGCACTATTAAAATTTATGAAGTCCCATTTCTAATGGTAGTCAATTTTATAGCTTAATGCAGTATTATTTTCGAGCATAAAACTTTGATTTCTCTCTATCATATTTACCAAAGACTGATAAAGAAAGCACAAACCGTTAACAGACAGAAAATGCAGCAAAATATATAGCAAAGCCATTCCTCTTTTGCGTCAATCTACCGCAACAAGTGAATGTGTCAAACTATGCAGTCTGAAGAAGCTTTCTTACTTGTTATAACTTCTTTTGTCCGAACGTGAGAAGTGTATGCTAAGAGTTTAAATGTCATGAAATCTAACCTCAATTCACGAAGAAAACATGGTTCAAGCTCGCGCGCACACCAGAGCGTAATTGTGACCTTATAGAACAGTTATTGGGTACGGGCGCGCGAGACTGTCGACATAGAGCGGCCTAAGCGACTCTTGAAAAACTTTTGCAATTATTTTGTCGTTAAGAAGTAAGAAACGTTGGAGAGAAACTTGGTCTTATTCTCATAGTTTGTGTGTGTCGACGCATATGCAACAAGAAACGTAATATAGTTAACAGAACAAAACATTTATAGTCTTGATCTACGATGACACGGACAACATAAAAGGAAGAAAAGGTAAAGCCTAAAACACGAGGTATTCCCAGGAAGTCACCCAGGCTTGTAGTAAGCTCGCTCTACGGGTGTTGACTTCGGTGATCGGACGAGAACCGGTATATTTCCCGTGATATGGTCGTAGACGAGGTTGACTTTTTGAATTCAGCATATTTCATTTAAGAGTGAGCTGCACTATTAAAATCTGTTAAGACCCATTTCTACAGGTAGTCAAGTATATAGCTTAATGCAGTGTTATTGTCGAGCATAAAATTATGATTTCTCTCTTTCATATTTACTAAAGACTAATAAAGAAAGCACAAACCGTTAACCGACAGAAAACTCAGCAAAATATATAGCAAAGCCATTCCTCTTTTGCGTCACTCTGCCGCAACAAGTGAATGTGTCAAACTATGCAGTCTGAAGAAGCTTTTTTCCTTTTTATAACTTCTTTTGTCCGAACCTGAGAAGTGTATGCTAAGGGTTTAAATGTCATGAAATCTAACCTAACTTCAAGCAGAAAACATGGTTCAAGCTCGCGCGCACACCAGAGCGTAATTGTGACCTTATAGAACCGTCATTGGATACGGGCGCGGGAGACTGTCGAGTTAGAGCGGCCTAAGCGACCCTTGAAAAACGTTTGCAATTATTTTGTCGTTAAGAAGTAAGAAACGTTGGAGAGAAACTTGGTCTTATTCTCGTAGTTTGTGTGTGTCGACGCATATGCAACAAGAAACGTAATATAGTTAACGGCAAAGAAGACTTAAAGTCTTAATCTACGTTGACACGGACAACATAAAAAAATTAGGCAGAAAAAAAGGTAAGGCCTACAACACGAGGTATTCCCAGGAAGTCACCCAGCCTGGTACTAAGCTCGTTCTACAGGTCTTGACTTCGGTGATCGGACGAGAACCGGTAAATTTTCCGTGATATGGTCGTAGACGAGGTTGACTCTTAGAATTCAGCATATTTCATTTAACAGTGAGCTGCACCATTAAAATCTATGAAGTACCATTTCTAAAGTAGTCAAGTATATAGCTTAATGCAGTATTATTGTCGAGCATAAAACTTTGGTTTCTCTCTATCATATCTACTAAAGACTGATAAAGAAAGCATATATCGTTAACCGACAGAAAATGCAGCAAAATATATAGGAAAGCCATTCGTCTTTTGTGTCGATTTGCCGCAACTAGTTAATGTTGCAAACTATGCAGTCGGAACAAGATTTTTAACTTCCTATAAATTCTTTAGTCCTAACCTGAGAAGTGTATGCTAAGGGATTAAATGTCATGAAATCTAACCTAAATTCAAGCAGAAAACATGATTCAAGCTCGCGCGCACACCAGACCGTAATTGTGACCTTATAGAACCGTCATTGGATTCGGGCGCGCGAGACTGTCGACATAGAGCGGCCTAAGCGACTCTTGAAGAACGTTCGAAATTATTTTGTCGTTAAGAAGTAAGAAACGTTAGAGAGAAACTTGCTCTTATTTTCATAGTTTGTGTGTGTCGACGCATATGCAACAAGAAACGTAATATAGTTAACGGCACAAAACATTTATAGTCTTAATCTACGTTGACACGGACAACATAAAAGAATAAGGAAAAAGAAAAGGTAAAGCCTACAACACGAGGTATTCCCAGGAAGTCACCCAGCCTGGTACTAAGCTCGCTCTACGGGTCTTGACTTCGGTGATCGGACGAAAACCAGTATATTTCCCGTGATATGGTCGTAGACGAGGTTGACTTTTTGAATTCGGCATATTTCATCAGTTAACAGTGAGCTGCACCATTAAAATCCACGAAGTCCCATTTCTAAAGTAGTCAAGTATATAGCTTAATGCAGTATTATTGTCGAGCATAAAACTTTGGTTTCTCTCTATCATATCTACTAAAGACTGATAAAGAAAGCACAAATCGTTAACCGACAGAAAATGCAGCAAGATATATAGGAAAGCCGTTCGTCTTTTGTGTCAATTTGCCGCAACTAGTTAATGTTGCAAACTATGCAGTCGGAACAAGGTTTTTTACTTCTTATAAATTCTTTAGTCCCAACCTGAGAAGTGTATGCTAAGGGATTAAATGTCATGAAATCTAATCTAAATTCAAGCAGAAAACATGGTTCAAGCTCGCGTGCACACCAGACCGTAATTGTGACCTAAAAGAACCGTCATTGGATTCGGGCGCGCGAGACTGTCGCCTTAGAGCGGCCTAAGCGACTCTTGAAAAACGTTTGCAATTATTTTGTCGTTAAGAAGTAAGAAACGTTGGAGATAAACTTGGTCTTATTCTCATAGTTTGTGTGTGTCGACGCATATGCAACAAGAAACGTAATATAGTTAACGGCACAAAACATTTATAGTCTTAATCTACCTTGACACGGACAACATAAAAGAATAAAGCAGAAGAAAAGCTAAAGCCTACAACACGAGGTATTCCCAGGAAGTCACCCAGCCTGGTACTACGCTCGCTCTACGGGTCTTGACTTCGGTGATCGGACGAGAACCGGTATATTTCCCTTGATATGGTCGTAGACGGAGTTGACTTTTTGAATTCAGCATATTTCATTTAACAGTGAGCTGCACTATTAAAATTTATGACGTCCCATTTCTACAGGTAGTCAAGTATATAGCTTAATGCAATATTATTGTCAAGCATAAAACTTTGATTTCTCTCTATCATATTTACTGAAGACTGATTAAGAAAGCACAAACCGTTAACCGACAGAAAATGCAGCAAAATATATAGGAAAGCCATTCGTCTTTTGTGTCAATTTGCCGCAATATGTTAATGTTGCAAACTATGAAGTCGGAACAAGATTTTTAACTTCCTATAAATTCTTTAGTCCTAACCTGAGAAGTGTATGCTAAGGGATTAAATGTCACGAAATCTAACCTAAATTTAAGCAGAAAACATGATTCAAGCTCGCGCGCACACCAGACCGTAATTGTGACCTAATAGAACCGTCATTGGATTCGGGCGCGCGAGACTGTCGACATAGAGCGGCCTAAGCGACTCTTGAAGAACGTTCGAAATTATTTTGTCGTTAAGAAGTAAGAAACGTTAGAGAGAAACTTGCTCTTATTTTCATAGTTTGTGTGTGTCGACGCATATGCAACAAGAAACGTAATATAGTTAACGGCACAAAACATTTATAGTCTTAATCTACGTTGACACGGACAACATAAAAGAATAAAGCAGAAGAAAAGCTAAAGCCTACAACACGAGGTATTCCCAGGAAGTCACCCAGCCTGGTACTAAGCTCGCTCTACCGGTCTTGACTTCGGTGATCGGACGAGAACCGGTATATTTCCCGTGATATGGTCGTAGACGAGGTTGACTTTTAGAATTCAGCATATTTCATTTAACAGTGAGCTGCACCATTAAAATCTATGAAGTACCATTTCTAAAGTAGTCAAGTATATAGCTTAATGCAGTATTATTGTCGAGCATAAAACTTTGGTTTCTCTCTATCATATCTACTAAAGACTGAGAAAGAAAGCATATATCGTTAACCGACAGAAAATGCAGCAAAATATATAGGAAAGCCGTTCGTCTTTTGTGTCGATTTGCCGCAACTAGTTAATGTTGCAAACTATGCAGTCGGAACAAGGTTTTTTACTTCTTATAAATTCTTTAGTCCTAACCTGAGAAGTGTATGCTAAGGGATTAAATGTCATGAAATCTAATCTAAATTCAAGCAGAAAACATGGTTCAAGCTCGCGCGCACACGAGACCGTAATTGTGACCTAATGGAACCGTCATTGGATTCGGGCGCGCGAGACTGTCGCATTAGAGCGGCCTAAGCGACTCTTGAAGAACGTTCGAAATTATTTTGTCGTTAAGAACTAAGAAACGTTGGAGATAAACTTGGTCTTATTCTCATAGTTTGTGTGTGTCGACGCATATGCAGCAGGAAACGTAATATAGTTAACGGCACAAAACATTTATAGTCTTAATCTACGTTGACACGGACAACATAAAAGAATAAGGGAGAAGGAAAGCTAAAGCCTACAACACGAGGTATTCCCAGGAAGTCACCCAGCCTGGTACTAAGCTCGCTCTACGGGTGTTGACTTCGGTGATCGGACGAGAATCGGTATATTTCCCGTGATATGGTCGTAGACCAGGTTGACTTTTTAAATTCAGGATATTTCATTTAACAGTGATCTGCATTATTAAAATCTATAAAGTCCTATTTCTAAAGTAGTCAAGTATATAGCTTAATGCAATATTATTGTCAAGCATAAAACTTTGATTTCTCTCTATCATATTTACTGAAGACTGATTAAGAAAGCACAAACCGTTAACCGACAGAAAATGCAGCAAAATATATAGGAAAGCCATTCGTCTTTTGTGTCAATTTGCCGCAATATGTTAATGTTGCAAACTATGAAGTCGGAACAAGATTTTTAACTTCCTATAAATTCTTTAGTCCTAACCTGAGAAGTGTATGCTATGGGATTAAATGTCATGAAATCTAACCTAAATTCAAGCAGAAAACATGATTCAAGCTCGCGCGCACACCAGACCGTAATTGTGACCTAATAGAACCGTCATTGGATTCGGGCGCGCGAGACTGTCGCCTTAGAGCGGCCTAAGCGACTCTTGAAAAACGTTTGCAATTATTTTGTCGTTAAGAAGTAAGAAACGTTGGAGATAAACTTGGTCTTATTCTCATAGTTTGTGTGTGTCGACGCATATGCAACAAGAAACATAATATAGTTAACGGCACAAAACATTTATAGTCTTAATCTACGTTGACACGGACAACATAAAAGAATAAAGCAGAAGAAAAGCTAAAGCCTACAACACGAGGTATTCCCAGGAAGTCACCCAGCCTGGTACTAAGCTCGCTCTACCGGTCTTGACTTCGGTGATCGGACGAGAACCGGTATATTTCCCTTGATATGGTCGTAGACGGAGTTGACTTTTTGAATTCAGCATATTTCATTTAACAGTGAGCTGCACTATTAAAATTTATGAAGTCCCATTTCTAATGGTAGTCAATTTTATAGCTTAATGCAGTATTATTTTCGAGCATAAAACTTTGATTTCTCTCTATCATATTTACCAAAGACTGATAAAGAAAGCACAAACCGTTAACAGACAGAAAATGCAGCAAAATATATAGCAAAGCCATTCCTCTTTTGCGTCAATCTACCGCAACAAGTGAATGTGTCAAACTATGCAGTCTGAAGAAGCTTTCTTACTTGTTATAACTTCTTTTGTCCGAACGTGAGAAGTGTATGCTAAGAGTTTAAATGTCATGAAATCTAACCTCAATTCACGAAGAAAACATGGTTCAAGCTCGCGCGCACACCAGAGCGTAATTGTGACCTTATAGAACAGTTATTGGGTACGGGCGCGAGAGACTGTCCAGTTAGAGCGGCCTAAGCGACTCTTGAAAAACTTTTGCAATTATTTTGTCGTTAAGAAGTAAGAAACGTTGGAGAGAAACTTGGTCTTATTCTCATAGTTTGTGTGTGTCGACGCATATGCAACAAGAAACGTAATATAGTTAACAGAACAAAACATTTATAGTCTTGATCTACGATGACACGGACAACATAAAAGGAAGAAAAGGTAAAGCCTAAAACACGAGGTATTCCCAGGAAGTCACCCAGGCTTGTAGTAAGCTCGCTCTACGGGTGTTGACTTCGGTGATCGGACGAGAACCGGTATATTTCCCGTGATATGGTCGTAGACGAGGTTGACTTTTTGAATTCAGCATATTTCATTTAAGAGTGAGCTGCACTATTAAAATCTGTTAAGACCCATTTCTACAGGTAGTCAAGTATATAGCTTAATGCAGTGTTATTGTCGAGCATAAAATTATGATTTCTCTCTTTCATATTTACTAAAGACTAATAAAGAAAGCACAAACCGTTAACCGACAGAAAACTCAGCAAAATATACAGCAAAGCCATTCCTCTTTTGCGTCACTCTGCCGCAACAAGTGAATGTGTCAAACTATGCAGTCTGAAGAAGCTTTTTTCCTTTTTATAACTTCTTTTGTCCGAACCTGAGAAGTGTATGCTAAGGGTTTAAATGTCATGAAATCTAACCTAACTTCAAGCAGAAAACATGGTTCAAGCTCGCGCGCACACCAGAGCGTAATTGTGACCTTATAGAACCGTCATTGGATACGGGCGCGGGAGACTGTCGAGTTAGAGCGGCCTAAGCGACCCTTGAAAAACGTTTGCAATTATTTTGTCGTTAAGAAGTAAGAAACGTTGGAGAGAAACTTGGTCTTATTCTCGTAGTTTGTGTGTGTCGACGCATATGCAACAAGAAACGTAATATAGTTAACGGCAAAGAAGACTTAAAGTCTTAATCTACGTTGACACGGACAACATAAAAAAATTAGGCAGAAAAAAAGGTAAAGCCTACAACACGAGGTATTCCCAGGAAGTCACCCAGCCTGGTACTAAGCTCGTTCTACAGGTCTTGACTTCGGTGATCGGACGAGAACCGGTAAATTTTCCGTGATATGGTCGTAGACGAGGTTGACTTTTAGAATTCAGCATATTTCATTTAACAGTGAGCTGCACCATTAAAATCTATGAAGTACCATTTCTAAAGTAGTCAAGTATATAGCTTAATGCAGTATTATTGTCGAGCATAAAACTTTGGTTTCTCTCTATCATATCTACTTAAGACTGATAAAGAAAGCATACATCGTTAACCGACAGAAAATGCAGCAAAATATATAGGAAAGCCATTCGTCTTTTGTGTCAATTTGCCGCAACTAGTTAATGTTGCAAACTATGCAGTCGGAACAAGGTTTTTTACTTCTTATAAATTCTTTAGTCCTAACCTGAGAAGTGTATGCTAAGGGATTAAATGTCATGAAATCTAACCTAAATTCAAGCAGAAAACATGGTTCAAGCTCGCGCGCACACCAGACCGTAATTGTGACCTTATAGAACCGTCATTGGATTCGGGCGCGCGAGACTGTCGCCTTAGAGCGGCCTAAGCGACTCTTGAAAAACGTTTGCAATTATTTTGTCGTTAAGAAGTAAGAAAAGTTGGAGATTAACTTGGTCTTATTCTCATAGTTTGTGTGTGTCGACGCATATGCAGCAGGAAACGTAATATAGTTAACGGCACAAAACATTTATAGTCTTAATCTACCTTGACACGGACAACATAAAAGAATAAAGGAGAAGGAAAGCTAAAGTCTACAACACGAGGTATTCCCAGGAAGTCACCCAGCCTGGTACTAAGCTCGCTCTACGGGTCTTGACTTCGGTGATCGGACGAAAACCGGTATATTTCCCGTGATATGGTCGTAGACGAGGTTGACTTTTTGAATTCAGCATATTTCATTTAACAGTGAGCTGCACCATTAAAATCCATGAAGTCCCATTTCTACAGTAGTCAAGTATATAGCTTAATGCAGTATTATTGTCGAGCATAAAACTTTGATTTCTTTCTATCATATCTAGTAAAGACTGATAAACAAAGCACAAACCTTTAACCCACAGAAAATGTAGAAAAATAAATAGCAAAGCCATTCGTCTCTTGTGTCAATTTGCCGCAACAAGTTAATGTTGCAAACTATGCAGTCGCAACAAGGTTTTTTACTTCTTATAAATGTTTTAGTCCTAACCTGACAAGTGTATGGTAAGGGATTAAATGTCATGAAATCTAACCTAAATTCAAGCAGAAAACATGGTTCAAGCTCGCGCGCAAACCAGACCGTAATTGTGACCTAATGGAACTGTCATTAGATTCGGGCGCGCGAGACTGTCGCATTAGAGCGGCCTAAGCGACTCTTGAAAAACGTTTGCAATTATTTTGTCGTTAAGAAGTAAGAAACGTTGGAGAGAAACTTGGTCTTATTCTCATAGTTTGTGTGTGTCGACGCATATGCAGCAAGAAACGTAATATAGTTAACGGCACATATCATTTATAGTCTTAATCTACGTTGACACGGACAACATAAAAGAATAAGGAAAAAGAAAAGGTAAAGCCTACAACACGAGGTATTCCCAGGAAGTCACCCAGCCTGGTACTAAGCTCGCTCTACGGGTCTTGACTTCGGTGATCGGACGAAAACCAGTATATTTCCCGTGATATGGTCGTAGACGAGGTTGACTTTTTGAATTCGGCATATTTCATCAGTTAACAGTGAGCTGCACCATTAAAATCCACGAAGTCCCATTTCTAAAGTAGTCAAGTATATAGCTTAATGCAGTATTATTGTCGAGCATAAAACTTTGGTTTCTCTCTATCATATCTACTAAAGACTGATAAAGAAAGCACAAATCGTTAACCGACAGAAAATGCAGCAAGATATATAGGAAAGCCGTTCGTCTTTTGTGTCAATTTGCCGCAACTAGTTAATGTTGCAAACTATGCAGTCGGAACAAGGTTTTTTACTTCTTATAAATTCTTTAGTCCCAACCTGAGAAGTGTATGCTAAGGGATTAAATGTCATGAAATCTAATCTAAATTCAAGCAGAAAACATGGTTCAAGCTCGCGTGCACACCAGACCGTAATTGTGACCTAAAAGAACCGTCATTGGATTCGGGCGCGCGAGACTGTCGCCTTAGAGCGGCCTAAGCGACTCTTGAAAAACGTTTGCAATTATTTTGTCGTTAAGAAGTAAGAAACGTTGGAGATAAACTTGGTCTTATTCTCATAGTTTGTGTGTGTCGACGCATATGCAACAAGAAACGTAATATAGTTAACGGCACAAAACATTTATAGTCTTAATCTACCTTGACACGGACAACATAAAAGAATAAAGCACAAGAAAAGCTAAAGCCTACAACACGAGGTATTCCCAGGAAGTCACCCAGCCTGGTACTACGCTCGCTCTACGGGTCTTGACTTCGGTGATCGGACGAGAACCGGTATATTTCCCTTGATATGGTCGTAGACGGAGTTGACTTTTTGAATTCAGCATATTTCATTTAACAGTGAGCTGCACTATTAAAATTTATGACGTCCCATTTCTACAGGTAGTCAAGTATATAGCTTAATGCAATATTATTGTCAAGCATAAAACTTTGATTTCTCTCTATCATATTTACTGAAGACTGATTAAGAAAGCACAAACCGTTAACCGACAGAAAATGCAGCAAAATATATAGGAAAGCCATTCGTCTTTTGTGTCAATTTGCCGCAATATGTTAATGTTGCAAACTATGAAGTCGGAACAAGATTTTTAACTTCCTATAAATTCTTTAGTCCTAACCTGAGAAGTGTATGCTAAGGGATTAAATGTCACGAAATCTAACCTAAATTTAAGCAGAAAACATGATTCAAGCTCGCGCGCACACCAGACCGTAATTGTGACCTAATAGAACCGTCATTGGATTCGGGCGCGCGAGACTGTCGACATAGAGCGGCCTAAGCGACTCTTGAAGAACGTTCGAAATTATTTTGTCGTTAAGAAGTAAGAAACGTTAGAGAGAAACTTGCTCTTATTTTCATAGTTTGTGTGTGTCGACGCATATGCAACAAGAAACGTAATATAGTTAACGGCACAAAACATTTATAGTCTTAATCTACGTTGACACGGACAACATAAAAGAATAAAGCAGAAGAAAAGCTAAAGCCTACAACACGAGGTATTCCCAGGAAGTCACCCAGCCTGGTACTAAGCTCGCTCTACCGGTCTTGACTTCGGTGATCGGACGAGAACCGGTATATTTCCCGTGATATGGTCGTAGACGAGGTTGACTTTTAGAATTCAGCATATTTCATTTAACAGTGAGCTGCACCATTAAAATCTATGAAGTACCATTTCTAAAGTAGTCAAGTATATAGCTTAATGCAGTATTATTGTCGAGCATAAAACTTTGGTTTCTCTCTATCATATCTACTAAAGACTGAGAAAGAAAGCATATATCGTTAACCGACAGAAAATGCAGCAAAATATATAGGAAAGCCGTTCGTCTTTTGTGTCGATTTGCCGCAACTAGTTAATGTTGCAAACTATGCAGTCGGAACAAGGTTTTTTACTTCTTATAAATTCTTTAGTCCTAACCTGAGAAGTGTATGCTAAGGGATTAAATGTCATGAAATCTAATCTAAATTCAAGCAGAAAACATGGTTCAAGCTCGCGCGCACACGAGACCGTAATTGTGACCTAATGGAACCGTCATTGGATTCGGGCGCGCGAGACTGTCGCATTAGAGCGGCCTAAGCGACTCTTGAAGAACGTTCGAAATTATTTTGTCGTTAAGAACTAAGAAACGTTGGAGATAAACTTGGTCTTATTCTCATAGTTTGTGTGTGTCGACGCATATGCAGCAGGAAACGTAATATAGTTAACGGCACAAAACATTTATAGTCTTAATCTACGTTGACACGGACAACATAAAAGAATAAGGGAGAAGGAAAGCTAAAGCCTACAACACGAGGTATTCCCAGGAAGTCACCCAGCCTGGTACTAAGCTCGCTCTACGGGTGTTGACTTCGGTGATCGGACGAGAATCGGTATATTTCCCGTGATATGGTCGTAGACCAGGTTGACTTTTTAAATTCAGGATATTTCATTTAACAGTGATCTGCATTATTAAAATCTATAAAGTCCTATTTCTAAAGTAGTCAAGTATATAGCTTAATGCAATATTATTGTCAAGCATAAAACTTTGATTTCTCTCTATCATATTTACTGAAGACTGATTAAGAAAGCACAAACCGTTAACCGACAGAAAATGCAGCAAAATATATAGGAAAGCCATTCGTCTTTTGTGTCAATTTGCCGCAATATGTTAATGTTGCAAACTATGAAGTCGGAACAAGATTTTTAACTTCCTATAAATTCTTTAGTCCTAACCTGAGAAGTGTATGCTATGGGATTAAATGTCATGAAATCTAACCTAAATTCAAGCAGAAAACATGATTCAAGCTCGCGCGCACACCAGACCGTAATTGTGACCTAATAGAACCGTCATTGGATTCGGGCGCGCGAGACTGTCGCCTTAGAGCGGCCTAAGCGACTCTTGAAAAACGTTTGCAATTATTTTGTCGTTAAGAAGTAAGAAACGTTGGAGATAAACTTGGTCTTATTCTCATAGTTTGTGTGTGTCGACGCATATGCAACAAGAAACATAATATAGTTAACGGCACAAAACATTTATAGTCTTAATCTACGTTGACACGGACAACATAAAAGAATAAAGCAGAAGAAAAGCTAAAGCCTACAACACGAGGTATTCCCAGGAAGTCACCCAGCCTGGTACTAAGCTCGCTCTACCGGTCTTGACTTCGGTGATCGGACGAGAACCGGTATATTTCCCTTGATATGGTCGTAGACGGAGTTGACTTTTTGAATTCAGCATATTTCATTTAACAGTGAGCTGCACTATTAAAATTTATGAAGTCCCATTTCTAATGGTAGTCAATTTTATAGCTTAATGCAGTATTATTTTCGAGCATAAAACTTTGATTTCTCTCTATCATATTTACCAAAGACTGATAAAGAAAGCACAAACCGTTAACAGACAGAAAATGCAGCAAAATATATAGCAAAGCCATTCCTCTTTTGCGTCAATCTACCGCAACAAGTGAATGTGTCAAACTATGCAGTCTGAAGAAGCTTTCTTACTTGTTATAACTTCTTTTGTCCGAACGTGAGAAGTGTATGCTAAGAGTTTAAATGTCATGAAATCTAACCTCAATTCACGAAGAAAACATGGTTCAAGCTCGCGCGCACACCAGAGCGTAATTGTGACCTTATAGAACAGTTATTGGGTACGGGCGCGCGAGACTGTCGACATAGAGCGGCCTAAGCGACTCTTGAAAAACTTTTGCAATTATTTTGTCGTTAAGAAGTAAGAAACGTTGGAGAGAAACTTGGTCTTATTCTCATAGTTTGTGTGTGTCGACGCATATGCAACAAGAAACGTAATATAGTTAACAGAACAAAACATTTATAGTCTTGATCTACGATGACACGGACAACATAAAAGGAAGAAAAGGTAAAGCCTAAAACACGAGGTATTCCCAGGAAGTCACCCAGGCTTGTAGTAAGCTCGCTCTACGGGTGTTGACTTCGGTGATCGGACGAGAACCGGTATATTTCCCGTGATATGGTCGTAGACGAGGTTGACTTTTTGAATTCAGCATATTTCATTTAAGAGTGAGCTGCACTATTAAAATCTGTTAAGACCCATTTCTACAGGTAGTCAAGTATATAGCTTAATGCAGTGTTATTGTCGAGCATAAAATTATGATTTCTCTCTTTCATATTTACTAAAGACTAATAAAGAAAGCACAAACCGTTAACCGACAGAAAACTCAGCAAAATATATAGCAAAGCCATTCCTCTTTTGCGTCACTCTGCCGCAACAAGTGAATGTGTCAAACTATGCAGTCTGAAGAAGCTTTTTTCCTTTTTATAACTTCTTTTGTCCGAACCTGAGAAGTGTATGCTAAGGGTTTAAATGTCATGAAATCTAACCTAACTTCAAGCAGAAAACATGGTTCAAGCTCGAGCGCACACCAGAGCGTAATTGTGACCTTATAGAACCGTCATTGGATACGGGCGCGGGAGACTGTCGAGTTAGAGCGGCCTAAGCGACCCTTGAAAAACGTTTGCAATTATTTTGTCGTTAAGAAGTAAGAAACGTTGGAGAGAAACTTGGTCTTATTCTCGTAGTTTGTGTGTGTCGACGCATATGCAACAAGAAACGTAATATAGTTAACGGCAAAGAAGACTTAAAGTCTTAATCTACGTTGACACGGACAACATAAAAAAATTAGGCAGAAAAAAAGGTAAGGCCTACAACACGAGGTATTCCCAGGAAGTCACCCAGCCTGGTACTAAGCTCGTTCTACAGGTCTTGACTTCGGTGATCGGACGAGAACCGGTAAATTTTCCGTGATATGGTCGTAGACGAGGTTGACTCTTAGAATTCAGCATATTTCATTTAACAGTGAGCTGCACCATTAAAATCTATGAAGTACCATTTCTAAAGTAGTCAAGTATATAGCTTAATGCAGTATTATTGTCGAGCATAAAACTTTGGTTTCTCTCTATCATATCTACTAAAGACTGATAAAGAAAGCATATATCGTTAACCGACAGAAAATGCAGCAAAATATATAGGAAAGCCATTCGTCTTTTGTGTCGATTTGCCGCAACTAGTTAATGTTGCAAACTATGCAGTCGGAACAAGATTTTTAACTTCCTATAAATGCTTTAGTCCTAACCTGAGAAGTGTATGCTAAGGGATTAAATGTCATGAAATCTAACCTAAATTCAAGCAGAAAACATGATTCAAGCTCGCGCGCACACCAGACCGTAATTGTGACCTTATAGAACCGTCATTGGATTCGGGCGCGCGAGACTGTCGACATAGAGCGGCCTAAGCGACTCTTGAAGAACGTTCGAAATTATTTTGTCGTTAAGAAGTAAGAAACGTTAGAGAGAAACTTGCTCTTATTTTCATAGTTTGTGTGTGTCGACGCATATGCAACAAGAAACGTAATATAGTTAACGGCACAAAACATTTATAGTCTTAATCTACGTTGACACGGACAACATAAAAGAATAAGGGAGAAGGAAAGCTAAAGTCTACAACACGAGGTATTCCCAGGAAGTCACCCAGCCTGGTACTAAGCTCGCTCTACGGGTGTTGACTTCTGTGATCGGACGAGAGCCGGTATATTTCCCGGGATATGGTCGTGGAGGAGGTTAACTTCTCAAATTCAGCATATTTCATTCAACAGTGAGCATCATTATTAAAATCTTTGAAATCTTATTTCTACTGGTAGTCAAGTATATAGCTTAATGCAGTATTATTGTCGAGCATAAGACTTTGATTTCTCTCTATCATATTTACTGAAGACTGATTAAGAAAGCAGAAACCGTTAACCCACAGAAAATGCAGCAAAATATATGGGAAAGCCATTCGTCTTTTGTGTCAATTTGCCGCAACTAGTTAATGTTGCAAACTATGCAGTCGGAACAAGGATTTTTACTTCTTATAAATTCTTTAGTCCTAACCTGAGAAATGTATGCTAAGGGATTAAATGTCATGAAATCTAACCTAAATTCAAGCAGAAAACATGGTTAAAGCTCGCGCGCACACCAGACCGTAATTGTGACCTAATAGAACCGTCATTGGATTCGGGCGCGCGAGACTGTCGCATTAGAGCGGCCTAAGCGACTCTTGAAAAACGTTTGCAATTATTTTGTCGTTAAGAAGTAAGAAACGTTGGAGATAAACTTGGTCTTATTCTCATAGTTTGTGTGTGTCGACGCATATGCAACAAGAAACATAATATAGTTAACGGCACAAAACATTTATAGTCTTAATCTACGTTGACACGGACAACATAAAAGAATAAAGCAGAAGAAAAGCTAAAGCCTACAACACGAGGTATTCCCAGGAAGTCACCCAGCCTGGTACTAAGCTCGCTCTACCGGTCTTGACTTCGGTGATCGGACGAGAACCGGTATATTTCCCGTGATACGGTCGTAGACGAGGTTGACTTTTAGAATTCAGCATATTTCATTTAACAGTGAGCTGCACCATTAAAATCTATGAAGTACCATTTCTAAAGTAGTCAAGTATATAGCTTAATGCAGTATTATTGTCGAGCATAAAACTTTGGTTTCTCTCTATCATATCTACTAAAGACTGATAAAGAAAGCATATATCGTTAACCGACAGAAAATGCAGCAAAATATATAGGAAAGCCGTTCGTCTTTTGTGTCGATTTGCCGCAACTAGTTAATGTTGCAAACTATGCAGTCGGAACAAGGTTTGTTACTTCTTATAAATTCTTTAGTCCTAACCGGAGAAGTGTATGCTAAGGGATTAAATGTCATGAAATCTAATCTAAATTCAAGCAGAAAACATGGTTCAAGCTCGCGCGCACACCAGACCGTAATTGTGACCTTATAGAACCGTCATTGGATTCGGGCGCGCGAGACTGTCGCCTTAGAGCGGCCTAAGCGACTCTTGAAAAACGTTTGCAATTATTTTGTCGTTAAGAAGTAAGAAAAGTTGGAGATTAACTTGGTCTTATTCTCATAGTTTGTGTGTGTCGACGCATATGCAGCAGGAAACGTAATATAGTTAACGGCACAAAACATTTATAGTCTTAATCTACCTTGACACGGACAACATAAAAGAATAAAGGAGAAGGAAAGCTAAAGTCTACAACACGAGGTATTCCCAGGAAGTCACCCAGCCTGGTACTAAGCTCGCTCTACGGGTCTTGACTTCGGTGATCGGACGAAAACCGGTATATTTCCCGTGATATGGTCGTAGACGAGGTTGACTTTTTGAATTCAGCATATTTCATTTAACAGTGAGCTGCACCATTAAAATCCATGAAGTCCCATTTCTACAGTAGTCAAGTATATAGCTTAATGCAGTATTATTGTCGAGCATAAAACTTTGATTTCTTTCTATCATATCTAGTAAAGACTGATAAACAAAGCACAAACCTTTAACCCACAGAAAATGTAGAAAAATAAATAGCAAAGCCATTCGTCTCTTGTGTCAATTTGCCGCAACAAGTTAATGTTGCAAACTATGCAGTCGCAACAAGGTTTTTTACTTCTTATAAATGTTTTAGTCCTAACCTGACAAGTGTATGGTAAGGGATTAAATGTCATGAAATCTAACCTAAATTCAAGCAGAAAACATGGTTCAAGCTCGCGCGCAAACCAGACCGTAATTGTGACCTAATGGAACTGTCATTAGATTCGGGCGCGCGAGACTGTCGCATTAGAGCGGCCTAAGCGACTCTTGAAAAACGTTTGCAATTATTTTGTCGTTAAGAAGTAAGAAACGTTGGAGAGAAACTTGGTCTTATTCTCATAGTTTGTGTGTGTCGACGCATATGCAGCAAGAAACGTAATATAGTTAACGGCACATATCATTTATAGTCTTAATCTACGTTGACACGGACAACATAAAAGAATAAGGAAAAAGAAAAGGTAAAGCCTACAACACGAGGTATTCCCAGGAAGTCACCCAGCCTGGTACTAAGCTCGCTCTACGGGTCTTGACTTCGGTGATCGGACGAAAACCAGTATATTTCCCGTGATATGGTCGTAGACGAGGTTGACTTTTTGAATTCGGCATATTTCATCAGTTAACAGTGAGCTGCACCATTAAAATCCACGAAGTCCCATTTCTAAAGTAGTCAAGTATATAGCTTAATGCAGTATTATTGTCGAGCATAAAACTTTGGTTTCTCTCTATCATATCTACTAAAGACTGATAAAGAAAGCACAAATCGTTAACCGACAGAAAATGCAGCAAGATATATAGGAAAGCCGTTCGTCTTTTGTGTCAATTTGCCGCAACTAGTTAATGTTGCAAACTATGCAGTCGGAACAAGGTTTTTTACTTCTTATAAATTCTTTAGTCCCAACCTGAGAAGTGTATGCTAAGGGATTAAATGTCATGAAATCTAATCTAAATTCAAGCAGAAAACATGGTTCAAGCTCGCGTGCACACCAGACCGTAATTGTGACCTAAAAGAACCGTCATTGGATTCGGGCGCGCGAGACTGTCGCCTTAGAGCGGCCTAAGCGACTCTTGAAAAACGTTTGCAATTATTTTGTCGTTAAGAAGTAAGAAACGTTGGAGATAAACTTGGTCTTATTCTCATAGTTTGTGTGTGTCGACGCATATGCAACAAGAAACGTAATATAGTTAACGGCACAAAACATTTATAGTCTTAATCTACCTTGACACGGACAACATAAAAGAATAAAGCACAAGAAAAGCTAAAGCCTACAACACGAGGTATTCCCAGGAAGTCACCCAGCCTGGTACTACGCTCGCTCTACGGGTCTTGACTTCGGTGATCGGACGAGAACCGGTATATTTCCCTTGATATGGTCGTAGACGGAGTTGACTTTTTGAATTCAGCATATTTCATTTAACAGTGAGCTGCACTATTAAAATTTATGACGTCCCATTTCTACAGGTAGTCAAGTATATAGCTTAATGCAATATTATTGTCAAGCATAAAACTTTGATTTCTCTCTATCATATTTACTGAAGACTGATTAAGAAAGCACAAACCGTTAACCGACAGAAAATGCAGCAAAATATATAGGAAAGCCATTCGTCTTTTGTGTCAATTTGCCGCAATATGTTAATGTTGCAAACTATGAAGTCGGAACAAGATTTTTAACTTCCTATAAATTCTTTAGTCCTAACCTGAGAAGTGTATGCTAAGGGATTAAATGTCACGAAATCTAACCTAAATTTAAGCAGAAAACATGATTCAAGCTCGCGCGCACACCAGACCGTAATTGTGACCTAATAGAACCGTCATTGGATTCGGGCGCGCGAGACTGTCGACATAGAGCGGCCTAAGCGACTCTTGAAGAACGTTCGAAATTATTTTGTCGTTAAGAAGTAAGAAACGTTAGAGAGAAACTTGCTCTTATTTTCATAGTTTGTGTGTGTCGACGCATATGCAACAAGAAACGTAATATAGTTAACGGCACAAAACATTTATAGTCTTAATCTACGTTGACACGGACAACATAAAAGAATAAAGCAGAAGAAAAGCTAAAGCCTACAACACGAGGTATTCCCAGGAAGTCACCCAGCCTGGTACTAAGCTCGCTCTACCGGTCTTGACTTCGGTGATCGGACGAGAACCGGTATATTTCCCGTGATATGGTCGTAGACGAGGTTGACTTTTAGAATTCAGCATATTTCATTTAACAGTGAGCTGCACCATTAAAATCTATGAAGTACCATTTCTAAAGTAGTCAAGTATATAGCTTAATGCAGTATTATTGTCGAGCATAAAACTTTGGTTTCTCTCTATCATATCTACTAAAGACTGAGAAAGAAAGCATATATCGTTAACCGACAGAAAATGCAGCAAAATATATAGGAAAGCCGTTCGTCTTTTGTGTCGATTTGCCGCAACTAGTTAATGTTGCAAACTATGCAGTCGGAACAAGGTTTTTTACTTCTTATAAATTCTTTAGTCCTAACCTGAGAAGTGTATGCTAAGGGATTAAATGTCATGAAATCTAATCTAAATTCAAGCAGAAAACATGGTTCAAGCTCGCGCGCACACGAGACCGTAATTGTGACCTAATGGAACCGTCATTGGATTCGGGCGCGCGAGACTGTCGCATTAGAGCGGCCTAAGCGACTCTTGAAGAACGTTCGAAATTATTTTGTCGTTAAGAACTAAGAAACGTTGGAGATAAACTTGGTCTTATTCTCATAGTTTGTGTGTGTCGACGCATATGCAGCAGGAAACGTAATATAGTTAACGGCACAAAACATTTATAGTCTTAATCTACGTTGACACGGACAACATAAAAGAATAAGGGAGAAGGAAAGCTAAAGCCTACAACACGAGGTATTCCCAGGAAGTCACCCAGCCTGGTACTAAGCTCGCTCTACGGGTGTTGACTTCGGTGATCGGACGAGAATCGGTATATTTCCCGTGATATGGTCGTAGACCAGGTTGACTTTTTAAATTCAGGATATTTCATTTAACAGTGATCTGCATTATTAAAATCTATAAAGTCCTATTTCTAAAGTAGTCAAGTATATAGCTTAATGCAATATTATTGTCAAGCATAAAACTTTGATTTCTCTCTATCATATTTACTGAAGACTGATTAAGAAAGCACAAACCGTTAACCGACAGAAAATGCAGCAAAATATATAGGAAAGCCATTCGTCTTTTGTGTCAATTTGCCGCAATATGTTAATGTTGCAAACTATGAAGTCGGAACAAGATTTTTAACTTCCTATAAATTCTTTAGTCCTAACCTGAGAAGTGTATGCTATGGGATTAAATGTCATGAAATCTAACCTAAATTCAAGCAGAAAACATGATTCAAGCTCGCGCGCACACCAGACCGTAATTGTGACCTAATAGAACCGTCATTGGATTCGGGCGCGCGAGACTGTCGCCTTAGAGCGGCCTAAGCGACTCTTGAAAAACGTTTGCAATTATTTTGTCGTTAAGAAGTAAGAAACGTTGGAGATAAACTTGGTCTTATTCTCATAGTTTGTGTGTGTCGACGCATATGCAACAAGAAACATAATATAGTTAACGGCACAAAACATTTATAGTCTTAATCTACGTTGACACGGACAACATAAAAGAATAAAGCAGAAGAAAAGCTAAAGCCTACAACACGAGGTATTCCCAGGAAGTCACCCAGCCTGGTACTAAGCTCGCTCTACCGGTCTTGACTTCGGTGATCGGACGAGAACCGGTATATTTCCCTTGATATGGTCGTAGACGGAGTTGACTTTTTGAATTCAGCATATTTCATTTAACAGTGAGCTGCACTATTAAAATTTATGAAGTCCCATTTCTAATGGTAGTCAATTTTATAGCTTAATGCAGTATTATTTTCGAGCATAAAACTTTGATTTCTCTCTATCATATTTACCAAAGACTGATAAAGAAAGCACAAACCGTTAACAGACAGAAAATGCAGCAAAATATATAGCAAAGCCATTCCTCTTTTGCGTCAATCTACCGCAACAAGTGAATGTGTCAAACTATGCAGTCTGAAGAAGCTTTCTTACTTGTTATAACTTCTTTTGTCCGAACGTGAGAAGTGTATGCTAAGAGTTTAAATGTCATGAAATCTAACCTCAATTCACGAAGAAAACATGGTTCAAGCTCGCGCGCACACCAGAGCGTAATTGTGACCTTATAGAACAGTTATTGGGTACGGGCGCGCGAGACTGTCGACATAGAGCGGCCTAAGCGACTCTTGAAAAACTTTTGCAATTATTTTGTCGTTAAGAAGTAAGAAACGTTGGAGAGAAACTTGGTCTTATTCTCATAGTTTGTGTGTGTCGACGCATATGCAACAAGAAACGTAATATAGTTAACAGAACAAAACATTTATAGTCTTGATCTACGATGACACGGACAACATAAAAGGAAGAAAAGGTAAAGCCTAAAACACGAGGTATTCCCAGGAAGTCACCCAGGCTTGTAGTAAGCTCGCTCTACGGGTGTTGACTTCGGTGATCGGACGAGAACCGGTATATTTCCCGTGATATGGTCGTAGACGAGGTTGACTTTTTGAATTCAGCATATTTCATTTAAGAGTGAGCTGCACTATTAAAATCTGTTAAGACCCATTTCTACAGGTAGTCAAGTATATAGCTTAATGCAGTGTTATTGTCGAGCATAAAATTATGATTTCTCTCTTTCATATTTACTAAAGACTAATAAAGAAAGCACAAACCGTTAACCGACAGAAAACTCAGCAAAATATATAGCAAAGCCATTCCTCTTTTGCGTCACTCTGCCGCAACAAGTGAATGTGTCAAACTATGCAGTCTGAAGAAGCTTTTTTCCTTTTTATAACTTCTTTTGTCCGAACCTGAGAAGTGTATGCTAAGGGTTTAAATGTCATGAAATCTAACCTAACTTCAAGCAGAAAACATGGTTCAAGCTCGAGCGCACACCAGAGCGTAATTGTGACCTTATAGAACCGTCATTGGATACGGGCGCGGGAGACTGTCGAGTTAGAGCGGCCTAAGCGACCCTTGAAAAACGTTTGCAATTATTTTGTCGTTAAGAAGTAAGAAACGTTGGAGAGAAACTTGGTCTTATTCTCGTAGTTTGTGTGTGTCGACGCATATGCAACAAGAAACGTAATATAGTTAACGGCAAAGAAGACTTAAAGTCTTAATCTACGTTGACACGGACAACATAAAAAAATTAGGCAGAAAAAAAGGTAAGGCCTACAACACGAGGTATTCCCAGGAAGTCACCCAGCCTGGTACTAAGCTCGTTCTACAGGTCTTGACTTCGGTGATCGGACGAGAACCGGTAAATTTTCCGTGATATGGTCGTAGACGAGGTTGACTCTTAGAATTCAGCATATTTCATTTAACAGTGAGCTGCACCATTAAAATCTATGAAGTACCATTTCTAAAGTAGTCAAGTATATAGCTTAATGCAGTATTATTGTCGAGCATAAAACTTTGGTTTCTCTCTATCATATCTACTAAAGACTGATAAAGAAAGCATATATCGTTAACCGACAGAAAATGCAGCAAAATATATAGGAAAGCCATTCGTCTTTTGTGTCGATTTGCCGCAACTAGTTAATGTTGCAAACTATGCAGTCGGAACAAGATTTTTAACTTCCTATAAATGCTTTAGTCCTAACCTGAGAAGTGTATGCTAAGGGATTAAATGTCATGAAATCTAACCTAAATTCAAGCAGAAAACATGATTCAAGCTCGCGCGCACACCAGACCGTAATTGTGACCTTATAGAACCGTCATTGGATTCGGGCGCGCGAGACTGTCGACATAGAGCGGCCTAAGCGACTCTTGAAGAACGTTCGAAATTATTTTGTCGTTAAGAAGTAAGAAACGTTAGAGAGAAACTTGCTCTTATTTTCATAGTTTGTGTGTGTCGACGCATATGCAACAAGAAACGTAATATAGTTAACGGCACAAAACATTTATAGTCTTAATCTACGTTGACACGGACAACATAAAAGAATAAGGGAGAAGGAAAGCTAAAGTCTACAACACGAGGTATTCCCAGGAAGTCACCCAGCCTGGTACTAAGCTCGCTCTACGGGTGTTGACTTCTGTGATCGGACGAGAGCCGGTATATTTCCCGGGATATGGTCGTGGAGGAGGTTAACTTCTCAAATTCAGCATATTTCATTCAACAGTGAGCATCATTATTAAAATCTTTGAAATCTTATTTCTACTGGTAGTCAAGTATATAGCTTAATGCAGTATTATTGTCGAGCATAAGACTTTGATTTCTCTCTATCATATTTACTGAAGACTGATTAAGAAAGCAGAAACCGTTAACCCACAGAAAATGCAGCAAAATATATGGGAAAGCCATTCGTCTTTTGTGTCAATTTGCCGCAACTAGTTAATGTTGCAAACTATGCAGTCGGAACAAGGATTTTTACTTCTTATAAATTCTTTAGTCCTAACCTGAGAAATGTATGCTAAGGGATTAAATGTCATGAAATCTAACCTAAATTCAAGCAGAAAACATGGTTAAAGCTCGCGCGCACACCAGACCGTAATTGTGACCTAATAGAACCGTCATTGGATTCGGGCGCGCGAGACTGTCGCATTAGAGCGGCCTAAGCGACTCTTGAAAAACGTTTGCAATTATTTTGTCGTTAAGAAGTAAGAAACGTTGGAGATAAACTTGGTCTTATTCTCATAGTTTGTGTGTGTCGACGCATATGCAACAAGAAACATAATATAGTTAACGGCACAAAACATTTATAGTCTTAATCTACGTTGACACGGACAACATAAAAGAATAAAGCAGAAGAAAAGCTAAAGCCTACAACACGAGGTATTCCCAGGAAGTCACCCAGCCTGGTACTAAGCTCGCTCTACCGGTCTTGACTTCGGTGATCGGACGAGAACCGGTATATTTCCCGTGATACGGTCGTAGACGAGGTTGACTTTTAGAATTCAGCATATTTCATTTAACAGTGAGCTGCACCATTAAAATCTATGAAGTACCATTTCTAAAGTAGTCAAGTATATAGCTTAATGCAGTATTATTGTCGAGCATAAAACTTTGGTTTCTCTCTATCATATCTACTAAAGACTGATAAAGAAAGCATATATCGTTAACCGACAGAAAATGCAGCAAAATATATAGGAAAGCCGTTCGTCTTTTGTGTCGATTTGCCGCAACTAGTTAATGTTGCAAACTATGCAGTCGGAACAAGGTTTGTTACTTCTTATAAATTCTTTAGTCCTAACCGGAGAAGTGTATGCTAAGGGATTAAATGTCATGAAATCTAATCTAAATTCAAGCAGAAAACATGGTTCAAGCTCGCGCGCACACCAGACCGTAATTGTGACCTTATAGAACCGTCATTGGATTCGGGCGCGCGAGACTGTCGCCTTAGAGCGGCCTAAGCGACTCTTGAAAAACGTTTGCAATTATTTTGTCGTTAAGAAGTAAGAAAAGTTGGAGATTAACTTGGTCTTATTCTCATAGTTTGTGTGTGTCGACGCATATGCAGCAGGAAACGTAATATAGTTAACGGCACAAAACATTTATAGTCTTAATCTACCTTGACACGGACAACATAAAAGAATAAAGGAGAAGGAAAGCTAAAGTCTACAACACGAGGTATTCCCAGGAAGTCACCCAGCCTGGTACTAAGCTCGCTCTACGGGTCTTGACTTCGGTGATCGGACGAAAACCGGTATATTTCCCGTGATATGGTCGTAGACGAGGTTGACTTTTTGAATTCAGCATATTTCATTTAACAGTGAGCTGCACCATTAAAATCCATGAAGTCCCATTTCTACAGTAGTCAAGTATATAGCTTAATGCAGTATTATTGTCGAGCATAAAACTTTGATTTCTTTCTATCATATCTAGTAAAGACTGATAAACAAAGCACAAACCTTTAACCCACAGAAAATGTAGAAAAATAAATAGCAAAGCCATTCGTCTCTTGTGTCAATTTGCCGCAACAAGTTAATGTTGCAAACTATGCAGTCGCAACAAGGTTTTTTACTTCTTATAAATGTTTTAGTCCTAACCTGACAAGTGTATGGTAAGGGATTAAATGTCATGAAATCTAACCTAAATTCAAGCAGAAAACATGGTTCAAGCTCGCGCGCAAACCAGACCGTAATTGTGACCTAATGGAACTGTCATTAGATTCGGGCGCGCGAGACTGTCGCATTAGAGCGGCCTAAGCGACTCTTGAAAAACGTTTGCAATTATTTTGTCGTTAAGAAGTAAGAAACGTTGGAGAGAAACTTGGTCTTATTCTCATAGTTTGTGTGTGTCGACGCATATGCAGCAAGAAACGTAATATAGTTAACGGCACATATCATTTATAGTCTTAATCTACGTTGACACGGACAACATAAAAGAATAAGGAAAAAGAAAAGGTAAAGCCTACAACACGAGGTATTCCCAGGAAGTCACCCAGCCTGGTACTAAGCTCGCTCTACGGGTCTTGACTTCGGTGATCGGACGAAAACCAGTATATTTCCCGTGATATGGTCGTAGACGAGGTTGACTTTTTGAATTCGGCATATTTCATCAGTTAACAGTGAGCTGCACCATTAAAATCCACGAAGTCCCATTTCTAAAGTAGTCAAGTATATAGCTTAATGCAGTATTATTGTCGAGCATAAAACTTTGGTTTCTCTCTATCATATCTACTAAAGACTGATAAAGAAAGCACAAATCGTTAACCGACAGAAAATGCAGCAAGATATATAGGAAAGCCGTTCGTCTTTTGTGTCAATTTGCCGCAACTAGTTAATGTTGCAAACTATGCAGTCGGAACAAGGTTTTTTACTTCTTATAAATTCTTTAGTCCCAACCTGAGAAGTGTATGCTAAGGGATTAAATGTCATGAAATCTAATCTAAATTCAAGCAGAAAACATGGTTCAAGCTCGCGTGCACACCAGACCGTAATTGTGACCTAAAAGAACCGTCATTGGATTCGGGCGCGCGAGACTGTCGCATTAGAGCGGCCTAAGCGACTCTTGAAAAACGTTTGCAATTATTTTGTCGTTAAGAAGTAAGAAACGTTGGAGATAAACTTGGTCTTATTCTCATAGTTTGTGTGTGTCGACGCATATGCAACAAGAAACGTAATATAGTTAACGGCACAAAACATTTATAGTCTTAATCTACCTTGACACGGACAACATAAAAGAATAAAGCACAAGAAAAGCTAAGGCCTACAACACGAGGTATTCCCAGGAAGTCACCCAGCCTGGTACTACGCTCGCTCTACGGGTCTTGACTTCGGTGATCGGACGAGAACCGGTATATTTCCCTTGATATGGTCGTAGACGGAGTTGACTTTTTGAATTCAGCATATTTCATTTAACAGTGAGCTGCACTATTAAAATTTATGACGTCCCATTTCTACAGGTAGTCAAGTATATAGCTTAATGCAATATTATTGTCAAGCATAAAACTTTGATTTCTCTCTATCATATTTACTGAAGACTGATTAAGAAAGCACAAACCGTTAACCGACAGAAAATGCAGCAAAATATATAGGAAAGCCATTCGTCTTTTGTGTCAATTTGCCGCAATATGTTAATGTTGCAAACTATGCAGTCGGAACAAGATTTTTAACTTCCTATAAATTCTTTAGTCCTAACCTGAGAAGTGTATGCTAAGGGATTAAATGTCACGAAATCTAACCTAAATTTAAGCAGAAAACATGATTCAAGCTCGCGCGCACACCAGACCGTAATTGTGACCTAATAGAACCGTCATTGGATTCGGGCGCGCGAGACTGTCGACATAGAGCGGCCTAAGCGACTCTTGAAGAACGTTCGAAATTATTTTGTCGTTAAGAAGTAAGAAACGTTAGAGAGAAACTTGCTCTTATTTTCATAGTTTGTGTGTGTCGACGCATATGCAACAAGAAACGTAATATAGTTAACGGCACAAAACATTTATAGTCTTAATCTACGTTGACACGGACAACATAAAAGAATAAAGCAGAAGAAAAGCTAAAGCCTACAACACGAGGTATTCCCAGGAAGTCACCCAGCCTGGTACTAAGCTCGCTCTACCGGTCTTGACTTCGGTGATCGGACGAGAACCGGTATATTTCCCGTGATATGGTCGTAGACGAGGTTGACTTTTAGAATTCAGCATATTTCATTTAACAGTGAGCTGCACCATTAAAATCTATGAAGTACCATTTCTAAAGTAGTCAAGTATATAGCTTAATGCAGTATTATTGTCGAGTATAAGACTTTGGTTTCTCTCTATCATATCTACTAAAGACTGATAAAGAAAGCATATATCGTTAACCGACAGAAAATGCAGCAAAATATATAGGAAAGCCGTTCGTCTTTTGTGTCGATTTGCAACTAGTTAATTTTGCAAACTATGCAGTCGGAACAAGGTTTTTTACTTCTTATAAATTCTTTAGTCCTAACCTGAGAAGTGTATGCTAAGGGATTAAATGTCATGAAATCTAATCTAAATTCAAGCAGAAAACATGGTTCAAGCTCGCGCGCACACCAGACCGTAATTGTGACCTAATGGAACCGTCATTGGATTCGGGCGCGCGAGACTGTCGCATTAGAGCGGCCTAAGCGACTCTTGAAAAACGTTTGCAATTATTTTGTCGTTAAGAAGTAAGAAACGTTGGAGATAAACTTGGTCTTATTCTCATAGTTTGTGTGTGTCGACGCATATGCAACAAGAAACATAATATAGTTAACGGCACAAAACATTTATAGTCTTAATCTACGTTGACACGGACAACATAAAAGAATAAGGGAGAAGGAAAGCTAAAGCCTACAACACGAGGTATTCCCAGGAAGTCACCCAGCCTGGTACTAAGCTCGCTCTACGGGTCTTGACTTCGGTGATCGGACGAAAACCGGTATATTTCCCGTGATATGGTCGTAGACGAGGTTGACTTTTTGAATTCAGCATATTTCATTTAACAGTGAGCTGCACCATTAAAATCCATGAAGTCCCATTTCTACAGTAGTCAAGTATATAGCTTAATGCAGTATTATTGTCGAGCATAAGACTTTGATTTCTTTCTATCATATCTAGTAAAGACTGATAAACAAAGCACAAACCTTTAACCCACAGAAAATGTAGAAAAATAAATAGCAAAGCCATTCGTCTCTTGTGTCAATTTGCCGCAACAAGTTAATGTTGCAAACTATGCAGTCGCAACAAGGTTTTTTACTTCTTATAAATGTTTTAGTCCTAACCTGACAAGTGTATGGTAAGGAATTAAATGTCATGAAATCTAACCTAAATTCAAGCAGAAAACATGGTTCAAGCTCGCGCGCACACCAGACCGTAATTGTGACCTAATGGAACTGTCATTGGATTCGGGCGCGCGAGACTGTCGCATTAGAGCGGCCTAAGCGACTCTTGAAAAACGTTTGCAATTATTTTGTCGTTAAGAAGTAAGAAACGTTGGAGATAAACTTGGTCTTATTCTCGTAGTTTGTGTGTGTCGACGCATATGCAGCAAGAAAGGTAATATACTTAACGGCAAAGAAGACTCAAAGTCTTAATCTACGTTGACACGGAAAACATAAAAAAATTAGGCAGAAAAAAAGGTAAAGCCTACAACACGAGGTATTCCCAGGAAGTCACCCAGCCTGGTACTAAGCTCGTTCTACAGGTCTTGACTTCGGTGATCGGACGAGAACCGGTACATTTCCCGTGATATGGTCGTAGACTAGGTTGACTTTTAGAATTCAGCATATTTCATTTAACAGTGAGCTGCACCATTAAAATCTATGAAGTACCATTCCTAAAGTAGTCAAGTATATAGCTTAATGCAGTATTATTGTCGAGCATAAAACTTTGGTTTCTCTCTATCATATCTACTAAAGACTGATAAAGAAAGCATACATCGTTAACCGACAGAAAATGCAGCAAAATATATAGGAAAGCCATTCGTCTTTTGTGTCAATTTGCCGCAACTAGTTAATGTTGCAAACTATGCAGTCGGAACAAGGTTTTTTACTTCTTATAAATTCTTTAGTCCTAACCTGAGAAGTGTATGCTAAGGGATTAAATGTCATGAAATCTAACCTAAATTCAAGCAGAAAACATGGTTCAAGCTCGCGCGCACACCAGACCGTAATGCTGACCTTATAGAACCGTCATTGGATTCGGGCGCGCGAGACTGTCGCCTTAGAGCGGCCTAAGCGACTCTTGAAAAACGTTTGCAATTATTTTGTCGTTAAGAAGTAAGAAAAGTTGGAGATAAACTTGGTCTTATTCTCATAGTTTGTGTGTGTCGACGCATATGCAACAAGAAACGTAATATAGTTAACGGCACAAAACATTTATAGTCTTAATCTACCTTGACACGGACAACATAAAAGAATAAAGCACAAGAAAAGCTAAAGCCTACCACACGAGGTATTCCCAGAAAGTCACCCAGCCTGGTACTAAGCTCGCTCTACGGGTCTTGACTTCGGTGATCGGACGAGAACCGGTATATTTCCCTTGATATGGCCGTAGACGGAGTTGACTTCTTAAATTCAGCATATTTCATTTAACAGTGAGCTGCACTATTAAAATTTATGACGTCCCATTTCTACAGGTAGTCAAGTATATAGCTTAATGCAATATTATTGTCAAGCATAAAACTTTGATTTCTCTCTATCATATTTACTGAACACTGATTAAGAAAGCACAAACCGTTAACCGACAGAAAATGCAGCAAAATATATAGGAAAGCCATTCGTCTTTTGTGTCAATTTGCCGCAATATGTTAATGTTGCAAACTATGCAGTCGGAACAAGGTTTTTTACTTCTTATAAATTCTTTAGTCCTAACCTGAGAAGTGTATGCTAAGGGATTAAATGTCATGAAATCTAACCTAAATTCAAGCAGAAAACATGATTCAAGCTCGCGCGCACACCAGACCGTAATTGTGACCTAATAGAACCGTCATTGGATTCGGGCGCGCGAGACTGTCGACATAGAGCGGCCTAAGCGACTCTTGAAGAACGTTCGAAATTATTTTGTCGTTAAGAAGTAAGAAACGTTAGAGAGAAACTTGGTCTTATTTTCATAGTTTGTGTGTGTCGACGCATATGCAACAAGAAACGTAATATAGTTAACGGCACAAAACATTTATAGTCTTAATCTACGTTGACACGGACAACATAAAAGAATAAGGGAGAAGGAAAGCTAAAGTCTACAACACGAGGTATTCCGAGGAAGTCACCCAGCCTGGTACTAAGCTCGCTCTACGGGTGTTGACTTCGGTGATCGGACGAGAGCCGGTATATTTCCCGGGATATGGTCGTGGAGGAGGTTAACTTCTTAAATTCAGCATATTTCACTCAACAGTGAGCATCATTATTAAAATCTTTGAAATCTTATTTCTACTAGTAGTCAAGTATATAGCTTAATGCAGTATTATTGTCGAGCATAAAACTTTGGTTTCTCTCTATCATATCTACTAAAGACTGATAAAGAAAGCATATATCGTTAACCGACAGAAAATGCAGCAAAATATATAGGAAAGCCATTCGTCTTTTGTGTCGATTTGCCGCAACTAGTTAATTTTGCAAACTATGCAGTCGGAACAAGGTTTTTTACTTCTTATAAATTCTTTAGTCCTAACCTGAGAAGTGTATGCTAAGGGATTAAATGTCATGAAATCTAATCTAAATTCAAGCAGAAAACATGGTTCAAGCTCGCGCGCACACCAGACCGTAATTGTGACCTAATGGAACCGTCATTGGATTCGGGCGCGCGAGACTGTCGCATTAGAGCGGCCTAAGCGACTCTTGAAAAACGTTTGCAATTATTTTGTCGTTAAGAAGTAAGAAACGTTGGAGATAAACTTGGTCTTATTCTCATAGTTTGTGTGTGTCGACGCATATGCAACAAGAAACATAATATAGTTAACGGCACAAAACATTTATAGTCTTAATCTACGTTGACACGGACAACATAAAAGAATAAGGGAGAAGGAAAGCTAAAGCCTACAACACGAGGTATTCCCAGGAAGTCACCCAGCCTGGTACTAAGCTCGCTCTACGGGTCTTGACTTCGGTGATCGGACGAAAACCGGTATATTTCCCGTGATATGGTCGTAGACGAGGTTGACTTTTTGAATTCAGCATATTTCATTTAACAGTGAGCTGCACCATTAAAATCCATGAAGTCCCATTTCTACAGTAGTCAAGTATATAGCTTAATGGCAGTATTATTGTCGAGCATAAGACTTTGATTTCTTTCTATCATATCTAGTAAAGACTGATAAACAAAGCACAAACCTTTAACCCACAGAAAATGTAGAAAAATAAATAGCAAAGCCATTCGTCTCTTGTGTCAATTTGCCGCAACAAGTTAATGTTGCAAACTATGCAGTCGCAACAAGGTTTTTTACTTCTTATAAATGTTTTAGTCCTAACCTGACAAGTGTATGGTAAGGAATTAAATGTCATGAAATCTAACCTAAATTCAAGCAGAAAACATGGTTCAAGCTCGCGCGCACACCAGACCGTAATTGTGACCTAATGGAACTGTCATTGGATTCGGGCGCGCGAGACTGTCGCATTAGAGCGGCCTAAGCGACTCTTGAAAAACGTTTGCAATTATTTTGTCGTTAAGAAGTAAGAAACGTTGGAGATAAACTTGGTCTTATTCTCGTAGTTTGTGTGTGTCGACGCATATGCAGCAAGAAAGGTAATATACTTAACGGCAAAGAAGACTCAAAGTCTTAATCTACGTTGACACGGAAAACATAAAAAAATTAGGCAGAAAAAAAGGTAAAGCCTACAACACGAGGTATTCCCAGGAAGTCACCCAGCCTGGTACTAAGCTCGTTCTACAGGTCTTGACTTCGGTGATCGGACGAGAACCGGTACATTTCCCGTGATATGGTCGTAGACTAGGTTGACTTTTAGAATTCAGCATATTTCATTTAACAGTGAGCTGCACCATTAAAATCTATGAAGTACCATTCCTAAAGTAGTCAAGTATATAGCTTAATGCAGTATTATTGTCGAGCATAAAACTTTGGTTTCTCTCTATCATATCTACTAAAGACTGATAAAGAAAGCATACATCGTTAACCGACAGAAAATGCAGCAAAATATATAGGAAAGCCATTCGTCTTTTGTGTCAATTTGCCGCAACTAGTTAATGTTGCAAACTATGCAGTCGGAACAAGGTTTTTTACTTCTTATAAATTCTTTAGTCCTAACCTGAGAAGTGTATGCTAAGGGATTAAATGTCATGAAATCTAACCTAAATTCAAGCAGAAAACATGGTTCAAGCTCGCGCGCACACCAGACCGTAATGCTGACCTTATAGAACCGTCATTGGATTCGGGCGCGCGAGACTGTCGCCTTAGAGCGGCCTAAGCGACTCTTGAAAAACGTTTGCAATTATTTTGTCGTTAAGAAGTAAGAAAAGTTGGAGATAAACTTGGTCTTATTCTCATAGTTTGTGTGTGTCGACGCATATGCAACAAGAAACGTAATATAGTTAACGGCACAAAACATTTATAGTCTTAATCTACCTTGACACGGACAACATAAAAGAATAAAGCACAAGAAAAGCTAAAGCCTACCACACGAGGTATTCCCAGGAAGTCACCCAGCCTGGTACTAAGCTCGCTCTACGGGTCTTGACTTCGGTGATCGGACGAGAACCGGTATATTTCCCTTGATATGGTCGTAGACGGAGTTGACTTTTTGAATTCAGCATATTTCATTTAACAGTGAGCTGCACTATTAAAATTTATGACGTCCCATTTCTACAGGTAGTCAAGTATATAGCTTAATGCAATATTATTGTCAAGCATAAAACTTTGATTTCTCTCTATCATATTTACTGAAGACTGATTAAGAAAGCACAAACCGTTAACCGACAGAAAATGCAGCAAAATATATAGGAAAGCCATTCGTCTTTTGTGTCAATTTGCCGCAATATGTTAATGTTGCAAACTATGCAGTCGGAACAAGATTTTTAACTTCCTATAAATTCTTTAGTCCTAACCTGAGAAGTGTATGCTAAGGGATTAAGTGTCATGAAATCTAACCTAAATTCAAGCAGAAAACATGATTCAAGCTCGCGCGCACACCAGACCGTAATTGTGACCTAATAGAACCGTCATTGGATTCGGGCGCGCGAGACTGTCGACATAGAGCGGCCTAAGCGACTCTTGAAGAACGTCCGAAATTATTTTGTCGTTAAGAAGTAAGAAACGTTAGAGAGAAACTTGGTCTTATTTTCATAGTTTGTGTGTGTCGACGCATATGCAACAAGAAACGTAATATAGTTAACGGCACAAAACATTTATAGTCTTAATCTACGTTGACACGGACAACATAAAAGAATAAGGGAGAAGGAAAGCTAAAGTCTACAACACGAGGTATTCCGAGGAAGTCACCCAGCCTGGTACTAAGCTCGCTCTACGGGTGTTGACTTCGGTGATCGGACGAGAGCCGGTATATTTCCCGGGATATGGTCGTGGAGGAGGTTAACTTCTTAAATTCAGCATATTTCATTCAACAGTGAGCATCATTATTAAAATCTTTGAAATCTTATTTCTACTGGTAGTCAAGTATATAGCTTAATGCAGTATTATTGTCGAGCATAAGACTTTGATTTCTCTCTATCATATTTACTGAAGACTGATTAAGAAAGCAGAAACCGTTACCCCACAGAAAATGCAGCAAAATATATGGGAAAGCCATTCGTCTTTTGTGTCAATTTGCCGCAACTAGTTAATGTTGCAAACTATAGAGTCGGAACAAGGATTTTTACTTCTTATAAATTCTTTAGTCCTAACCTGAGAAATGTATGCTAAGGGATTAAATGTCATGAAATCTAACCTAAATTCAAGAAGAAAACATGGTTAAAGCTCGCGCGCACACCAGACCGTAATTGTGACCTAATAGAACCGTCATTGGATTCGGGCGCGCGAGACTGTCGCCTTAGAGCGGCCTAAGCGACTCTTGAAAAACGTTTCCAATTATTTTGTCGTTAAGAAGTAAGAAACGTTGGAGATAAACTTGGTCTTATTCTCATAGTTTGTGTGTGTCGACGCATATGCAACAAGAAACATAATATAGTTAACGGCACAAAACATTTATAGTCTTAATCTACGTTGACACGGACAACATAAAAGAATAAAGCAGAAGAAAAGCTAAAGCCTACAACACGAGGTATTCCCAGGAAGTCACCCAGCCTGGTACTAAGCTCGCTCTACGGGTCTTGACTTCGGTGATCGGACGAGAACCGGTATATTTCCCGTGATATGGTCGTAGACGAGGTTGACTTTTAGAATTCAGCATATTTCATTTAACAGTGAGCTGCACCATTAAAATCTATGAAGTACCATTTCTAAAGTAGTCAAGTATATAGCTTAATGCAGTATTATTGTCGAGCATAAAACTTTGGTTTCTCTCTATCATATCTACTAAAGACTGATAAAGAAAGCATATATCGTTAACCGACAGAAAATGCAGCAAAATATATAGGAAAGCCATTCGTCTTTTGTGTCGATTTGCCGCAACTAGTTAATTTTGCAAACTATGCAGTCGGAACAAGGTTTTTTACTTCTTATAAATTCTTTAGTCCTAACCTGAGAAGTGTATGCTAAGGGATTAAATGTCATGAAATCTAATCTAAATTCAAGCAGAAAACATGGTTCAAGCTCGCGCGCACACCAGACCGTAATTGTGACCTAATGGAACCGTCATTGGATTCGGGCGCGCGAGACTGTCGCATTAGAGCGGCCTAAGCGACTCTTGAAAAACGTTTGCAATTATTTTGTCGTTAAGAAGTAAGAAACGTTGGAGATAAACTTGGTCTTATTCTCATAGTTTGTGTGTGTCGACGCATATGCAACAAGAAACATAATATAGTTAACGGCACAAAACATTTATAGTCTTAATCTACGTTGACACGGACAACATAAAAGAATAAGGGAGAAGGAAAGCTAAAGCCTACAACACGAGGTATTCCCAGGAAGTCACCCAGCCTGGTACTAAGCTCGCTCTACGGGTCTTGACTTCGGTGATCGGACGAAAACCGGTATATTTCCCGTGATATGGTCGTAGACGAGGTTGACTTTTTGAATTCAGCATATTTCATTTAACAGTGAGCTGCACCATTAAAATCCATGAAGTCCCATTTCTACAGTAGTCAAGTATATAGCTTAATGCAGTATTATTGTCGAGCATAAGACTTTGATTTCTTTCTATCATATCTAGTAAAGACTGATAAACAAAGCACAAACCTTTAACCCACAGAAAATGTAGAAAAATAAATAGCAAAGCCATTCGTCTCTTGTGTCAATTTGCCGCAACAAGTTAATGTTGCAAACTATGCAGTCGCAACAAGGTTTTTTACTTCTTATAAATGTTTTAGTCCTAACCTGACAAGTGTATGGTAAGGAATTAAATGTCATGAAATCTAACCTAAATTCAAGCAGAAAACATGGTTCAAGCTCGCGCGCACACCAGACCGTAATTGTGACCTAATGGAACTGTCATTGGATTCGGGCGCGCGAGACTGTCGCATTAGAGCGGCCTAAGCGACTCTTGAAAAACGTTTGCAATTATTTTGTCGTTAAGAAGTAAGAAACGTTGGAGATAAACTTGGTCTTATTCTCGTAGTTTGTGTGTGTCGACGCATATGCAGCAAGAAAGGTAATATACTTAACGGCAAAGAAGACTCAAAGTCTTAATCTACGTTGACACGGAAAACATAAAAAAATTAGGCAGAAAAAAAGGTAAAGCCTACAACACGAGGTATTCCCAGGAAGTCACCCAGCCTGGTACTAAGCTCGTTCTACAGGTCTTGACTTCGGTGATCGGACGAGAACCGGTACATTTCCCGTGATATGGTCGTAGACTAGGTTGACTTTTAGAATTCAGCATATTTCATTTAACAGTGAGCTGCACCATTAAAATCTATGAAGTACCATTCCTAAAGTAGTCAAGTATATAGCTTAATGCAGTATTATTGTCGAGCATAAAACTTTGGTTTCTCTCTATCATATCTACTAAAGACTGATAAAGAAAGCATACATCGTTAACCGACAGAAAATGCAGCAAAATATATAGGAAAGCCATTCGTCTTTTGTGTCAATTTGCCGCAACTAGTTAATGTTGCAAACTATGCAGTCGGAACAAGGTTTTTTACTTCTTATAAATTCTTTAGTCCTAACCTGAGAAGTGTATGCTAAGGGATTAAATGTCATGAAATCTAACCTAAATTCAAGCAGAAAACATGGTTCAAGCTCGCGCGCACACCAGACCGTAATGCTGACCTTATAGAACCGTCATTGGATTCGGGCGCGCGAGACTGTCGCCTTAGAGCGGCCTAAGCGACTCTTGAAAAACGTTTGCAATTATTTTGTCGTTAAGAAGTAAGAAAAGTTGGAGATAAACTTGGTCTTATTCTCATAGTTTGTGTGTGTCGACGCATATGCAACAAGAAACGTAATATAGTTAACGGCACAAAACATTTATAGTCTTAATCTACCTTGACACGGACAACATAAAAGAATAAAGCACAAGAAAAGCTAAAGCCTACCACACGAGGTATTCCCAGAAAGTCACCCAGCCTGGTACTAAGCTCGCTCTACGGGTCTTGACTTCGGTGATCGGACGAGAACCGGTATATTTCCCTTGATATGGCCGTAGACGGAGTTGACTTCTTAAATTCAGCATATTTCATTTAACAGTGAGCTGCACTATTAAAATTTATGACGTCCCATTTCTACAGGTAGTCAAGTATATAGCTTAATGCAATATTATTGTCAAGCATAAAACTTTGATTTCTCTCTATCATATTTACTGAACACTGATTAAGAAAGCACAAACCGTTAACCGACAGAAAATGCAGCAAAATATATAGGAAAGCCATTCGTCTTTTGTGTCAATTTGCCGCAATATGTTAATGTTGCAAACTATGCAGTCGGAACAAGGTTTTTTACTTCTTATAAATTCTTTAGTCCTAACCTGAGAAGTGTATGCTAAGGGATTAAATGTCATGAAATCTAACCTAAATTCAAGCAGAAAACATGATTCAAGCTCGCGCGCACACCAGACCGTAATTGTGACCTAATAGAACCGTCATTGGATTCGGGCGCGCGAGACTGTCGACATAGAGCGGCCTAAGCGACTCTTGAAGAACGTTCGAAATTATTTTGTCGTTAAGAAGTAAGAAACGTTAGAGAGAAACTTGGTCTTATTTTCATAGTTTGTGTGTGTCGACGCATATGCAACAAGAAACGTAATATAGTTAACGGCACAAAACATTTATAGTCTTAATCTACGTTGACACGGACAACATAAAAGAATAAGGGAGAAGGAAAGCTAAAGTCTACAACACGAGGTATTCCGAGGAAGTCACCCAGCCTGGTACTAAGCTCGCTCTACGGGTGTTGACTTCGGTGATCGGACGAGAGCCGGTATATTTCCCGGGATATGGTCGTGGAGGAGGTTAACTTCTTAAATTCAGCATATTTCATTCAACAGTGAGCATCATTATTAAAATCTTTGAAATCTTATTTCTACTGGTAGTCAAGTATATAGCTTAATGCAGTATTATTGTCGAGCATAAGACTTTGATTTCTCTCTATCATATTTACTGAAGACTGATTAAGAAAGCAGAAACCGTTACCCCACAGAAAATGCAGCAAAATATATGGGAAAGCCATTCGTCTTTTGTGTCAATTTGCCGCAACTAGTTAATGTTGCAAACTATAGAGTCGGAACAAGGATTTTTACTTCTTATAAATTCTTTAGTCCTAACCTGAGAAATGTATGCTAAGGGATTAAATGTCATGAAATCTAACCTAAATTCAAGAAGAAAACATGGTTAAAGCTCGCGCGCACACCAGACCGTAATTGTGACCTAATAGAACCGTCATTGGATTCGGGCGCGCGAGACTGTCGCCTTAGAGCGGCCTAAGCGACTCTTGAAAAACGTTTCCAATTATTTTGTCGTTAAGAAGTAAGAAACGTTGGAGATAAACTTGGTCTTATTCTCATAGTTTGTGTGTGTCGACGCATATGCAACAAGAAACATAATATAGTTAACGGCACAAAACATTTATAGTCTTAATCTACGTTGACACGGACAACATAAAAGAATAAAGCAGAAGAAAAGCTAAAGCCTACAACACGAGGTATTCCCAGGAAGTCACCCAGCCTGGTACTAAGCTCGCTCTACCGGTCTTGACTTCGGTGATCGGACGAGAACCGGTATATTTCCCGTGATATGGTCGTAGACGAGGTTGACTTTTAGAATTCAGCATATTTCATTTAACAGTGAGCTGCACCATTAAAATCTATGAAGTACCATTTCTAAAGTAGTCAAGTATATAGCTTAATGCAGTATTATTGTCGAGCATAAAACTTTGGTTTCTCTCTATCATATCTACTAAAGACTGATAAAGAAAGCATATATCGTTAACCGACAGAAAATGCAGCAAAATATATAGGAAAGCCATTCGTCTTTTGTGTCGATTTGCCGCAACTAGTTAATTTTGCAAACTATGCAGTCGGAACAAGGTTTTTTACTTCTTATAAATTCTTTAGTCCTAACCTGAGAAGTGTATGCTAAGGGATTAAATGTCATGAAATCTAATCTAAATTCAAGCAGAAAACATGGTTCAAGCTCGCGCGCACACCAGACCGTAATTGTGACCTAATGGAACCGTCATTGGATTCGGGCGCGCGAGACTGTCGCATTAGAGCGGCCTAAGCGACTCTTGAAAAACGTTTGCAATTATTTTGTCGTTAAGAAGTAAGAAACGTTGGAGATAAACTTGGTCTTATTCTCATAGTTTGTGTGTGTCGACGCATAGGCAGAAGGAAACGTAATATAGTTAACGGCACAAAACATTTATAGTCTTAATCTACGTTGACACGGACAACATAAAAGAATAAGGGAGAAGGAAAGCTAAAGCCTACAACACGAGGTATTCCCAGGAAGTCACCCAGCCTGGTACTAAGCTCGCTCTACGGGTCTTGACTTCGGTGATCGGACGAAAACCGGTATATTTCCCGTGATATGGTCGTAGACGAGGTTGACTTTTTGAATTCAGCATATTTCATTTAACAGTGAGCTGCACCATTAAAATCCATGAAGTCCCATTTCTACAGTAGTCAAGTATATAGCTTAATGCAGTATTATTGTCGAGCATAAGACTTTGATTTCTTTCTATCATATCTAGTAAAGACTGATAAACAAAGCACAAACCTTTAACCCACAGAAAATGTAGAAAAATAAATAGCAAAGCCATTCGTCTCTTGTGTCAATTTGCCGCAACAAGTTAATGTTGCAAACTATGCAGTCGCAACAAGGTTTTTTACTTCTTATAAATGTTTTAGTCCTAACCTGACAAGTGTATGGTAAGGAATTAAATGTCATGAAATCTAACCTAAATTCAAGCAGAAAACATGGTTCAAGCTCGCGCGCACACCAGACCGTAATTGTGACCTAATGGAACTGTCATTGGATTCGGGCGCGCGAGACTGTCGCATTAGAGCGGCCTAAGCGACTCTTGAAAAACGTTTGCAATTATTTTGTCGTTAAGAAGTAAGAAACGTTGGAGATAAACTTGGTCTTATTCTCGTAGTTTGTTTGTGTCGACGCATATGCAGCAAGAAAGGTAATATACTTAACGGCAAAGAAGACTCAAAGTCTTAATCTACGTTGACACGGACAACATAAAAAAATTAGGCAGAAAAAAAGGTAAAGCCTACAACACGAGGTATTCCCAGGAAGTCACCCAGCCTGGTACTAAGCTCGTTCTACAGGTCTTGACTTCGGTGATCGGACGAGAACCGGTACATTTCCCGTGATATGGTCGTAGACGAGGTTTACTTTTAGAATTCAGCATATTTCATTTAACAGTGAGCTGCACCATTAAAATCTATGAAGTACCATTCCTAAAGTAGTCAAGTATATAGCTTAATGCAGTATTATTGTCGAGCATAAAACTTTGGTTTCTCTCTATCATATCTACTAAAGACTGATAAAGAAAGCATACATCGTTAACCGACAGAAAATGCAGCAAAATATATAGGAAAGCCATTCGTCTTTTGTGTCAATTTGCCGCAACTAGTTAATGTTGCAAACTATGCAGTCGGAACAAGGTTTTTTACTTCTTATAAATTCTTTAGTCCTAACCTGAGAAGTGTATGCTAAGGGATTAAATGTCATGAAATCTAACCTAAATTCAAGCAGAAAGCATGATTCAGGCTCGCGCGCACACCAGACCGTAATTGTGACCTAATAGAACCGTCATTGGATTCGGGCGCGCGAGACTGTCGCCTTAGAGCGGCCTAAGCGACTCTTAAAAAACGTTTGCAATTATTTTGTCGTTAAGAAGTAAGAAAAGTTGGAGATAAACTTGGTCTTATTCTCATAGTTTGTGTGTGTCGACGCATATGCAACAAGAAACGTAATATAGTTAACGGCACAAAACATTTATAGTCTTAATCTACGTTGACACGGACAACATAAAAAAATTAGGCAGAAAAAAAGGTAAAGCCTACAACACGAGGTATTCCCAGGAAGTCACCCAGCCTGGTACTAAGCTCGTTCTACAGGTCTTGACTTCGGTGATCGGACGAGAACCGGTACATTTCCCGTGATATGGTCGTAGACGAGGTTGACTTTTAGAATTCAGCATATTTTATTTAACAGTGAGCTGCACCATTAAAATCTATGAAGTACCATTTCTAAAGTAGTCAAGTATATAGCTTAATGCAGTATTATTGTCGAGCATAAGACTTTGGTTTCTCTCTATCATATCTACTAAAGACTGATAAACAAAGCACAAACCTTTAACCCACAGAAAATGTAGAAAAATAAATAGCAAAGCCATTCGTCTCTTGTTTCAATTTGCCGCAACAAGTTAATGTTGCAAACTATGCAGTCGCAACAAGGTTTCTTACTTCTTATAAATGTTTTAGTCCTAACCTGACAAGTGTATGGTAAGGGATTAAATGTCATGAAATCTAACCTAAATTCAAGCAGAAAACATGGTTCAAGCTCGCGCGCACACCAGACCGTAATTGTGACCTAATGGAACCGTCATTGGATTCGGGCGCGCAAGACTGTCGCATTAGAGCGGCCTAAGCGACTCTTGAAAAACGTTTGCAATTATTTTGTCGTTAAGAAGTAAGAAACGCTGGAGAGAAACTTGGTCTTATTCTCATAGTTTGTGTGTGTCGACGCATATGCAGCAAGAAACGTAATATAGTTAACGGCACATATCATTTATAGTCTTAATCTACGTTGACACGGACAACATAAAAGAATAAGGAAAAAGAAAAGGTAAAGCCTACAACACGAGGTATTCCCAGGAAGTCACCCAGCCTGGTACTAAGCTCGCTCTACAGGTCTTGACTTTTGTGATCGGACGAGAACCGGTAAATTTCCCGTGATATGGTCGTAGACGAGATTGACTTTAAGATTTCAGCATATTTTATTTAACAGTGAGCTGAACCATTAAAATCTATGAAGTCCCATTTCTAAAGTAGTCAAGTATATAGCTTAATGCAGTATTATTGTCGAGCATAAAACTTTGGTTTCTCTCTTTCATATTTACTAAAGACTAATAAAGAAAGCACAAACCGTTAACCGACAGATAACTCAGCAAAATATATAGCAAAGCCATTCCTCTTTTGCGTCAATCTGCCGCAACAAGTGAATGTGTCAAACTATGCAGTCTGAAGAAGCTTTTTTACTTCTTATAACTTCTTTTGTTGGAACGTGAGAAATGTATGCTAAGGGTTTAAATGTCAAGAAATCTAACCTAAATTCAAGCAGAAAACATGGTTCAAGCTCGCGCGCACACCAGAGCGTAATTGTGACCTTATAGAACCGTCATTGGATACGGGCGCGGGAGACTGTCGAGTTAGAGCGGCCTAAGCGACTCTTGAAAAACGTTTGCAATTATTTTGTCGTTAAGAAGTAAGAAACGTTGGAGAGAAACTTGGTCTTATTCTCATAGTTTGTGTGTGTCGACGCATATGCAACAAGAAACGTAATATAGTTAACGGGAAAGAAGACTTAAAGTCTTAATCTACGTTGACACGGACAACATAAAAAAATTAGGCAGAAAAAAAGGTAAAGCCTACAACACGAGGTATTCGCAGGAAGTCACCCAGCCTGGTACTAAGCTCGCTCTACAGGTCTTGACTTCGGTGATCGGACGAGAACCGTTAAATTTCCGGTGATATGGTCGTAGACGAGATTGACTTTTAGAATTCAGCATATTTCATTTAACAGTGAGCTGCGCCATTAAAATCTATGAAGTCCCATTTCTAAAGTAGTCAAGTATATAGCTTAATGCAGTATTATTGTCGAGCATAAAACGTTGGTTTCTCTCTATCATATCTACTAAAGACTGATAAAGAAAGCACAAATCGTTAACCGACAGAAAATGCAGCAAAATATATATGAAAGCCATTCGTCTTTTGTGTCAATTTGCCGCAACTAGTTAATGTTGCAAACCACGCAGTCGGAACAAGGTTTTTTACTTCTTATAAATTCTTTAGTCTTAACCTGAGAAGTGTATGGTAAGGGATTAAATGTCATGAAATCTAACCTAAATTCAAGCAGAAACTATGGTTCAAGCTCGCGCGCACACCACACCGTAATTGTGACCTTATAGAACCGTCATTGGATACGGGCGCGGGAGACTCTGGACTTAGAGCGGCCTAAGCGACTCTTGAAAAACGTTTGCAATTATTTTGTTTTTAAGAAGTAAGAAACGTTGGAGAGAAACTTGGTCTTATTCTCATAGTTTGTGTGTGTCGACGCGTATGCAACAAGAAACGTAATATAGTTAACGGCACAAAACATTTATAGTCTTAATCTACCTTGACACGGACAACATAAAAGAATAAGGCGGAAGAAAAGCTAAAGCGTACAACGCGAAGTATTCCCAGGAAGTCACCCAGCCTGGTACTAAGCTCGCTCTACGGGTCTTGACTTCGGTGATCGGACGAGAACCGTTATATTTCCCGTGATATGGTCATTAACGAGGTTGACTTTTTGAATTCAGCATATTTCATTTAACAGTGAACTGCACCATTAAAATCTATGAAGTCCCATTACTACAGGTAGTCAAGTATATAGCTTAATGCAGTATTATTGTCGAGCATAAAACTTTGATTTCTCTCCATCATATCTAGTAAAGACTGATAAAGAAAGCACAAACCGTTAACCGACAGAAAATGCAGCAAAATAAATAGCAAAGCCATTCGTCTTTTGTGTCAATTTGCCGCCACAAGTGAATGTGTCAAACTATGCAGTCGGAGAAGGCTTTTTACTTGTTATAAATTTTTTAGTCCTAACCTTAGAAGTGTATGCTAAGGGATTAAATGTCATAAAATCTAACCTAAATTCAAGCAGAAAACATGGTTCAAGCTCGCGCGCACACCAGACCGTAATTGTGACCTAATAGAACCGTCATTGGATTCGGGCGCGCGAGACTGTCGACATAGAGCGGCCTAAGCGACTCTTGAAAAACTTTTGCAATTATTTTGTCGTTAAGAAGTAAGAAACGTTGGAGAGAAACTTGGTCTTATTCTCATAGTTTGTGTGTGTCGACGCATATGCAGCAAGAAACGTAATATAGTTAACGGCACATATCATTTATAGTCTTAATCTACGTTGACACGGACAACATAAAAGAATAAGGAAAAAGAAAAGGTAAAGCCTACAACACGAGGTATTCCCAGGAAGTCACCCAGCCTGGTACTAAGCTCGCTCTACAGGTCTTGACTTTTGTGATCGGACGAGAACCGGTAAATTTCCCGTGATATGGTCGTAGACGAGATTGACTTTAAGATTTCAGCATATTTTATTTAACAGTGAGCTGAACCATTAAAATCTATGAAGTCCCATTTCTAAAGTAGTCAAGTATATAGCTTAATGCAGTATTATTGTCGAGCATAAAACTTTGGTTTCTCTCTTTCATATTTACTAAAGACTAATAAAGAAAGCACAAACCGTTAACCGACAGATAACTCAGCAAAATATATAGCAAAGCCATTCCTCTTTTGCGTCAATCTGCCGCAACAAGTGAATGTGTCAAACTATGCAGTCTGAAGAAGCTTTTTTACTTCTTATAACTTCTTTTGTTGGAACGTGAGAAATGTATGCTAAGGGTTTAAATGTCAAGAAATCTAACCTAAATTCAAGCAGAAAACATGGTTCAAGCTCGCGCGCACACCAGAGCGTAATTGTGACCTTATAGAACCGTCATTGGATACGGGCGCGGGAGACTGTCGAGTTAGAGCGGCCTAAGCGACTCTTGAAAAACGTTTGCAATTATTTTGTCGTTAAGAAGTAAGAAACGTTGGAGAGAAACTTGGTCTTATTCTCATAGTTTGTGTGTGTCGACGCATATGCAACAAGAAACGTAATATAGTTAACGGGAAAGAAGACTTAAAGTCTTAATCTACGTTGACACGGACAACATAAAAAAATTAGGCAGAAAAAAAGGTAAAGCCTACAACACGAGGTATTCGCAGGAAGTCACCCAGCCTGGTACTAAGCTCGCTCTACAGGTCTTGACTTCGGTGATCGGACGAGAACCGTTAAATTTCCGGTGATATGGTCGTAGACGAGATTGACTTTTAGAATTCAGCATATTTCATTTAACAGTGAGCTGCACCATTAAAATCTATGAAGTCCCATTTCTAAAGTAGTCAAGTATATAGCTTAATGCAGTATTATTGTCGAGCATAAAACGTTGGTTTCTCTCTATCATATCTACTAAAGACTGATAAAGAAAGCACAAATCGTTAACCGACAGAAAATGCAGCAAAATATATATGAAAGCCATTCGTCTTTTGTGTCAATTTGCCGCAACTAGTTAATGTTGCAAACCACGCAGTCGGAACAAGGTTTTTTACTTCTTATAAATTCTTTAGTCTTAACCTGAGAAGTGTATGGTAAGGGATTAAATGTCATGAAATCTAACCTAAATTCAAGCAGAAACTATGGTTCAAGCTCGCGCGCACACCACACCGTAATTGTGACCTTATAGAACCGTCATTGGATACGGGCGCGGGAGACTCTGGACTTAGAGCGGCCTAAGCGACTCTTGAAAAACGTTTGCAATTATTTTGTTTTTAAGAAGTAAGAAACGTTGGAGAGAAACTTGGTCTTATTCTCATAGTTTGTGTGTGTCGACGCGTATGCAACAAGAAACGTAATATAGTTAACGGCACAAAACATTTATAGTCTTAATCTACCTTGACACGGACAACATAAAAGAATAAGGCGGAAGAAAAGCTAAAGCGTACAACGCGAAGTATTCCCAGGAAGTCACCCAGCCTGGTACTAAGCTCGCTCTACGGGTCTTGACTTCGGTGATCGGACGAGAACCGTTATATTTCCCGTGATATGGTCATTAACGAGGTTGACTTTTTGAATTCAGCATATTTCATTTAACAGTGAACTGCACCATTAAAATCTATGAAGTCCCATTACTACAGGTAGTCAAGTATATAGCTTAATGCAGTATTATTGTCGAGCATAAAACTTTGATTTCTCTCCATCATATCTAGTAAAGACTGATAAAGAAAGCACAAACCGTTAACCGACAGAAAATGCAGCAAAATAAATAGCAAAGCCATTCGTCTTTTGTGTCAATTTGCCGCCACAAGTGAATGTGTCAAACTATGCAGTCGGAGAAGGCTTTTTACTTGTTATAAATTTTTTAGTCCTAACCTTAGAAGTGTATGCTAAGGGATTAAATGTCATAAAATCTAACCTAAATTCAAGCAGAAAACATGGTTCAAGCTCGCGCGCACACCAGACCGTAATTGTGACCTAATAGAACCGTCATTGGATTCGGGCGCGCGAGACTGTCGACATAGAGCGGCCTAAGCGACTCTTGAAAAACTTTTGCAATTATTTTGTCGTTAAGAAGTAAGAAACGTTGGAGAGAAACTTGGTCTTATTCTCATAGTTTGTGTGTGTCGACGCATATGCAGCAAGAAACGTAATATAGTTAACGGCACAAAACATTTATAGTCTTAATCTACGTTGACACGGACAACATAAAAGACTAAGGCAGAAGTAAAGCTAAAGCCTACAACACGAGGTATTCCAAGGAAGTCACCCAGCCTGGTACTAAGCTCGCTCTACGGAAAGAAATCTTTGCGAAAAATGCAACAGCAAAATTAACAACAAACAAAAGCGTTTTTAAATTATCGTCTAAGGTGTCGTCAATCAACTTCAATTTGGCTGTCCTCTTCTTAATTTGAGTCACCCACCAGCTAAACTGTTGGACAAAACTAATCTTTAATGCAGTAGTATAGTTTGCGTGATTTAAATACCACCACTTCTAGAAGCCGTTTTTCAGCGTTGAAAGGCTCTTAAGGTAAAACAAAAATAGGATAAGAGGCGTCAGTTAAATACCGCACGCTAGAATCCGTTTTTCAGTGTGGAAAGGAATAAACCGTATAAACCTTCTAGAAGCCGTTTTTTAGCGTGGAAAGGCTCCCAAGGAAAAACAAAATAGGAGGTGGCCCGAAGAAATTATTTATTTTTTTCAATTAGACAAATATGCATACTAGATATCGAGCGACACAAAAATTATTTCCATTTAGAGAGTGACGACACAAAAAGTATTTCCATTCGAGAGAAGGGACGACACACAAAGTATTTACATTTAGAGAGTGGCACTGTTGACTATTAATGTAAACATGCTTTCAGTCAAAGAATTACGCTCTTTGGCACGAAGCTATGGACTACCTGTGGTTTCGAAGATGCGAAAAGCTGACCTCCTACGAGCGATCGGGGAGGCTCGCGCCGCAGAGTGGAGGAAACGACTCCGGCGAGCGCTACAGACGGGGAGATACCCTGCTATAACCGGAGGGGGGATAGAGAACCCACACAAGAAGTGGCAACGCGCCCGCGAACTCCGTCAACTTGCGAGAGAGGTTGACGCCGCTCTTCTCGCGGAGGGTGTCCGAAAGAGGACTACTCCAACGATGAGAGCAGAAGCTCGTAGAAGGATTGAAAACCGCCGAGCACCCTTAGCGCGATCTATTATCGCAGAAGGGTCACGAATACTCGATAAGTTGGATGGAGAAAGAGAGGGCGATCAACGCGGGTGCAGCTTCTGGACGTGGTCTTTCTTCCGTGGCGTGGCCGAGCCTCTGGTGGCTCGGATTATGGATAAGCTCCACGAGAGGGTCGCCACCAGCTTCTATCTTCGCTACAGCTACACCTATCAACTAAGGAATCTCGAAACGGGAAAAATTATGTTGTTTCCCAAAACTGCGAAAAGGAGTCCTTGGATCCAGCGGCTCGAGCCAGAAGCTAGAGACTGGGTGCAGGCGGAAGACGAGAAGCGCTTGAATGTTAACCAAATCGAGCGACCTAGCACCAAGTGGACCTTTATTCGCTTTATCTCTGTGGAAGTAAAAGTTGTAGTAGATCGGCAGGCACCTCTGTTGGGCACAGGACCACTACCAGACTGGCTCCGAAGAAAGCGGGGGTTGTACTCCTTGGACACGTACGGAGATAACCTCTGTCTCTTTCGGTGTATCGCCGTCCATAGAGGGGCGCGCGTGGATCGTTGCACCCTACAAGCCCAAGCTCTCGCTAGAGAGATATATCAATCGCACGAGAATTGCCCAGGGATTTCTCAGGACGGGCTGCGGAAAGTAGAGCAGCACTTCCGACTCGGGATCCGGGTATACGAACCAAAAGAGTCTGGAGATTGGCTGCATCGGAAACAACCAGCGCACTATGAAAAAGTAGGTACTCCACCAATGACGATCGGCGTCTACGAGGGGCACGCGTTTCTCATTCGCGACATACAGAAACTAGCGCATGTATACGTGTGTGGGGAGTGCAATGCGCGGTTTACAAAGATCAGCGATCTTTATCGCCATGCAGACCGTTGCACCCAAGGTGAGACAAAAGTTGTCTGCAAAGGAGAGAAAGTGGAAGCTCCACCATCGACCTTTGAGAAGGTCTTCTACCCACAAAAACTGGATAGCATCAAAGAAGTACAGTGGCTCGAGTATGAAGCCCGCGCTAGAGGAATCCATATCCATCACCAGCGATGTGGTCATGGAGGCGAGCCAATGATAGAAGGTAGCGCCGTAGACGGGTATGATCCCATCTCAAAGACCGTCCTCCAATTCAATGGGTGTCTCTGGCATGGATGCAAAATCTGTTTCCCATCTACGAAGCAACGCCAGGAGCAACTTCGGAATCTTTCCAAGAAAAAGGGCAGCCCTGTTACGCGTGAAATGGCATACCAACAGACGCTCGAGCGTGAAGCGAAGATCCGAGCCGCGGGGTATCGCCTTGTGGTCAAGTGGCAGCACGAGGAGCCAAAACCTTGGAGAAAAGATCGCATCCCCGATCCAAAGACGGCAACCTACCCCCACGCGATCGTGTACGACTTCGAGAGTTACCTCGACAAGACCAGCACTCGTCGTCCTACAGAAGACCTGACACTAGAGGGAACACATATTCCTATCTCCGTCTCACTATCAGACACCCTCGACCATGTTCCTGAGCACCTATGCGTACGAGAACCAAAGTTGCTTATCGAGGAGTTCGTTCGAGTGCTAGAACGTCGAGCTGCTAGGATACGAGAAGACGTCCGCCGTCAGTTCCTACCCGAGACCATCGAGCTCTTGCCCAAAAAGTATCGGCTAGCGATCGAAGAGTGGTGCGACCAAATCCCCGTGCTCGGGTTCAATTCCGGAAAATATGATTTGAACTTGATCCGGAACTACTTCGTCGAAGAGCTCTGTAAGACGACCGATCAGCCCATCAAAGTGGGATGTAAGGCCCGCCAGATAATGTTCATTACGACTCCAGACTTCAAATTCCTGGACGTTGTGAACTATATCGGTCCTGGGAAAACCTACGACGCCTGGGTCAAAGCCTACGGGTGTACGCTCGCGAAGTCGTGGTTAATGATAATAATGATATTGAATTTATATAGCGCACTTTTTCATATGAATATGTTCAAAGGCGCTTTACACTTCTATTGGGTGAGATCGGACGTCAGCATGTAAAGGCGCCTCTGGCTGCCGCTATCAGTCCATATATGGTCTCACACACCCACCCAACCCATGCAAGAATTGTCAGATGAAACCAGACGTAGAGATAGACCACCACACCGGGAACTACGTCCCCTACTCTTTTCGAACAGTGTGTGGGTTCTTTAACGTCCCACAGATTATTAGGAACAAGGGTTGTGAGACGGGTCCTACGGTTTATCGTCCTTATCCGAGAAGGCTAGAAAGTCTAACCATTTACAGATGTCATTACAAAGGCAGCACTTTCTCCCCAGTTAATTTTAAGACCCTGGGTGTTGGTCCGGCCGGGGTTTGAACCCGCAACCTCCCGCACGGTAGTCGGGTGCTCTACCAACTGAGCTAACCAGTCGGCGGTGGTGGTTCCCGTACGACTGGTTCGATACCCACGACAAGTTCGACTTTCCCGGCTTACCGGACTACCCACAGTGGTATTCGAAACTAAAAGGCAAATATCTCCTTTCCCTTTCCGAATATCGGGCTTGCAAGCGGCTATTCCGGGAGAAGGGGATGAAGACGTTCGCGGATTGGCTTCGCTATTATAACAATCTTGACGTCTGCCCGTTTGTCGAAGCACTGACCAAGATGCGCGACTTTTACACCGCATACGGAATCGACATCTTCAAAGATGCGGTGAGTCTACCGGGTGTCTCGATGAGGTTTGTCCTTCGAGGGACGCTAAAAGGTCCCAATGCGCCTGAGCTGTACGCCCCCAACAAAGAAGCGTACGACATGCTTAAAGCCAGCGTCACAGGCGGGCCCTCGATTGTGTTAACGAGGTACCACGAAGCGGGGGTCTCGAGGATCCGTTCCCATCAGGTCGCAGAGGCCCGTCCCTGTCAGCGCATCCTCGGCTACGACGCCAACGCGCTCTATCTCTCCACCATGGCTGCCCCGATGCCCTGCGGGGAGGGAACGGTGACCCACTGTCGTAGGCCGGACGATGTAGAAGGGTTCGTGGGGGCTCTCCGCGAAGGAAGGTGGTTCGGGTTCGCCGAGGTTGACATCGAGGTCCCCGAATACCTCTGGCCAAAGTTCGAAGAAATGGCCCCGCTCTTCTACAGCAAGGAGATTCCCGTCGAAGCGGTCCCCCAAGAGATGCTGGACTATCTCGAGCGCAAAGGACGATCCCGCTCAACAGATGCGAAGCTTGTAGGCGCCTTGTCGGCCAAGAAGATTCTGTTCTACGCCCCCCTTCTCCGCTGGTACCTCGGCCACGGTTTGGTTGTCACCGCGGTCTACAGAACGATCGATTACCAACCCCAAAAGATATTCGGGTGGTTCGTCGACCGAGTAACCGAAGCTCGACGCCAAGGCGATGCCGACAAAGATAAAGCACTATTCGCCGACCTCTTCAAACTGCTTGGGAATAGCTGCTACGGCAAATTCATTGAAGCGCTGGAGCGCCAGACGCTTGTCTCCTACACAACAGACGAAGCGGTGGTCGATCGTGCTCTCCGATCTTCCTGGTTCGAGGACCTCAACGAAATAGGTGAAGCCACTGAACTACACAGGAGGAAGCAGAAGATAGAAATCACCCGCCCGTTTCAAATCGGGATCACGGTTTACCAGTTAGCGAAACTACGGATTCTCGAATTCTATTACGATTTCCTAGATTATTTCGTAGATAGGAAAGACTTCGAGCTGATCCAAATGGATACGGACAGCTTGTACATGGCCATCTCCGGCACCAGCTTAGATGAAGTCGTACGCTCAGAGCTCCGCGGAGAATTCGAGGGCTGCAAGAAACAGTGGCTGGCTTGGGATAAGTGGAGCGGACGGACGCCGGGCCTGTTCAAGCTAGAGTTCGAGGGCACCCGGGCGATTGCGCTCTGCAGCAAGGCGTACTACGTCGACAGCGAAGGAAAAAGCAAAACCTCGGCGAAGGGGATGGCCAAGAAAGACAACGACATGACCTGGGGGAGATACAAAGCAACCCTGGATGGAGCGCTCGACCGGGCAGAAAACCGGGGCTTCCGAATGTTCGACGGAAAGATGACAACTTACCACCAGGAGAAGCTAGGGCTTTCCGCCTACTACGACAAGAGACGGGTGCTACCCGATGGGATTCACACCGAACCCCTTGAGTACGCCTTCAGGGGGTAATTCTGTATTCCACGGCACTACCTGCAGCTCGTCGCGGACGAAGCCTCGTTTTGGCCCGTCTCTGAGGTACTAGACCACAGGTTCGCCTGGTCGAATCTCCGCACGCGCCTGTTCGTACACCTCGAGGCTCCAAATTGGATCCGTTGCGCGTCTTCGCCCACCCTCCTGCTTACCAGGCTGGTATAAATACCGTAAGTCGGCGTCAGAGGAAAGTCTCTCCTCCAACAAACCAACCGCTCTCCCAGGTACAACAGAGGAAGGTTTTTGCGCCACCGATTTGGCCTCGATAGCATCCTGCGGCTTTTTTCCGATCAACCGAGTCGGTTCGTTGTTCAAAGCCGCGACAACAGCAGGCAGCCGAACCACCCACTCAACCGATCTTTCTCCTTCCGGAAGAAGCATCTCCTGGGCGTACTGGTAACCGAACAACCGCTCGGCTAGAGTCCTGTTGAACCTCTCAACGATCGCTTGGTCTCGGTGGATATCCACGCGGCCACGCCGAACTTCGGTATTGTGACGCGCTAGTAGCGGCAAGACAGCACCCATGAACTCTTTTCCTGGATCGACTTGTAGAAGCTTGGGCCAGGAGAGAGGGCTTTGCTTGTAGATGCGCTCGAACGCCCCCGCGACTTCTTTCGCTTCCTTTGAAGCCAAAGGCTCAGCCTCCTTGTAGCGCGAGGCAACATCGACCACAGTGAGCGCATACTTGTAAAGCTTCCGCCCCCGTCCAGGTCGGTCATGCGGTAGAAATAGAAGATCGGCCTGATGAACCTCGTTTGGTGTTGAGACATTGAACCTTGGCCTTGGTATGTGTTGCGGAGGCGGTAGGTAGATCTGCCACATCGCCTGTTTTTCTAGCCACGCCAGGGCGGCATCTTCAGAGGGGCCAGCCGCTTCAGCCAACTTCTTCGAGGCAGCGAACCCCTTCCAATACCCCTGAGGGCTGTAGTAGACGTCAGACAGCTTCTGTTCCATTGGTCTATAGCTCCATCGCGAAAAAATTCGCCTGGGTCTCACAACAATCGGCTAGCAGCATATCCAACGGCTAGCATCCCACCACCTATATAGACTAGTTCACCAGTTCGCTGGTCTCTCGAAGGTCGGTAATAGTCGCTCCATTGTGGGGCGTCGGTTTCCGTGGGGCGAGGATGGGTTTGGGCGTACAGATCTAGGGCGCGGTTCGTTGCAGCTGTGTCTTGGTCAGCGCGATTTCGCAGTCGTTCCTGCTCTGCTTCCCAATCAGCCAGCTTTTCGCGGCTTTTCTGCCAGGCAGCCCAGTCAGCCTGGTACTTCTCCAAGGCTTTGTCGTGGCGCTTTCGCTCAGCCGCCATTGCATCAGGGCTCTTCCCAGAAATCGCCCGAGCGAGATACGACCCACCTACGAAGGCCGTAGCGTTCAGGATAGCCTTACCAAGCATCAACGCTATGGTTGCCATCTCTTACTCGGAAGGAATGATCTTTTTATCAATTAAGTATTGTCTGGCGACGACGGCTTCAGTTAAAACTGCAACCCACTTCGCGTAGTTTTCAATAGATGCGGAAGGGTCCGAGGTCACAGGCGTTTTGAGAACTTTTTTCCCTACCCAACCAATACCTGCAGCAATGCCTGTCAGAGTTGCCGCTTCGACAACAGTGTTTACGACTTTGTTGTCCATGGAAAAGAGTCTATACAATACAAAATCTATTCCATAATTGTACGAGGAGGCTCGGGTGGCGGGTGAGTACGCTTCGGCTGCTGCGGCTCCCTGCGATTGAGATGTGCTAGATACAGACTATACAGACTGGCAAAGAGGCTCCCTGCGGCAATCAGGAGCCCCCAATTCCAGCTTGTCGTAGCTCGGTGTGGTTCGTCTTGGCTGGACGGACGCTCGCGAGCCCGCTCTCGAGCCAGAGCTTGTCGAACTTCTTTGTTCCTAGCCGCGAGGGCCCGGCCAGCCGCGACCTTCTTAGGATCCTTCTGCTTATTCGGAGCTACGGGAGCGGCCGGCGCTGTAATACGATCTTCTTCTTCCATCACTTTCAGACAGGGGAGCGCGCGAGAATTAACAGCTATACAAACACCAAAAAAAAATTGCCAGCGGGCCCCTAGCGATCCACAATGTCGTCCACAGGGGCGCTTGCGTCTGGGCCTGCGGCCGTCGAAGACTCTGTGTGGCAACCTACATGAGCCAGTGCAGCCACTAGCGCCACCAATCGACCCCCGTTGACAGCGATCCAGCCAGCTCCGTAGCTCAACTCACGTCGGATCAGAGCATCCTGCTGGAGGGCTGTTAACAGTGCCTGCTCGGAATCCAGTTTTTTCCCTACTGCTCCCAACACACGCCCTACCGCCTTGCACGCGACCTTCAAAACCCCGCTAGAGAGACTGTGCTCGACCTACTTTCCGAGGGTCACCTGGTAACGAAGATGGAGCGAAGCAACCTCCTTGCTCGAGAGCTTGTGGACGTCCCCCAGAGACAGCTCCTTACCCAAGTACTCCTTGGTATTACCGGCGGCTGCCAGAATAGCCAGTGCCTCCCGTTCGTCCCGGACGTCTACGGGAGGCTCGCTGGGACATATCCCTTCTTCGCGGAGAATTTCATCCAGCACGATGTCATCCATGACTATATATCTGCCGAAACAATTTTGCTGGGGACTGGGATTTCCAACACGATATCAAATGGATGGCGGAGACGGAAGCAAAGTCTGGCGTACGGATGCTCCTTGAGCGCGGATAGCATTTGTTGGCGCTCCTCCTTCGAATTCCCCATCCCGTAGTTTTCCCAAAGGATTTTTCCATCTAGCTCGCTCGGGCTGTAAAACGTCAACGTCGCTGCCACATTCTCCCGGAAGGCTTCTGCCACGCTCGTGTATTGTTGAGTCAAAAGCCATACTGAAAAATTCTTGTGCCTGCCAGAGAAAGCCATCTCGATCAAAGCGCTGCGATGTCTTTTTACGTCTTCACTGGCGGCGCAGTCGTCCAGAATAAGCAACACCTGGCCACGTCCTTCTAAGACCGCGACCGCCAACCGGAGGCACTTCTCAATTTCACCGCCTGCGTTCGCTGGCGCCAGGACGACGAAGCCGGGGTCCTTCTGGGCAAATCCCCGATATGTTTTGTTGTGAGCGTATGTCGGGCAAATCAAACACACGACGTGGAACTTCCCACAAAAAGGACCGCGGAGAGCTTCGACGACCAGTCTCGACTTCCCGGACGCCGTTGGACCAACGATAAGCAGATGGCCGGGTATCAAGTCGGTGAGAAAATCCATGGCCTATATAGGGTGCGATTAATAGTAGGCGACTTGACTTCCAAGGTCGAATGCTGCGTCGCCTAGGAGGAAGACGTGGCAGTTGCCGTGCCCAGAACCACCTGCTTTTCGATAGATCCGGAACTGAAGATTTTTTCCCGGACCGAGGGCTGCTTGTCCGTCGCCGTGCACAAGGTAATCGCGTGCCGTGCGGAGATCGATGAAGATCCCGTATTTGTCATGGAAGAACCCCGTAGGACTGACCACCACCGAGAGTGGGTGCACCAACCATTCTGCGCCGGCTCTCGCGGTCTCCCAAATATCTGCGGGGAGCATGCCGCTGGGGTACAGCGTGTTGGGGACGCCGTTGAGGTCGAACTCAACCTTTGTCACTCCCGGATTCGGAAAGGCTTCGCTGTGTCGTGCTCCCGCGGGGAACTGGTCGACGAACAGGAACAGGACACCCACAAAGCTTTTGAGTTGCACGGGGATGTTGTCCGTGAGAATTGTCTCGGTGGCCTTCGCAAAGGAGATCACTTTGTAGTGCGAGATGTGGTTGTAAAGAACCACGCTCGGGACGTGCTGGGCGTAACCGGGGGACTCAATCACTTGATACACCATTTCGATGTTCTTTAGTGTGTAGCTCCCAATCTTGTTCGTATCCGAGCTTACGATGACATCTTTGGCGGCGGCGAGTGTGAGCTCCAACCAAATTGGCGGAAGACTCGCCGTATGGAGAACGCCGTGGGTGCGAAGGAGCTCAAAATCAAGTGGGAGCCGATACTTTGGGAAGGCCTCGGCAATTGCTAGGTCCCCCGCCACATCGCCTTTGTCTCCGGCCTCTGAGCGGATTTTATCGACCGCGGTTGTCTGGATCCCTTGCTCGATACGTTTAGCTCGCTCTTCGGTGGGAAGCCACAGGTCGGAGAACGCTCCAACTAGGTCAGCGCGCTCCAGGTCCTCTAGGGTTTTATCGCCCATCTTGACGACCCGTCGCCGAATCAAACAGCGCCCCAGGTTGTCGACAACGCGATTGTTGGCGTGCTTAGTCGATCCGCCTAGCGCCACCTCGCCCACAAGGGCTAGGGTGTCTGGGACTAGGACGGTGTTGGCTGGAAGTCTGGGAATGTCAACGTAAGGAGTCTCTTTGTGGATCGCCGAGCTCGGGTGAAAGGTCAAGCGGTGGGTGACGCGTTTTCCTTTTGCGGCCATGAGAGTGCGAGGCTCCTCCCTTCGGTCAAGCTTCTTGGAGATGTACGCCATTTTACTTGTCTTGTATGTATAGGCAGAAACAAAACATGGATATCGACCTGATGAGATGACCCCTTTGATACCCCCCGATGACCCCGATGGTGCTGAAGGTGGGGAGACTAGTAACCCGTTTCCAACGTTACCCGACGATGACAAAGGTAACGAGCAAATCGGGAAACAAAGTTATGCATAAGGGCAACTTTAGAGAAGATATATTAGTGTATTACAGAATTCCTAAAAATTTAAGGAACCTCAAGAACCTTAGATAAGAAACGATGACAAATGATCCGGGAAACTGATTTGACGCATTGCATAACAAATTTGCATCGTTTCTTTTGGCGGGACTTTTGCGCCAAAATCCGCGCTAGAGCTACAAATCAAGAAAGCTATAGTTGTAGTCGTAGTCGTTATGTATAAAGTCTAGTAGAAATTAAACGATTAATCGAAATCCATTTCCGCAAAATTTAATACAAGATTTACTTGGACATTTACTGATGCACTCAATATAACTTTACATTGAGGTTTTGAATAAGAAAGGAAGGAAAGGAAGAAAATTATATTCATATTAAATATTTGTGTGATCTTTGCTGGCACTCTAATAACGCTGATCGAAAAGAAAGCACCAAATAGAGTTTTATTACTATTATTATTTTTATTATTATTATTATTTTTAAATCAAAGCAAACTGAGCCATTAATGATTTTCAGTTGTGCATCGGTGTGGAAGGCAAACATTGTAAGTACGATTACGGTTAGCGCCATAAATAACAGTACATAATTTCACTTAAAACAAGAATTACATGCAGTTTATTTATACAATACAGCATGAGCAAATATTAGTGCAAGGAACCGCGCTGGCTCATTGCATGTATAACACCAAATTTGTAATAATAATTTTTGCGGGAAATTCCAACCATTCCGTTGTGACAGGCACTGATATAGAAACGGACATGCGCACAGATTTTGCTATAAATAGTCGACACCTACTGGAGTTTTGTCATTTCTGTTCAGCATTGTTAAGAGAAAGTTCCAAGGTAAACCTATTGAAAACACTTTTAATGACATAGATTGCACCGTTCGAGCACTGTAAGAGATTTAAGGAGGTTTCTGTTTTGTTTATTTTGCAGGATCTTTGGAAAGCAACTAGCATTCATTGTAACCTGACTCAAGTAATTTCAGGTAAACTGAGCGTTAGCTGTGAGTTTATGAAGGTGTGAAATTTTGGCGGACACACCCAAAACGTATTTTGCTTTTATTCTCTTGCAATGAAACTAATTGTCTTTTCGTCTAGCACAATATATTGCAACACAAAAAAGCCGGACGAATTCGACAGGCGGCATAAAATTTGATATTTACCAGTTCGGAGCTACGAAGGTCGCGACGTGAAATGACGAAAAACCCAAACGAAAACAGAAAAAGAGAATTAAATTTTAAGGGAACTTGTGGCCGAATTTATTTTCTCTCACTTATGGTTTTGATCTAAAACGAAAGCCTAAGGTCCGAACGCTCCGTTTGTTTGTAATGTTTTCTTTAATGGCTAATTGACCTTGTTACCTTTTCCTTTGCAAGTGAATCTTCGTTACCAAATACTACTTTTTTTTGTGGACACCAGTTATTTTCCAAGCCGAGAAAACACGAATCTAGTACTCGCTGATATTTAGCTGAAAAGCACACTTAAAAAATGTGAAAGTTACCACTTCTTAATACCTACGGCTAGCATAATCAGCTATGGCGAATGAAACCAACAGAGCGGTCTTGATTTGACTGGCGAATGTGGTTGCTTTGGTTTTGCGTTGTTGCAAGAGGCAACTGACTGATTAAAGAATTATTGCGCCTCTTTACCAACGAATGAGATGTACACCTTAAACTCAGTTGCGAGCGGTGCTCACGCGTTTTCCCGCGCTTTTTGTGTGAATTATGGATTCGCTTTAGTTCTGGAGAGTTGATTGGACTGGATGCATCTGCTGTTATTGGCCATCAAAATTAATCACTTTGCATAGTTTTGCTTTTACGACAGTCATTTGAAAACGGCTCTTTTCACAAGAGGTGAAAACTTAGGCTTCTTTCTATTTCCCCCTTCTTTTTAATTCCTAAAATTATCCACACCTAAGACGTTTTCTTGTCATATTTGCATTTTTCAATGTAGCCGAAACAATTCCATATTTTTCAGTTACGATGAAACTGTACTTGATTGCCGCATTGCTCATTGTTGTCATGACAACCACCAGTGGATACGGTATCGGCAGGCTTTCGAATGACGGAGAGGTATGACGATAAAATGATTTCTGAGTTTTCAAATATTTCTCTGTATGCAAGAATCAGTGATGACATGCGGCGTTTGCTTTCTTGTCTTGTAAAGAGATCATTTGTACTTTCTATTATTTTACGGAGTCAAAATACTGTTTTAATAATACATCACTTTTTTCCAACCTGCAATTGCACGAATACTGCGAAGGTCAAATCTTATTAAATATACGGTGCTTCAGGCCTCATCTAGAAATGGCAAAACTTTGTTTCATACTAACCATAATTGCAACAATTTTTACGTGTAAAAATAGCTGATGTACTCAGACCATGGCAGTGCTAAACCGTGACACTTTTCTTTGTTTGTTCGCCAGGTTCCAGGCTTATGGGACATGGTGAAGCGAGGTAAGTTGCTATGAAGAAGTAAACAAACGATCTTAACTTTATATTAAATGAATTTTATTAATGGTGCCGTCCAATGTTATTTGTTCAGAGAAAACAATTCAAAGACGGCCCTTTGCATTTTGACGAATCAAATTTGCTTTTAGCTTCTTTCTTTTAGGAGCCGAATTTCACTTTAAACTGACGGATTGGGCAAGCCAGGTTAAAAAACGACTTTGAGTTAAACTTTTAGGCCCCGTTTCATTATATGGAGAAGCGTTTTCCCGGGTAAGAGGGTCAACCTCCAAGCTAAGTCAACTTTTGCGATAGTTCAATTATATTATAAAAAGTGCGCCGTTAACGAGTCAAGAGCAGGCGGTGTAAGACTAGGACAGGATTTTCCAAAACTCAAAATTTTGACGAATCGGATGTACAGTTTACTCTACTTTAATTATAACTAAGTCTAGCGCCAAATCAGCCGAGAAAATATTGACGATTTTGATTTTGACTTGATTCCTCAGATTCCTTACTGGTCCGTTGCGTAAGATTCACACCTAGAGTCTCGTTACAGATGTTGACTTAATAAAGAAATAAGTAATTTAGATAATTTGCTCTAATGCGGCATTTACTCGAGACGTTCGCTTATCTAAAAAATTGGACTCGAGAAAGAAATCTTTGCGAAAAATGCAACAGCAAAATTAACAACAAACAAAGGCGTTTTTAAATTATCGTCGAAGGTGTCGTCAATCAACTTCAATTTGGCTGTCCTCTTCTTAATTTGAGTCACCCACCAGCTAAACTGTTGGAGAAAACTAATTTTTGATGCACATCTGAATCTGTACACTCTACTGGGAGAAATCCAACCGCGCCACATCAAGACCGCAGCGCTTATTCGGGGGTAACGCTAAATAACTTTTATTTGGCAAGTGCGGAGCTTATTTGGGAAAATACGGTTAACAATTTTTTTTTTCGCGTTTGTAGGCGATCCGCAAGGTTGCAGTGACCACAAACGCTATTGCAATGAGCCTGAGATGATTGAACATTGTCCTAAAACCTGTGCCCAGAGCGATGAACCTTTAAAACGTAAGTTGTTTTATTCTGGCATAGTTGCCGGATGCTACGCTGGTTTAAAAGTAATGAAAGGAATTTTAAATTTTCTGACCCACCGACCCAAAGTTTTGACACTCCTGCCTATTGTCTTCTTCACGGGTTATTAGGCTTGGTTTATTCGTTAGTTTACTTAGCGAAAAAAATGCATTTACAAGGTAAAAAAATTGTGCTTTTCGCATTTTTTAACGTTAAATCCTTGTTCCGTGTTATGCTTACGCAAGTTTTCATTCTCATATCTGATATAAACCACTGCGACATATTATAATTATAACATATTATAGTTAATGAATAACGGAATAACAGATTACGCCTTACTGCCAAGTCAGCTAAAGAAACTTTTGACAAACTGAAACAATTTTTGCTTAACCATTTTAACCTCGGCTAGTATAATAGTATTGTTAATCCTAGCTCTAGTTTTAAACTTAGTTTTGCCCCGCGTTTTTAGCTTTTACTACTTCTGTATTTTAGTCATTTTAGGTACATTTTAATGTATATTTTTCAGGGACCCTCCTGAAAGCCACGTCTAGGTGATTGGAAGTTTCCCCTTAAAATATTAATTTATTTTTATATTATTATTATGTAAGTTTAAAGGTTCCGATTCCTGACATTTAAAGTTACGTTCAATAACTAAAGTATGTCGGATCGTACAGGCATCTGGCTGCGACGTGAACATACGATATCCATCGAACAGAGTAGCATAGTTATATAGTCTTTGTTTCTTACATATCAAAATGGCTATGAACAGAGCAATAGGGACGGTATAAAAAAGTTACGACTGGTGCATTGTCCATAGTTCAGTTCTGTTTCTAGGTCTTTAGCATGATGTCTACAATGACTACAATTAGATACAAAACTGAAATCACGCTTCATTTAACAAAAATTCTGTATTGAAGTCTCAAACTGACTGCGGCAGTGGTTAGGTTTGCCTCATACTGTTCACGGCGCTCATGAGTAAGTTCCTGTTTGACAGATATTAGGACAGGAATGGCTTTGCCATTTGTCAATCCGTATGTTTGAAACGACGTATTCACATTTTGACTTTTAATTTTTAAATTTTACGTGCACGCTTATGTTTATTCTATGTTTTTCTCCTCATAATAGGGGTTATACGGTGCCCGTGTTGGTGGAAAGGTTGTTTCTGGGGCCAATATAACAATAACTGCTGAGCCCAGTGCACGTCGGATGCGAGGATCTCCTGCAGCAGTTATATCCCACAAGGCTTTAATTTTTATAGATTTCAGCAGTGCAATGTCAACACGAATAAAACCAGAGAAGTGCGGAATGAGTATATGTAGTAGAATGTCGGTGCCTTGAATCAATAAAACATGTTGCCCCTGTTTGTTTTTGCTTTTTTGACTTGCGCGTTTTGGTTGCGTACCTGGCAAAACTTCCGCAGTTAGTGACTAGTTGCACTCATTATGTGGACTGAATCGAATCTGAATATTCTTTGGTGCTCTCTAAGTTAATAAAACATTTACGGTGCGAGTGCTCGAAACAAGGCCATCTAGATAAATTTTTATACAAATTTTCTGAATGTCTTATTTGACGCTGAACAACAGCTCTTTGGCGAGTTTCTACAGACTAAAATGATTCTTCTTTTATCTTAATCGCTACGTTTTGTACAGCTATAGAGCAAATTATATGCATTTTAAGCAAAATACAAAACATTTCTGGAAATTGTATTGTTTAAATGATCTGTCGTCGTTGGATAATTTGTATGAAAATTTGTTTGGATGGCCGTGGTTCGAGTAGTTGTACTATAACAATACTTAGTAAGCTATCAGTGTTCATATTTACTATTCAATACCCAGTGCCATTGTTCTCTCTCTGCGCTAAATCACTGATTGCAGTTTTAAAAGCTGCTAAAACTGTCTGAGGAAAACGGGGGCGGTCCTTTTTGTTATCAGGGAAATTATCAGGGGTAGTACTAAACGTGCTAAAACAAACAGCCTACACACTGCAATATAACATTGCAGTGTATAGGCTGCAATATTAACAAGCAGTCTGAGATTATTAAGGACACCAAACAGTAATTTCCTTTACTTTTATTTTTCCGAATCATGCATTTCTTCAATTGAATTTCTGAAATGTTCCGTAGCTACATCTTCATTACGGTTACAATACTCAAATGAACTACAAGTTATGCTCGTATTTTCCAACACTTATCTGTAATTAATCACAATATTGGTGTTCTTGGTAGAGATTACAATTTTATTTTCTTTCTCTTTCGTTTTGGAGGTTTCTCCTTCCCCTTCATTTTCTACGTACTCCTGCTTTCTAACCTTACAAGTTGTATATTCTTCCTTGAAACGCCCCTGGACTATTTCACTTGCCTTTCTTTAAAAAAAAAAAAAGAGGTAGTAAGTTTGTAATATCGAACCCCATCTGTAGACCTATGACCAGTTGTTTCCTGAATTAACTGCTCAGAAAGACCTTTGTCGTATAATCGAGTAGCGCATGTTCTTCGCAAAGATTGACATCGATTTTCAATTTTTAATTTGGATTGAAAATTGAATGGACGAGTGACCCACGGACCCCACTAGGTTTACTAATTCAATTTTACATAATGGATCTATATCGGGGACACTTCTCACGCGATACAGCGTATCAGTCAAGGTTGCAATTAAATATGATACCCGCCAAGCTAGGTCAGGGATTTTACTTACTCGTTTAATTCCGAATTGTCTTGTGTTCTGTGGACACTATCTGTGCTTATTTGTAGTATTCATTGTGACCAGAAATTCCTCCAAACTCAATAAAAGTCAACAGTGTCCTATTTCTGTGCGGAAAATTGGCGCGCGCGCGAGTTATGCGTTATGAGATGCTTCATAAGTATTTGGAATTGTTATGTTTTTCTTGCTTCATTCAATTTTCGCAAGGCGCGGCGTCATAGAAAACCACCGAACCATGTCGCAAACTTCAATTCTATTTTAGAATTTTCTCAGAATCAGCCCGACTTGTCAAGAGAAATATTTTTTATGGTTATTGCTTAAAAAACAAGTGAAATTTCAGTGTCACCTTACTACATGTCAGTATTTCAACTGAGGTCCAATATTTCAACTTTGACCTTCGAAGTTTAAGCCAGGTCGCTCAGTAACGCCTTATTCAGCAGATCCCTGAAACTGAATCCTGGTTTCTGACTAATCCCTACGGTCCGTGGTCCATCCGTCCATTCAATTATCAATGAAATTAAAATTGAAAATCGATGTCAATCTTTTATTTTCCTTTCTCGTTTTCTCGCGAAATCACTAAACGTGTATCTGTAAACAACTAAAGTTTTCACTTTTATAAGAACCAAAAATATCACTTGACCTTTTTATTTTTGTGCAGTTACCATCGAATAGAAAATCAGACTGGGTATGGTAATTGTTTATTAGCAGGAAAACCACTGCCACAGTCTTGTGTCATCGAAGATTACGTGAATTCGTGCACTCTTGCTACGACTGATCGATTACTCCTCGTCCAACTTGGAGATATCGTCACTTTTAAGACTTTAAAACCCTATTTTTTGCCCTCGAGCATTCTTGAACACATTTCCTGTTCGTTCGCAAAATCTTCAAAAGTGTATTTTGATCAAAGATGGAGCGAAAGGAACGCCGAAAACCCGCCTTGACAATCTTTGCGTCGGCCTCAACACAACAGACGCCATTTTGTAAACATGTGCTGCCGCTTTGTCTCACCCCCTCCCTCCACATACGTGAACATAAAACAATTGCACGACTTTGTGGACGAAACCAAACCTAGCAGGGGAGATTGGGGGGAACCTGTTTAATTCACATTTAATGCGGATTTAATGCGTAAACTAGAACCTCTTTTCAGAAAGTGAAAATGCTGCGATTTGACTTTTAAGGTATACAAAGTGTAATAGAGGTGCCAAAGAAAAGCAGAGTCATTTTTTTTACATTTAACAATGTATTTATTAAATATAAACTTTAAACTATAAAATTTTAACAGCTGACATCATTAAAATGGTAATCATGTAAAATATGAGCAAAGGACTCGTTCAGGCAGATAGTTCAAAGAAATCGTCTCTTGGTCAGGTATAGATAAGTTTTCAAAAGCTTTTAGGTACATATCATCTCCTTCGATTAGAACTCTATCGATAGCGTCGGTCGACCATGTTATAATATCGCTCGAATTGGCACATAGCAAAGCTGAAAGACTCATAAAAGCACACTGTCTTCCTCTAGAAATATCGCTGAAACGATTATTACCTTGATGAATACTTCCACGAGCGAAAAAAGTAGAATTTAGCATGATAAATTTCGTAACCTACCGAGTAAGAAGAACGCAGATCCAAGAGAACCCTCGTGATTGTGAGTTGGCTCATGTCTTTCGTAGGCTACCGCTGATTACATAATGACAAACACTGCATGCGTTCGTAAGTAATTTATGTATCCATGGTGATTAATTTATGCGGACATCGCGAAAAAATCGAGGAGCCTCTCTGCATCACTATCAGGCACCACAGGAAGCCCAACTTCGCGAATAGTTTCGCTTCTCGCTCGCTCGCAGCAATTAGTTGTCTAACGGGAATGGAGTGAGAAATCCAACCATTACTATACCTCATGGTATGACACATTATGACATACCTACCATGAGGTAAAAAGAGAGTACAATTAACTAAAAGATTACAATTACTTTAAATTAAGGTATTTTGCCGCAAGGCAAGATCGCGGTTAGCTAATAAATCACTTTACATGTTCACTTTTATCACTAATTCGATTGAAGATATGCTGAGATAATTGCAAGAAGCCATTAGGTGAGTCGGGTTTGAATAACTTAAGATGTTCAATACCGGCCTTAAAGGCGTTGATACTTGATGAATGTCGCACGTTCAGTGGTAGCTGGTTCCAGTATTTGGATCATGTATCTTATGGCGGGCCTCGACCGGTACATCGGTCGAGGCCCCCCATAAGATACATGATCCCAGTATTTGACAACTCTGTTGTTAAAAAAACATGTGCTGATCTTAGAGGATGATGCGAAATGACTTTAAGATTACCAGTTTGATAGCTTGAATCCGTCATAAATATATTGTAACCATAATTCACATAGCCGTTGGCAATTTTAAGAGTTTCAGTTTAGTCATCACGCATTCTACGTTCTAATAAAGTTGTTAGTCTGAGACGTTGTAACCTTTGACGATAAGGGAGTAAGCCAATGCCTTCAATTATTCTAATCTATGTAGACACGGACAACATAAAAGAATAAAGCGGAAGAAAATCTAAAGCCTACAACACGAGGTATTCCCAGGAAGTCACCCAGCCTGGTACTAAGCTCGCTCTACGGGTTTTGACTTCGGTGATCGGACGAGAACCGGTATATTTCCTGTGATACGGTCGTATACGAAGTTGGCTTTTTGAATTCAGCATTTTTCATTTAACAGTGAGCTGCTTATGAAAATCTATGAAGTCCCATTTTTACAGGTAGTAAAGTTTATAGCTTAATGCAGTATTATTGTCGAGCATAACACTTTGATTTCTCTCTAATATATTTACTTAAGACTGACAAAGAAAGCACAAACCGTTAACAGACAAGAACTATGCAGCCAAACATAAAGCAAAGCCATTCGTCTTTTGCGTCAATTTGCCGCAACAAGTGAATGTTGCAAACTATGCAGTCGGAAGAAGGCTTTTACGTTTCATAAATTCTTTAGTCCTAACCTGAGAAGGGTATGCTAAGGGTTTAAATGTCATGAAATCTAACCTAAATTCAAGCAGAAAGTATGGTGCAAGCTCGCGCGCACACCAGAGCGTATTTGTGACCTTATAGAACTGTCATTGGATTCGGGCGCCCGAGAGTGTCGACTTAGAGCGGCCTAAGCGACTCCTCAAAAAGTTTTGGAGTTATTTTGTCGTTAAGAAGTAAGAAACGTTGGAGAGAAACTTTGCCTTATTCAAATTGTTTGTGTGTGTCGAGGCATATGCAGCAAATAACGTACAATAGTTAACGGCACAAAACCTTTATAGT
>OX453276.1:14288132-14513132 GCA_949710005.1 Ricordea florida | reverse complement strand
TATTTTTCATTTGTTAAAGAGCTGCCTAGCTGCTTTTGGTGTTGCTTTAAAACTATTATAATTTTGCTGACCAGGTAATGGTTCTTCCGTTGAGTCGAGAGCTAGATGTTTTTTTTTTGACGATTTATTTCAGCTATCGAATCTTCTTTAAGCAGTTGCGTACACCAGGCGTATTTAATAACTTTAGTGACAGCATTTTCAATGTGTGAGGGTCTGTGTGAGGAGCTCCGCTTTTAGGCTTGCCTAAATCTATTTAATAGAACGCCTTTAGTTATTTATTAACTCTTCTCCAAAATAGTTTTTCCCCGAAATCTCGCGATCATTGAATGATTTCAAACAACTTTTTTCACCAAAGTTTAAATCGATGTTTTAGCAATGTCAGGAGCACAGAAAAAAAAATTCACAAAATTCAGCCTTTGAAGGTCTACAGTAACCTTAAGTACATCTAGGCAGTAGTTAGAATAAGCGGGTTCTGGCTCACTACTATAATGTAACCGTCATGAAGTGTCCACTAACTGCAATTATAATACCATATAACAATTTTATAATAACTTATACTAAATTTCAATTTTTTAATCTAGGAATGTTATGGTCACGTGATAAAGTAATTAGCATATATGATGACGTCATCACTAACTTACCGAGTGGTACTGGGTCGAGTGATGACGTCACTGACTGAAAAAGCAATCAATTTTTTAAAATATATGTATTTCATATTACGTTTAGTAATAAGAATATGTATAAATTACTAGTGAGAGAGCTTAGAGCTTTACTAAAAACTTTATGATAAGTTATGGCTTTTCAGAAACAAAATTCTCAAAAACTTGTTACAACAAATTCAACAAATGCTTAACAATTTCTTAACAACAAACTTCAACAAAATTTAACAAATTTCCAACAAAAAATCAACAAAATTTCAAATTTCAACAAAGTTGTTGAAGTTTGTTGAATTTATCTTGATAATTTTCTTGAATTTCTGTTGAGCATCTCTTAGAAATTCATTTGATTTATAATTACTGTTAAATAACTAAAAAAGTAAAAAGTATTACAACTCCTAATAGTATACCTATTAAGAGACTTAAAGTTAACTATAGATAATTTATAAATATGTCTGAAGTTGTTGAGCAGATCACTATAGAACCTACAAATATGTCTGAAGTTGGTGAGCAGATCACTAAAGAACCTACTATCAAAAATAAAGTAAAGGATCCTAAGAAAGTAGCAGCTGGAAAGAAAGTAGCAGCTGGAAAGAAACTAGCTGAGTATCATAGAAAGACTAAGGAAGCGCTGAAAAAGTATCAAGAAGAGGAGGGAGCTAGAGATCAACAAAAAGAAGGGGATAATTCGATGGGTATTAATGCTTGGCTACCAGAATTATCTTTTCAAACTGTGTTGACTATTGGTTCCATCGGAATTGCTGCTTATGCTTTATTCACTAACTATAAAAGTAAAATGGTTGAATACATCGTTTAATAAAAACTCTTAAAGAAGAAGAATAATTTAATATAATGGGTGTTAAGATTCTGAGTGTTACAATGTTCGATTCTAAAACTAAAGTTTATTTAAATCCTCCCCTGGAAGATGAGATTCGAGAGATACAGCTTTTAGATTGTAAGATCCCTCGAATATTTGTGAATTTCAAAGATCGTCAAGGATTATTCAAGGAAGATAATAGTAACTGTAGCTTACATGAAGCAACAAACGATATAGATCCCAAGAACACTCGCGCGGGCGTAAAAGAAACCATGTGCTTTTCGTTTAGGATTAGATTCTCGAAGTAAGATATTTAGTGCCTGTTTTTTCTTCACTCGTTTGCCTTTACGGTGTGGAACCGTCAACTGATTTCGCTTGGACCTTTCTGCGGCCTCGTAGCTGAACAAAGGTATTGTTTGGTTGTTTACTACCGTTTTTCAAAGCTCGTTTTGTCACAGGCGGTGTCAGCGCATTGTGTTACATCAGATCATTGTTGTATTTGTTCATTTAGTTTTACGGTTCGTTGGATCAGATGGATTTACTTGGATCAGTTGTACTGAGAAACTATTAAAGAATCTGTAAAACTGTCAGCTATTGAATCGTGGGTTGTTTCTGCAAGATTTGGGGTGCCGATTTTGCAAGACGCCCGTGGTTACAGTAAAACTTTGGATGTGAGTCCGTGGATTGGACGCTTGGATCGTGGATTTCGAATCGACTCAAAATGAGTGCTTCAGCGTCGACGGAAGCAAACGGGAAACAGGGAGATGAATTCGAAGTAGATTTGGAGGTAAGGCAACAAGCTCAAGAAACACCTGAAGAATTAGAAAGTAGGAAACGTACCTTGACGCTGAAAGGTTTTGAGTATCAACTACCCTTTAGAAAGAAGAATTATCAAGACGCCTTAGTTAAATTAAGAAACTGTGTGGACAGAGTTGATATGTTATGGACTGATGAAAATGATACAAGTACCCTTCGTCAAGTGAGAATAGAACTAGAGGACAATCGACAGGCTTTAGAAAGGGCTCGAATGGAATTTTCCCAATTTATATTGGATGAAGAATCAAACCTGCTCTTCTCCGAATCATTGGATATTATGAAACAGGCAATGGACCTCCGAAAGAATCTTGGAGAACGAATTTTTAAGCTGGAAAAGGATGAAATAAGCTCTCACTCTTCAGTCAAAACCTCATCATCAAAAAAATCAAAGGCGTCAGATGCTTCAGAGTTTAGAGCAAGAGCAGTTGCAGAGGTAGCGAGAAAGAAGGTTGAGTGGCAGTATGCAAAGATAGAAACTCAGAAAATGTTGGAGCTTAAGATGAAGGAGTGTGAAATTGAAGAAATGAAGAAGAAGAAAAATTATGAAAGAGCTGAAGCTGAGGCTGCTGCCCTAGCCAAAGTTGAGGAAGAGGGAGAAGAAAAGAAGATCATGACTGACGGCCTGGATAATGTCCCTGCTGCAATTAATAGTGAAGATAAAGTACATCAGTATTTGTCAACATTATCTGCCAACCCTGTCTCCTCCAGTGCTCCAATCAACAACACTGCAAACTTGTTACCAGCTTTTTCAGCAGCTGTTATAACGCAAGTTCCTCACATAACCACACCTGATCAGAACACAGACCCGCCCATAATTGAGAATGGATCCCCTGCGACAAGGCCATCTGAACTAAGACCTACAGCAACTTCCTTTACCCCAGTGTATACTCATGCACCGATGCCATTATTTTCCACTCCGTCGTACCCAGCAGTGGATCAGTCTGTTGTCTCTCAGGCGATAGCAGAAACTTTTCTTACAGCACGAATGCCACCCCCAAGACTTACAGTGTTTAGCGGTGACCCCTTAGCTTGGCCAACTTGGAAGAGTTCCTTTGAAACTGTTATAGAGAGAAGAGCCATTAATTCAAGTGAGAAGATTTTGTATCTGCTTCAATATCTGTTTGGAACTCCGAGAAAGGTTGTTGAAGGATATCAGTTTGTGTCTACACCCAATGCTTATGAAACAGCAAAGAGAGTCTTAGAGAAACGATTTGGCCATCCGTCCGTTGTTGCTCATGCCTTTCGAGACAAGTTGGAAAATTGGCAGAGGATTTCTCCAAAGGATGGAACCGCCCTAATGGAATTTGCTGACTTTTTAAGAACTTGCGAACTAGCAATGCAGTCAGTTGAGGATCTGGAAACATTAAATAAGGAAAGCGACAACAAGAAACTGTTGAGAATCCTTCCTAGTTGGGCGCACCCCAAATGGGGTGCAAAGGTTCGTGACTATCAAGCAAAGTATGGAGACACCAAATTCCCTCCCTTCTCCACATTTGTGGACTTTGTTGTTGAGATAGCAGAAGTGCAGTGTTTACCTGTGCTCGCTGGTGTAGAAGCTAATAGTCAACAAGTTCAAAAGGGAAGTTCTGGCTATGGGAGGAGATACAAGAGGAATGCATTCACCACTGGTGTTAGAGAACCACCAGTCACCAATAAGGGAAACGACTGTCATCTATGTGCGTGGTGTAAAGGGGTGCACAGGCTTGATACCTGTCAAGAATTCTTAAAAACTCTTCTTAAAGAAAGAATCTCATTCCTAATAAAGAAAGGACTCTGCTTGAGATGCTTGGAGCATGGTCACATGGCAAAGGAGAATAAGTGCAAGAAAAGAATTACATGCGCAAGATGCAAACAGCAACATCCTACCTGCTTACACAGAGAACGTGAGCTAGACCAACCTGGCAAAACAGAAGAAGCATCAGAACTAGCATCTGCCAGGTGCACAACAGTCTGTGGAGTGGAAGGTCAGGAGTCTGGGCAGGATCAAAGTCTTATCATCCCAGTCTGGGTATCCACTCTCGAAAAACCTGAAGAGGAAGAACTAACATATGCTCTCATTGACTGTCAGTCCAATGCAACATTCATTACAGAGAAGTTGAGTCAAGTGTTAGGAGTTGAAGGCATTGAGAGTCACCTTCTGCTATCTACAATGCACGAAGAAGATGAAATCGTTAACTGTCGCAAGATAAAGGGGCTCAACGTGACAGATCTAAGGCATGAAGTCAGCATTCCTCTTCCACAGACGTTCACAAGACAGAAAATCCCGTTCAAGAGTTCGCAAATTCCCAAACCTGAAATAGCGATGTGTTGGAACCACCTGAAGCCCATTGCGGGGAAACTGATGCCTTACAAGAGTGATTTAGAAGTAGGTTTACTGATTGGTACAAATTGTCCGAAAGCCATCAAACCTCGAGAGGTAATACCTGGTGCTGACAATGATCCCTATGGAATACGAACAGATCTTGGTTGGGGTATTGTTGGCAGGGTGTGCCTTTCCCCCTTGCAAGATTTGAATGAAAACCCTTCAGTGTGGACAAAGAAGGTTGTGACAAGAGAAGTGACTAGTTCATATGGTGCTCCCCGTTGTGGTGCCACACTTGTTCTGCAATCTCAGGCAAAGGAACTGTTTACTCCTACTCAAGTAAAAGACATGTTTGAGGCAGATTTCCAAGAACGAGACAGTGAAAAGAATGCACACCCCTTATCTGTTGAAGATCAAAGGTTTCTGAACATCCTTGAGGAAGGAATACACAAACAAGAAGGTGGACATTACGAAATGCCGTTACCCTTGCGCTCAAGAGATGTGGTACTTCCCAACAATCGTCCTTTGGCTCTCAGTCGTCTATTTCACCTCAAGGGACGCTTTGGAAGAGACCCAAGCTACTTCAAGGATTACGTAAAGTTTATGGAAGGGGTCATAGAGGATTGTGCTGAGGTATGTCCTCAATACAGTGGAAGGGCTGATGAGAGAACCGGCAAGGTTAACTATATACCGCATCACGGCGTATATCATCCCAAAAAACCCGGGAAAATTTGTGTTGTGTTTGACTGTAGTGCTCGTTATGCTGGAACATGCTTGAACCAGTCTTTGTTACAAGGACCAGACCTTACAAACAACCTTCTTGGAGTTTTATGTAGATTCCGCCAAGAGACGGTGGCATTTTCCTGTCATGTTCAGTCCATGTTTCATCAATTTTATGTAAACGCAGAGGATAGAGATCTCCTCAGATTCCTATGGTGGGAAGGCGGTGACCTCGAGAGCAGGCCTATAGAGTACAGGATGAAGGTTCATGTTTTTGGAGCTGCCTCCTCACCTGGTTGTGCTAATTTTGGACTGAAGCAAACAGCAAAGGATGGAGAACATGATTTTGGAGCCGACGCCTCTGAGTTCTTAAGACAGAACTTTTACGTGGACGACGGATTGAAGTCGGTCAAAACAGCTTCAGCTGCTACAAGCCTAATTCGGAACAGCCAAGCTATGTGTGCCAAGGCTGGCATCCGGCTGCACAAGTTTATCAGCAATACAAGGGAGGTGCTTGAAGCAATCCCCCCTGAAGATAGAGCTGAAGGATTACAAGATTTAGACCTGAAATTTGACAAGCTTCCTATTGAACGCACATTGGGTGTCATGTGGTGTATCGAGACTGACTGTTTCAGATTCCGGATTGTCATACAAGATCGACCACTAACCAGAAGAGGAGTGCTCTCCACGGTATCTTCTGTTTACGTCCCTCTTGGTTTTGTTGCCCCTGTTGTTTTAATTGGAAAACAAATTCTGCAAGAGCTGTGTCGTGGAAAAGTGGATTGGGATGACCCAATTCCCGACAACCTGAGACCTCTTTGGAAAAGGTGGAGGAGAGACCTGCTAGAATTAGAAAAACTAAGGATTCCAAGATGTTTCAAGCCCCCGGACTTTGGGGAAGTGAAGAGCATCGAGCTGCACCATTTTTCGGATGCAAGCGAGAGTGGTTATGGACAATGTAGTTATGTCCGCTTCAAAAACCAGGAGAACAAGACACATGTTTCCTTAGTCATGGACAAAGCACGCGTGTCCCCATTGAAGTCAATTACAATCCCTCGATTAGAACTAACAGCAGCCGTGGTCTCAACTAGAGTCAGCCGGTATCTCAAGCAAGAGCTGGACTACCAGGATATCATTGAAGTTTTTTGGACGGACAGCCAGATTGTTGTAGGCTATATTAACAATGAAGCTAAACGCTTCCACACCTTCGTGGCAAACCGTGAACAAGAAATTCACAATCACACGAAACCAGAACAGTGGGACTACATTGCCAGTGAATCTAATCCAGCTGATGCAGCTTCCCGTGGACTTTCTCCCCGCCAACTTATACAAGATTCGTGTTGGTTTAAGGGACCTGAGTTTCTGTGGAGTTCTGATGATCGTTTAACTCAAGAACCCTTCAGATGTCCCCCTCTTGACGTACAGGATCCAGAGGTGAAGACAGTTTCCACCCTGGTAACACAGTCCGCAGAGAGCTTTCCAAAGCATTTTGAGACATGCAGATTGGATCGTTTCTCTGATTGGTTCAAGGCAAAAAGCACGGTGGCATGGTGTCTGCAACTGAAAGATTGCCTAAAGAGAAGAATTAAGGAAAAACCCCTGAAGGGTCAAGAGAATAAGTCAAGTGAAAATCACAGACCCCATTCTTGGAGACCAATGGTGGAAGACTTGGCACATGCTGAGCGAGAAATCATCCTTAGTCTCCAGCATGAACACTTTGACGATGAAATCAGAGTGCTACAGTCCTTGGATGTTGGTGGAGAATTCTTGAATAGAAAGGCTGCGAAGGAACGCAATCTAAATCTCCGAAAGACCAGCGGCCTGTATCGGCTTGACCCCTACCTTGATAGCCATGGGATTCTTCGAATCGGAGGACGTATCAGAAGGGCCAACTTGCCAGAAAGTTTTAAACACCCCATAATTCTGCCAAGAGAATCCCACATCACTCAGTTGATAATTCAAGACAGCCATCGTGCCATAAAGCATCAGGGCAGCGGAATGACCCTTAACGAACTCCGCCAGCGTGGATACTGGGTTATTGGCGGTACATCAGCAGTGGGGAAATTCGTCTCGAGGTGTACCATTTGCCGAAAGCTCCGTGCATCACCTCAACTTCAGAAGATGGCAGACTTGCCAAAGGATCGAACGGAACCTGTTCCCCCCTTCACGTACAGTGCGGTAGATTATTTTGGCCCATTTCTTATCAAGGAGGGGCGCAAGGAGATCAAGCGTTACGGCGTGTTATTCACCTGCATGTCGTCTCGTGCCATTCACATCGAAACCTCAAACACACTGGACACTAATTCTTACATAAGTGCACTTCGACGCTTCTTGGCTGAACGCGGTCCAGTCCGTCAGATCAGATCGGATCGTGGTACAAACTTTGTTGGAGCCAGACGAGAACTAGCTGAGGCTCTCGACGAAATGGATCAAGACAAGATTAAGGGTCATCTGTTAAGGGAGAATTGCGACTGGATTGACATGAAGATGAATGTCCCAGCAGCAAGCCATATGGGCGGCTGCTGGGAGAGACACATAAGAACAGTGAGAAATGTTCTTGCAGCCCTACTTGAAGAGTCCGGAACCAATCTAGATGACGAATGCTTTCGTACACTCATGAAAGAAGTCCAGAGCATCGTCAATTCGAGACCTCTTACGGTGAACAACATGGCATCCCCAGATTTCCCAGAACCACTAACTCCTAACCATCTCCTTACAATGAAGGTGAAGGTGCTGATGCCTCCCCCTGGAGTGTTTCAGAGAGAGGATCTATATTCTAAGAGAAGATGGCGGAGAGTACAACATCTTGCAAATGTGTTTTGGGACAGATGGAGAAAAGAATACCTTCTCTCGCTCCAGCAACGACAGAAGTGGGTTAAACCCCAAAGAAACCTCATGGTTGGCGATGTTGTTTTAATGAAAGACGACGACCTCCCAAGGAACCAATGGAAATTAGCTAGAGTCGAAGAAACCCTACCTAGTGAGGATGGATTTGTCCGCAAGGTGAGGCTATCCATTGGAACAAAGACCCTTGACAGGCGTGGAAGAAGGACACAGGAGGTTCAGTACTTAGAAAGACCCATTCACAAGTTGGTGTTGATTCAATCACAGGACCGGGAATTCCCCGTCGAGGAGCCTGTTGAACTAGTTGCGTAGTATCGAAATAAAGGTGTCGTTTAACCGAACGCAGTTAGATAGTTTTGCCTTTATGCTAGTTATGGCTTGGTGTTAATGAACAGTGGATCCCCACTGTTGGGGAGCCATGTAGCTTACATGAAGCAACAAACGATATAGATCCCAAGAACACTCGCGCGGGCGTAAAAGAAACCATGTGCTTTTCGTTTAGGATTAGATTCTCGAAGTAAGATATTTAGTGCCTGTTTTTTCTTCACTCGTTTGCCTTTACGGTGTGGAACCGTCAATTGATTTCGCTTGGACCTTTCTGCGGCCTCGTAGCTGAACAAAGGTATTGTTTGGTTGTTTACTACCGTTTTTCAAAGCTCGTTTTGTCACAGGCGGTGTCAGCGCATTGTGTTACATCAGATCATTGTTGTATTTGTTCATTTAGTTTTACGGTTCGTTGGATCAGATGGATTTACTTGGATCAGTTGTACTGAGAAACTATTAAAGAATCTGTAAAACTGTCAGCTATTGAATCGTGGGTTGTTTCTGCAAGATTTGGGGTGCCGATTTTGCAAGACGCCCGTGGTTACAGTAACTTTATAATAATCGAACCTGGTACCTATTCATTACGTAGTATCAATTCAATCTTTCACAATGATATAGATAATGCTAAGCTCTCAATCATTGAGACTGATACTGTTGATTATCTATATTCAAATAAGAACCATAAAATTAAACTTTCGAGGGGGTTACAAGTTGGTTTGGGGGTGCCTGAAGTTATATTACCTGGTAAATTATACCCAATAAATGTACAGATGAAAGAGCCTCTAAAACTGACCTGCAGTCTGGTGGATAATCTATCATCCTATATGAATACTCGTAAATATGATGACTCAGTAGAAATATCTCCTTCAACTCTACTTGCTACCATCCCATCTGAAAATTATCCAACTTCACCGACTGAAAAATTTAGTGAATATATAAATTATTTTATTCTAAACATTTTGGATAGTGATGGGAAAAAATTAGATATAAAAGGGTCTACCATCACCGTTATTTTAAGGATTCAATGATGTTTCAGCTTTCAAGCCTCTCACTTCTATAGGAAAAAGATTTGGTTCGAGAATTTCTGATACACTAAACATTTTAGATAGAAGCATCTTATTTTTCAAATGTCTGAAAACAAGTTTGTGAAAAACATTACTTATTCTGCGACTATTGTGGGCCTTTCCACTGGTATTGGGTGGGTTGCTAGTAAAGCCCTCAGAGAAAACTTTCTGGATAATCCATCCTCGAAATTTGAGAATTATGTCAAATGGGTCGCTGTTATGGCAGGTAGCATGTATCTCAATGACTATTTGGAGAAGCACAAAATATTATCTAAAATTGAGGGGGAGGTCAAAAAAAGTTTCATGTGAGACCCTTCACTCGTCTCTCTCACTGGTAATTTATACATATTCTTATTACTAAACGTAATATGAAATACATATATTTTAAAAAATGATTGCTTTTTTAGTAATGACGTCATCATATATGCTAATTAGTTTACCACGTGACCATAACATTCCTATATTAAAAAATTGAAATTTAGTATAAGTTATTATAAAATTGTTATATGGTATTATAATTGCAGTTAGTGGACACTTCATGACGGTTACATTATAGTAGTGAGCCAGAACCCGCTTATTCTAACTACTTAGGCCCGCACTTTCTAACCTGTGGTTACCACTAGTTATTATTATTATTGTATATTAAGTATCTCAATTGTAGTATATGGCCTGGTTCACACTAGCGACATAACGAGATAACGACATAACACAATGACATAACGACATAGTCGCTTATGTCGGTAATGTGAACACCGACATAGGAACGAAACGTTAAATGAAAACAAGACTTAAAAAATGGAGTACGAAACAATTGTTGCGTTTGGGATAATTTTGCTTTTGGGAAAAAAAATGCTAGAAGAAAAGAATGGGTATGTCCAGTCTTTCAGCAAGAAGCTAGAAGAGCACACGGCCAGTACCACAGCCTTGTCAGAGAACTCAGTTTGGGTGATAGAGAATATTATTTCAGGTGTACGTTATTAATCGGATCTAACTTGAACTCATGAGTGTCCAAACGAAACAATATACTAGCAACATCATCTCAATCTCACGGCGCTAGAGACTGGTGAAACGAACTTATACTGGTGAACAAAGAAAAAGAGCTAATCTATTGCTTACTTCCACCGGCATGGGGCTGATGCCGTAATGTGAAAACCACCTATGGTTTGGAATTTTTATCAAATTCTGATGCTTAACCTGTAATATGTTTTGACATCAACACGAATTTCTTGCTGCGTAGTCGCCGCCATGTTGAAAATGGTGCCGGTGTCGGACTGGGTATACAATTCTTGGGGCGCTGATTGGTTCTTTGTTATGTTGTTATGTCAATGTTGTTCACACTTGTTTTAGCCGAAACATAACATCATAACGACATAGACATAACGACATAAAGAAAAGATCAGTTTTTTCCTTATGTCGTTATGTTCATGCTGTTATGTTGATAATATGTCATTATGTCTGCATGTTCACACTGCAAACATAACGTCATAACATCCTTTTTATGTCGTTATGTTTATGTCGTTATGTCGCTAGTGTGAACCAGGCTTATGTATTTGGTGGTCTGCTTTTACATGGGGTCTGGGACCCTTTTGTAGACTTTCCTTATGGCCGTTTCTTCTTTTTTTCTTATTTTATTTGTATATATGTTTTTTTTTCCTGCCATTAAATTGCAATAAATAAATAAATAAATAATAAAAAAATAAATAAATATTTCCCCTGATGTGGTCATAAGCTTGGGCCACCTGTGTGTTTACTTTTGATTAGTTGCAAGGCGCGTCGCAGTCGATGTTTGTTGAGGTTGACATGGCCGAGCGGTATTGGGGATTAGAGGGAGTGCTGATGAGTTGTCTTAATTCTGATAACCAACACATGTCAGGCTTTTGGTGCAGAGTGCCTGTTTGATTACTCGTGCTCTTTTACTCTGCCTGTTTAAACTTCGTTTAGCTTTAAGGAAAATGAGAGCATTGCGAAGTACAAAGAATACTGCAACCGTGGTACAGTAAGTCAGCTTACCGCTTTACTTTGAACCACCGTCTCGTATAGTCATGCTTCGCCGAGTTGGCTCAAGCTGGTTTGTCCACAGCGGACTGTGTTGGATTTTTGTCTCGCATCTTCTGTTGTCAACTTGGGTCGTTATTCGAAATCACGTACTTCAGGGGAGTGCTGTTCTTTGGTTTCTCCGTGGCCGCGGCTTATGTTAGACCGTACGCTTGTTGTCGACTTCGCCTTCACATCTTAGCAGGGTTTTCCGCTGCTTTTCCGCCTGCTCTTGCCCAAGCTGAAGTGTAAACTGCGGTTCCAGAGTACCCGCGTTGTATGTTTTCTTTTGGCCCGCTTAGCACGTTTATTATAGGACTTCGTAAACCTCTAAGCTACTCTGTCTCACTACATGTTCTTCGGAATTGGAATACTGCTGCTCTTCTGACGGTATTTACCCCAAGGGCTTCTAAACTGGTAAGTCAGTAGTAGTAGCAGTAGCAGTAGACTTTATGGTTATGATTTCCGCACAGGTCCCTGCTTCGTTATGCATGCTGAAGCTTTCGGCAAGATTTCCGCACCGGTCCCTGCTTCATTATGCATGCACCAGATGAATTGTTCACATGTAAACATTTTTTGTTATTGCAGAATGATACAATATGGCTACAGCATGCATAATAAAGTAGGGACCTGTGCGGAAATCATTCCAAGCTTTCTTGTCTGGTGTAATGCACGTGCAAATATTTCTTGTGTTCGAAGAACGAAATAGTATAGTTACAGAATGCATAATGAAGTAGTGACCTGTACGGAAATCTTACCGACTTTATTTAGTGTAGGTGTAATGGCGTTTAGCTTTTGACAAACTACAATTGGGGACACTTAGAAAGTTAAGTATGAAAGAAAAATTGTAGATCGAAATAAAAAGAAGAACCATTTACATACATACTTTTTTAGTTAGATGAAAGGTAAAAAGAAATTTATGTTCAAGACTAATGTATAAATGACCTCACGGTATCATGTTATCGAAAAAGGACTAAAGAAGTCACCTTTAAATTTTTATTGATTCAAAAGAGCAGTGCATTTTATGTTTATTATACAAGAGACCAGTTGTGTTGTCAAAGAATGTTGAATTTCCCTTTGAGGCAAAAAGTGTATTTTATCTTCTGGAAAAATTTATTACAACTTACTGGTGGTTTAGGGTTGTTTTAGCTGTATGCAAGTATGCAAGTGTTAAATCTAGGGTTGTGCCTAATCATCTTGAAAGTAGGCACCCAGTAGATGCATGTGACTACTGCAAAGATGTGCAAGAGGAAAATATGAAAAGTTGAATATTTGTTGAATATTCTGTAATATATGCTGGCCTTTATATGCAATACAAATATATATTTTCAGTGCACATGTGTATGTTCTCAGTGCATTAGTTTATTTCTCAGTGTGAAGGTGAATTAATCAACATGACACGAGCGTGGGACAAAAAAAAAATTCTGAGTCCCCAACAGGAATCAAACTCATGACCTCCCAAACACTGAGCGGGCGCTTTATCCACTGAGCTACGAGAACTCATGGAGAGCAAGGTCATCTAACTGAGTTCATATAAGGTGTCCTGCATACTGCTAGGATCAACGCTATCAAAGTCATTGTGAGTAGTGATACATGGTTTGCACGGGCCTTGAATAGTCCTTGAAAAAGCATCAACCCCTTACAAAGTCCTTGAAAATTGAAAAATTTGCTCAAGTCCTTGAAAATTCCTTGAATTTTCTCCAGAAGTCCTTGAATCTTATCGAAAGGTCCTTGAATAAATAAAACTTTATTAACGCAACCTTGTCTTGCGCACAGAAAACTTTGAAAGCTCAGCAAGACGCAATTTTGTGCGTGAAGCATTGCTGTTATTTGATGTACCTTAGGAACCGTGCCTTCCAGGGATAAGGCATTGCAATAACCTGTACCCCCCTACAATAACAATCGGTCTTGTAAGTTTTTCGGTGTCATGGAGTCAAATTGAGTGGAAAATAAGTTCTTGAAAAAATGTGATTTGTCCTTGAAAAGTCCTTGAAAAGTACTTGAAAAGAAAGGTCTCAGGTCTGTATGAACCATGTGATAAGTTAACGAGGATGGTGAATTTTAAGCTCGGTAATGGAAATGTGAAGGTGAATTAATCAACATGACAAACAAAAATTCAAAAAATTTTATTTCTCAGTGCACAAGAGAAACTCTCAGCATTTATGGCTGAATAGTGATTAAAGGACTGGGGAACAAATTCAGCAATGCCTGGAAACCATTGTTTCTTTTTAAGCTTCCATGATTTGTCTTCGCCCTTTAAATAGAAGACTGTCTTTGTTGTACAGCAGCAAATGAACCACTGTACTATCTTTTGTACTTGTTGTGGGTGCTTGGTCTAAGGTATGTTTTCATTTTGCTGAAGGCTTCGCATGGACATCTCAGTGTTATGATACTTGGCTAAAAGCATCAAAATTGTGTTGCCATAGGAAAATCTCATTTGAAAGTAGTATTTTACCAGTTCATCCATATCCTGAGCATCTGCATTGTTGGTTTTATGTTGTGGTGCCATACGTGTAGCTGGGGCAAAATGAAAACTTAGTTTAGGCCAAGGAGTCACAACAAGTATACAAAACATACGACAGTAATTCGCTTGCTATAGAACAAATTTGTTGTATAAAATTGAACTTGTTTCCCAGTATTTTTTATCACTTTTCGGTTAGTGCTGAGGGTTTCTTTTGTGCACTGAGAAATAAATTTGTGCTTTGAAGTATATTTGTGCACTCAGAAATAAATTTTTACACCCAGAAATAAATTTTTGTACTGAGAAATAAATTATGTGCACTGAGAAATAAACTAGTGCACTGAGAATATATACTTGTGCACTGAGAAATAAATTTGTGCATTGAAATATATTTGTACCCTCAGAAATAAATTTGTACACCGAGGAATAGATTTGTGCACTGAGAAATACATTTGTGCACCTAGGAATAAACTTGTGCACTGAGAATGTATAATTTTTTTTACGTATTGCATAATATTGCATGGTCCACTGTAGTGAACTGAATAGGGACAGCTGTATATTTAAGAAATAGAAAACATTTTCTGTGTTTCTATCCAGTTTTAGTGTAAATGTACTGGCGTTCTATCACAATTGCCGTGCTCTGATTGGCTATGCTACACACTATCTATTCTGTGATAGATAGTGAGAAGCATAGCAGTGTGCCCTTGCTAACAAAATGGTGGCCGCTTCTTCACATTTTCGAAGTGTCCGTGAAGAAGATTTAGACAGTTTACTGGTCGAGGCTGTTCCAGAAAAGACAAAGTTTTGAATGACTAGTAGATTTATATTAAAACAATTAGATTATTCACTCTTGTTTTCTATGCGTGATATATGATGAGGGCGCAGCCCTCGTCAACTATCACGTGATAGAAATCTAGAGCTCATAATCTAATTGTTTAATAGAAACGAGTGGAAGTTTGGGAGAATGAAAAGTGCTGTGGGAACACGAGTCAATAGGTGAGTGTTTCCACAGTTTTTAACTCGTGGATACGCGAAGCGTATTTGCGAGTTTTTGTGGGGACTCCGATATGCAAATTGTCACTCACTCACTCACTCACTCCAGTGTAGACATCTTCGTAATTAGTCGGATAGAACTCGGTGCACCGATATGAAGACGACAATTGTCGTGACCGAAGTCACGGAAGTCTGTTGATGAAAGTTCACGCTGAAAGTGTATCGTACCGTTGCCAGAGTTTGTAATGATTTTGTAGCTTAAGAGGATGATTAGCGAGGCCCTGTTAGGGGTAAATTTCGAAAAGTGACATGGCCTTGAAATGGCGACATAAAGGACCTGAAATGGCGACGAACGACGAGCCGCTCACGGGAAATTACGACAGCGACCTTCGACCTTCCAAAATTGCGACGTGAAAAGGTTTGAAACTCAGACGCCCGACATAAAGAACCTCACTAACAGGGCCTCATTAGCGGTCTTACTGAAATCAAAAGGAGTTTAAATGTTTCCAGTTAGGACAATAACCAACTTGGAGACTGAATTTAATGAGCCTTTTACTCGGCCAGGCGCTAAACGTGAACAGATGATAACTATTCGCTTTTCCGACATCGACCGCCCCCAAGATTACAAGCAGTATATGAATTTCAGTTGGCTCGAAAGTGATCTGAAGATGAGAAAATCTCTTGCTAATGTAGTAAGGTTTGATGAGAACTCATAGAGCGAAATTAGCACTTGAATGAGAACTTATATGAGCGAAATGAGTACTCGTTATTGCACGAAACTACTACTGAAAACAGAATAAATTGACGAATCCATGATGTGAAACCGAAGAACTTCTGTGGCCAACCTGGATAAGAAACATCGCATGGAGGACTTTTCTACTGATTTAAGTGTTAGTACTAACAGGAATGGAGTTGGAGAAGTATTGGGACGGTCAAGAAGTATGTCAACGCTTACCATTAAATATGGAGGCGCATGCCGTGACGGAGAACCATGAATTAAAGGGTTCGAAAAGAGTAAGTCATGTAGAAAATGTATTAAGCGTTATATTATATAAAATACACCACAATCCGTTACAATGAAAAGTTTTCTGTCTATTGATTTCCGAATTTACCTTGAAGTGAACTAGATTGTGTTGAAGTAGACATGTTGGAAAAATAGGCTTACCTGTTTTGCTTACTGTTGTGTGACTCGTCATATTTATATTGTAAAAACAAGAAGTTATAAGGATAAAAACAAAGATGTATTGCTGTATTAATGATGGCAAGTGTGATTTTTCTTAAGTGCAACCCTGAATATATATACCACTGATAACCTAAAATGAGATGGTAATGTAAATAAACTAATTCAACTTGATAAAGGATTGAGAGTCTTAAGGATTTTAAGATCATCACTAACATACTTTGCAAAAATGCAAGAAAGACTTGTTTGGTATGATTCGTCAGCTGGGCTATCCTACATGGTTTTGTTCATTATCAGCTGCAGAATCAAGGTGGATATTTCTGTTGAATACATTGCATAGACCTGTAGACAACAAAAACTATAATGATGATAAAATTGACAATGTCATGGCAACAAAATTCAGACCTTATTCAGAAGGACCCTGTTACATGTGTTAGAAACTTTGAACACACAGACAGTGAGCAGCAGGATACCAGAACTACATTTGGTTTCAGTGCCATTTAATCCTGTACCCTTAAGTTAAGTTATCAAATTTTTTAACAACTGTATGCTTGCCACCTGCCTTATAACTGATGCCTAGTGTAGTCAAATGATTGGCGTCATGTACTCACTGTATGTTTATTTCAAAAAGCTACTCAGCTCCCTGGTCACTTTTATGTTGTGATTATAGATTATTAAAATTATCTTCAAGTTCATTCAATCACAACTCTGAAAAAACACCTCGTTAATTTTTAAATTATTTCTTTTTTCTCTGTTTTGTAAACATATCCACGAGTTCACCATAGTCCTACTTTGATTGAGCAGTTTTTACCTCATGGTATGTACGTCATACCCCAAGGTATAGTGATGATTGGATTGGTCACTCCATTCCCATGAGACAATTAATTTATGCATGAAATCTGCATTAAATGTGAATGAAACGGGTTCTCCCCTGTCTCCCTTACTAGGTTTGGTTTTGTCCACAAAGTCGTTTTATTGTTTTATGTTCACATATGTGGGGGGAGGGGGTGAGACAAAGCGGTAGCACATGTTAACAAAATGGCGTCTGTTGTGTCGAGCCCAATGTAAAGATTGTCAAGGTGGGTTTTCATTCCTTTCACTCCATCTTTAATCAAAATACACTTTTGAAGATCTTGTTAATGAACAGGAAATGTGTTCAAGAATGCAAGAGGGGAAAGAAATGTGTTTCAAAGTCTTAAAAGTGACGATGTCTCCAATTTGGATGACGAGTAATCAATCATTTTGTAGCAAGAGTGCACAAAACGAACTATTTGGAACGAATGCTTTTTGGTCTGGGGAAAGGACAGCACCTCATGGAATAATTACCACATACCATGAGGTAGCTTGAAGGAGCTTTTGATTTGTGTTTCCGTTGAGTTACAGAAACAATTTTTAACCAATGATTTTCTTTGGATATTTTCTAAATGAAAAATAATGCACAATATTGGTGATGAGAAATGTTGAATTTGACAGAGTTTGCTTTGGATTTTCTTCCTTAAAATCCCCCTTAAAGAACAAGAAGTGGTTCTAAAATTAATAATTATGGGGTGTGGGTGATTTCTGGGGTGAAGGCTAACAAAAGCAGTGTACTTCAAATAATACTTGTATTGGAATTTAAGTTCTTATTTGTTGGGTTTATAAATTTTTAACAACAGTAATGTGGAACAAAATATATTTATTAAACTGGAAAAGGTACACTTAACCTTTACAAAATACAAAATGTCATTCTACTGTATTCTCCAAATTCTTGAAATTGCCTCCACAGTTGTGTCTTGTTATTGTATGCAATGCTGCTCAATGTTGGAAGCTCAAGGAATAAAGATGTTATATTATCTTCATTCATGGGCAGATCCTGTTTCCCTTGAGATATCAGCAGATTTTTGATGATGTTATGGAAAAATGTTACTGTTGCTGTTGCTGCATTGACTTCTATGTACAACTGAATGTAACGCTGTTTGGTGGTTGACTGCACTTTCTGCTTTAGGCCACATGCGTTACAAGTAACAACTGGGGATTTTTCCAGAGTGACCTTTTTGCATGGAAACATGCATGATATGCAGTGAATGTCTGAACACAAAGTATTTCTGCAGGTGTAGTACAGTAGTTGTTGTAAATGACTTGGGTAGTTCAGAAGGTTGAATCACATTCTCTTTGAATGGCACAGTCACACTCGAGCATTGCATTGCAAGTAATACTATGAGAGAAAAAAAGAAAGTAAAGACTCATTTACTATTTTATTTGGTTCAATTTAAGTGCCACACAATGTAAGTGAGGTTTTGCTGAATTACTATTTGGAGAAAGATGTTTACTATTTTTATAATACTGTTACTGTGTGTCTATTTTACGGCATCATGTTGTTTAAGACACACGTGTATTATCTTATGATCAGAGAATTATGATTGTTTCCAAAATATTTACATTCTTTCATGATTCAGGCAAATTGGTAAAGATGTGGTCAATAGCAGTTCTGTTATCAGCAGTTAATTGGCTGTAATTATTATGTCATAAATAAGTTGTAAAGATGAGTTTTTCTCTTCTAGACTTGTCCAATTGGCATTAAAGTCACCAATAAAGATAGTTATTGGAATCAGTAGAATAAAACTTACCTGAATGCCGTACACATTTGTCTGACTGGGATGTTTAGTGACTGGTACATGTATCTATGATGTTAACATGTTGCACTGCAATGACTCTGATAATAGTTACATTATAACTTTGAACAAAATATAACAAATAATATTAACAACAATGAACAGTAGTGAACAGTACTGTGAACAGTAGTGTTTCTGATCACATCTACCTGTATTTTTATTGTCCTTTTTATACAGTAGATAAAGAAGAAAGGTGTTCACAGTAAAGTTCCATAAAATTCCATTTTTGTATTGAAACAGTTAATAAATACACATATTGATTTGCGGTTGGAAAAACATATGTAAATTTCTAACATGTGAAACTGTGCTTGTGATTGTGGGAGGTTTGTATAAAATTAATGTGGTCCATTGCTGTTCTGTAGTCAGTGGTATATGGAGATACCAGTTGCCTGTAGTTATGCTCTGTAATCAAGAAACATAGGAATTCCAGTGATTACCTTCCCTATTCTAGATACTACCCCCCCCCACCCCCCCCCCTGAGAGCTTAACTTGCAGTGTCCTCCCAGAAAGGTGACTTCTAACCAATTTTCAGAAACTGTTAGAGATATTAATGGTGGCTACATGTAGGTTCTGTAGTAAAATGGTGTGATCTACAAGGTCAAATGCTTTACGAAAATCCACAAATAAGGCATGGACACCTAGGCTCCGTGGCAATGGGCTTCTAGGCTCAGTGGCAATGGGCCTCTAGGCTCAGTGGCATTGAGCCAGTCTTGGGTTATACTGGTGAGCACTGTTACATACCATGTAGACCATTCCTCTGAAAACGCGTTCTGAGTAGGACTAATCCTTCTACTGAGCATTAGCTGTATTTTCTTGTGTACCTCCGCAACTTGGGGAAGAACAGAGATTTGTCTGAAGTCATTGTTGACATCCATTGGGTTGCCTTTTTTGGGAATTGAACTTATCAGCACATGCTTGTATGCTGTTGGATACTTGTACTGTTGTATGCTGGCACAGATAATATCATGGAGTAACAGCATCATCTCTTCATGAAATGTTTTCAGGAACCATGCTGGCACTTTGTCACAGCCAGTAGCTTTCCAGCCTTAAAGGTTACTTCAAAATTTTGTGGGTGTTTTCCAGGAAAAAAAAAATCTGTACACACACTGTTTTCAAGGAAGTCCCCACAAACTATAAATCAAAAGAAAGGTTATAAAAATTTAATGTATAATTCAATAAAATCATGTTTTGTCTTGGCTTTTGCTTTTCAAAAGCCAAGAAGCCCTCAACTCCAAAATGACCGTCTGATATTCCAGTGAATTAATCGGGTATCAGATGCAATCATTCAAGCAATTTAACTGTGCAGTGTTAATCACAAAGCATCAGTCTCCAAAAGGGTGTCAGCATTTTCTTTGTTTCTACTGGTTATCTTTTTATAGACCTGTCAAGTTCGACTATCGAAGAATGCACATAGCCTGTTGCGTTAGAGGCCACCATGAGAAAGTATTTAAAATAAAGGAGTTTGTTCCATATCTATCAGTGAATGGTCGGACCATTTCATGGAAAACCGTAAAATCTTCATACCCTATTAATTCATTTATTGAGAAGGGATTCTCGAAAAACATGTGCGAGTTTTCGCCTTCTAAAGATTTATAACACACACCTCGCTTTTACAGAGGAATGTGTCAACTGGAGAAGCAGCCAGTCAATGAAATAACAGAACTCCTAGTGATCACAGTATGCAAACTGGAGCTTTGTGGGAAATTGATAGTGCCGCAGTCTTATTCCAGGTGCACACGTTTTAATTGTGGTCAACTATGGACAAAACAAAAGGAAAGCGACGTGCTTCCCCAAAACAAAACAAACCGAGGCACAAGTGCTTCAGCATGGCTTCAAGGCACTCATTATGGACATCAGATTTCTTGGTAAAGATTTGAGTCTAGTAAATTTTAAAGTACTTGATAAAGGTTTTAGTACCAGAGATAATATTATAGTATAGCCATTTTGTGATGTCTTACATTTGCGAACAATGGGAGTCATGTAGGCGTGTCACAACTTTTTAAAATCTGCTTTCCAAGGGTTGATTGAATCACAAGCCCTTGTGAACTTTTGGCCTGATTTTACCTTCTATCTGGATGAAATTTTTCTTGTTTGGTCCTGGCTTTGTTTTGCTTTTTATCTGTTCTGGAGGGTTTTATGACGATGAAAGGATTTGGTTTCAAAGCATGACCACAGTTGAGTGTAACCAAAAAATGCTGAGTTGAAATAGGACCTCCTGGATTAAGTCATTTGTCATGAAACGATCACTGAGGAGTAGGCTCTTACCGATAGTGCTCGTAAAGAAAAAGCATTAAATGATTAAAGAAGTGCTTGTTTTTTTGCCAAAAAAGTGCTAAAATAATGCTATTTTTTTAAAAAGTGCTTGTGGGTTACATAAAAATGCTCACCTTTTTCCAATTTTTTTTTAACATAGAATACTACATTTTTCAGATTTTCAGTTACATTTTTCAACAATAAAATGTAACGATCAACGTTTTTTTTCCATTAGTCCAACACAGAGTTGAAGGTTTTCTATAAATTATCCATACTACTGGTGCCAGAAGTTAATCATCGCTTTTTATTGGGTAGAATGCTGTCTTTCTGCATGCTGTCCCCCGCTCTAAAAGCCTCCATGATCGTCTGAACCTTCAACGTAGACTTCTTCAGTTTGTGTTTACCATTTCCATGTTTCTTTGAGGCCACAAGTGTGTAATTACAATACTCTTCTTTGTAGACACTATTTTGGGGCATGCCAGACAAAACAACTTCCTGTCTTTCACTGATAGTTGTTCTCCTGGATATTGCTGAATCAGATCATGTATGCTTATGTCTTTTGCATCACAGTTCCCCCTAGTCTTATTTTTTTGCTCTTGAGCTATTGCTGCCTTGGCTGGCTGGCTTCCATTCAATGACAATGTGGATGATGCTATCTTGGAATGAGTGTGAATGACTGACCTATCAAACCCCCAGGCCTCCTCAGCTCCTTTGACTAAAATGAGGGCAAAATGCATCTGGGAGGCTTTGGACGCCATAAATAAAGTCAGATTGTGCTTTTTAACACAACATTATACAAATAATCATTCGAAAATCCAAAATAATGCTAGTAGTGCTTTTTGGGATAAATGTAAAAAAAATGCTAGCAAACCCAACTAATGCCAAAAAAAGTGCTAGCACTATCGGTAAGAGTCTAAAAAAAAACTGTGAGCCCCAAAAGGATTGCACAATTTCCAGGACAGGATTTTAATCATGTCCTGTGCGTTTATTTCCTATGGGTGTTGTTGTTCACACCCTACTAGGAACTTGACTTATACTGTCAAGGTCTAGTATAAAAGAAGTTCCTATAATGTATCTTGTAGTTTTTATTCTGATGAAGTCTCACTAGCAGACGCATCTGGTTGATTAATAAACTCAGCTCTACAAGACAAGTTGCTGTATGCTGCCCACTAGTTCTCTTATAAAAATATCTAAATTAAAGTGATAATTTCTTGTGATGTCACAAATTTTCTCTAACTTATTGACACAACATTTTAAACAAATTGCATCACTTGAAAGATCACTTTCCTCACTTTTGATGTAAAAATATTTAGAACTATCAAGCATTTCATCATGGCTAAAATGAAATTTTTCTTTTCTGAAATTCCATTTTACCAAAGTTTGGCTAAACAGTTGGAAAAAGCAAGATATAATTCAACTCAAAAGAACTTTGTACTTGATAATTTTTGTTTAGAAGCATCAAAGTGCCTGTACTTTTCTAGAGCTACCAAAAAATTTAGAATTTTAAGTCTATGTCAGCCTTAAACAAGTGTGCCACTCTTGAAAACATGGATGTTCACAAAGGTGAACATAACATTTTGCACAAAAAAAATTGGTTTTGGTTTCCTACAGTTTTCCTCCTGCATTCTTTGTGTAGGCACAGACTTTGCACCTTCTCCTCTTATCTGTCCTCTGGCCAAAATGCTTCACCAGCATGCCAGCATTAGGGGATGGGGGACAGCCGGATCCCCTTACAGTTCTGGCTCCTGGATTCTCTCATAATGTGAGAAGTGGTTGAGCCAGGGAATTGTAAAGCTTAACCCTGAAGTGCTTCTGGTTAACTGATGCATTGCCTGGTTTAAGCTTACATAATAGGTGATAATCCACTAGAGCAATGCCAGCAGGCCTCCAAAACACTCTTTTCCACCATTTCATCGTCTTCCATCCAACCATGAATGTATTGTATTCACAGATGATCTCTGGCTTGTGGGACACATCTGCAATATTGCAAAGACATCTCTTTTGTCTTAGCAGTGCACTGCAGTCATATAGCCCTCTGTCAGATTTGACTTCAGAAAAGCAGACTCATTACACTCAAGGTTTTGTCTGAGTGCAACAGGAAAACCTTTTCTGTTATCTCTTACTGTGCCACAAGCAAGGGTTCCATCTTCCAATAAATCCTTGAATAATTGAGGGGAAGTGTAAAAGTTGTCAATATAGAGATGATGACCCAGCTGCTGATAATCATGCATTAGATCTTTTACAGCTCTGCTTGCCAAACCTTGCTCTGCATTACCTCCTTCTTTACCAGTGTAAATTTGCAGGTTACAGCAGTACCCTGTAACTGAGTCTGCCATAACCCACACCTCAATTCCCCACTTGTGAGTTGGCTTGAATGGCGTATATTGCTGGAAGCCAATACTGCACTTTGTTCTAATCATTTGCTCATCTACTGAAACTTCACAGTTGGGTTTATAGAGTCTCTTGCACTGCCTTACTACATGATCCAGGAATGGTCTCAACTTGAAAAGTTTGTCATTCCCTGTATCATTGTCATGGTTGTTGACATGAAGGCACTAGAGAATGCACAGAAACCTATCCCTGCTCATTATAGTAGGAAAGCAAGGATGGGAAAGGATAGGATCTATAGATGTCTGAGGTATTGACTATTCCTATGGCAATATTCCGGGATATAAACAACAACAACATTTTGAAATGCTCCTATATGATTTTGAACTGCATATCTGTTTGTCTCATCACATAAACTGTTAACTGTTCCAATGTCAGCAGACAGTTTGAAGTGATCAGTAACAGACTGTGCAGTCGCAGCTTCTCTTGATAGCCCTGTATCCAACAAAGGCCTTGTGAGTTTGGATTTTGCTACAATGTAAAAAATCACACAGACAAAATTACCAAAAGAAAGGAATTTATTGATAAATTGACATAATTCATGATTACAATGTGATGAAATTTACCTCGATAGCATGAAAATTACTCCAGTCAAAATTGTTATTGACAGGAGGCCTTCTAGCAGCTGGCCTTACAGGAACTGCTAAATTTACTGCTGCTGGCATGGCTGGCTGAACATGTACAACAGTTTGTGCACTGCACACCAGAGGAACGAGATTCGTCGTAATGGAAGAATAATTAACTTTGCATTTTTCCCTGGAAAATGGCCACCTGGTATTTTTGTACTAAAAGCTTCAACGATTGTTAGCAGCTGGGGTATTGACCGAGATAATTTCATATAGTTTTAAAGTTTATTATAAAATTTGCACTAGGAAAGCAAAGGGAAATGAAGACAGAGTTTGTACTGTTTGATTGCTGATTAGCCATGAAAACCTGGCAACGTGGTGGTGAAGGTTGAACCAAACCTGCGATGAAGCTATCATTGCCTGATGTAAGCTCATCAAAGTTGCACAATTCACTTTCACTTTGATCGCTAAGTTCATCTTCACTACCTTCATCCTCCAGATCACTTCCATTGCCAAAAATCAACTCTAAAACTTAATCGGCATTGAAAGAGTTCCTTGCCATGATTTACTTGAGTGATTGTCAACAATAAACACACATGCGAGCAAAGAAAACTCAAATAATTTGGAGCTTATTCCTTGAAAAAATGCCCAGCTCATCATTTTTTGACTTAGGAATAACCGCTGAATAATATTCTTATCACCACAGTTTCAACTCTTCCCAATCTCTTTGTTTGAAAAGGGTTAAGGTGTTTCAGTGTTGATTTCACTTGACTGATACTAGTGGTGTGGGGGAGGTCTATCTTGAAGTCTGTCTGATATATCTGAAGCTAGCAAAGCCATTGGCACTCTATTCCCCCAAAGTGCAGTAAAAACTTGTTGCAGCTTATCTACCAGCTATCTCAACACCATTTGTATTTAAAGTATAAGGAAGACCAGGAATGAACTGGATTCTGCTGTAGACAGCTGTACCTCTAAAAGGTCTTGTACTGTTATTAGACTGACCATCATTTCTAAGCAATCTCTATCCATCAGTAGTATACATACTATCACCATCTAAATTTGAAGCGGCTGGGGCCACGATGTTGTTAGTTTATTAATGTTTTGTTGATAATGGTCCCTGTTGAGCAGCGTAGAGGGAGTTTGTCACAACAAATCCAGCGAATGAGATATTGTAGTAATGTAACTTTAATTTGAGGAATCACTGAATTTGCATAAGAACTGAAATTTTATAAGAAGGAAAAGATGTACAACTGGTGTGGCTAACTATTGCATAACAGTGTGAGTAAAACAGATCACAGAATTATTGTTATTAGTATTTTAACAATCATTTTCTTACACTTACAACCCTTATTACATCACTTAGTCTAAGCCTATTTTTACAATAACATAAAACAAATCTTTCTGTACAATCGCACTAAAATTTTACTAAATCTAAAAAAATGCAGATAGAGGAGCTTTTAGAAATATTAAATAATTTTTTCAAGTTTATACTTATATTTAACTTTGTTGATAAAGTCAGAAAGTAATAGAAATGATGAGTCATCCTGGAACTTTTTCTTTTAAATATAATACTGCAGAAAGAGGAGGGTGCAGTTGAGTTTTTTAATCAAGGTACTTGAACTTGAAAAAGTACCAAAAAGAAGATCTTCGTTCGTTTGTTTTTGCCTTAGGAGATTACCTGTGAGTTGGGTTTATAGAGTCTCTTGCAATGGTTATTGATAAAACGTGCTGCAGACCAGCTAAAAAATACCATGAGGTTGTAACATAAGATGTGATAAGTCAATCAACATTGACTGTCTAACATTTGCTATTGTCTTACAGAGTTAGTGAATCTTGTTTCTGAAGAGATGCTGATATCAGCACTTGAGTAATTTAGATCTTCACAAACATTTGTATGTTCATGTAATGATCTCATATTAAGATACAGATACCTACATAGTGTATGTGAGGTATTGCTCTTCTAGTGTCAAAGTTGACAACTATGCTAGTCTCAGTGTCACCTTGTGACCTGTGAATGGTTTCAGCAGCAGTAGGCCTCAGAGGGAATTGCCTTCTCACAACTCAGCTGTTTTGTCTCTTTTGACAGTAAACTGTGTTGTAGTTGGTTTAATAGGTGTCCATGTAGATTGTATACCGTGTGCATACAAGTGCCTGCTGTCATGTCTAGCTTTTTCTCCAACATCAGCATGATCAAACTGTACCCATAAATTAGTATTTCAGATGGTTTGTCTTTCTGATATAACTGAACCTTCTTAACTCCTTGTCTCACCCAAAAAATCAGGCCAAAATTGATGACTTTCATATTTTTATTAATATCTCTGCAGGTGTTTACAACAGTGTTTTAAGCTTCATCCCATTTGAAAGAGGGATAAATCAGCTCTATAAAAAACATTAATTGCTCTCCATACATTCAATAAAGTTTTCCAAAAAAATTCAAAAGTGAAAAAAATTGCATAATTTATGCAAAAAATCCAAGATGGACGTCATTTAGTCCAAAAAAAGTGTCCTTACAGGAGATGTTAAAAATGAAGTTTTCTTTAATTCCAGGGCAACTGCATGTCAATTTTCCCTGAAAAGAAGCAAACATACAATTTTCTATGTATTTTTTTTTTTCAGCACCTACTTGAATTTAAAAAAGATAGAAACAAATTTTTTTCCTAAAAATTTTTTTGAGGGGTTAGGGTGTTGGGGTTATCAAAATAATGCAGAAGGCTTTTTAAACCCCTAACAACCCATATTGACATGATTTTCATCATTTTTGGCAATAAATGCTCAGAATTGGCCTATTTTCTTAAAAAAACCCACCACCACACCTCCCAACATGTGACAGGCTACTGAAAAGGATGTTGAATGCATTCTACAAATAAAAAATAAAAACTATTGCGATGAATATTATTTACATATATGCATGTGGTGTTTGCGTATCTAAAGGGATATCATATAAAACATCATCTCGAAAATCACACTGAGAATATCCAGCTGGTCTTTCGTAGCCCTATGTTCTGAAAACAAAATGAAACTATTAACAACAGCAATATCAATAAGATGAAAAAACAAAGTTTTCCACCATTCATTTTCATGTTGTAAGTTTGAAAAATTCTAGGCTGTCGAACAAGTCTCTCTGTCCATCGCCCATCATTCCTTACTCTCCGGGACACCTGGCCGTGGTCATTTGCATTGCCCACAGTTGTTATCATGGACACTACCTCACCCAGTGCATACACCCCCGCTCCTTACCCTTAGCCTACTCTTTGCTGTTTTTAAGAGCAGCTGGGAAACTACGCCTGGAATCTAAAATTGTACCTGTGGCAAGGACACCCCTATCAAAAAGATGTTGAAAAAGGGTAACGTTTGAGTAAAAATAGTCTACAAAGAGATGGTAACCCTTACCAAAGTTGATGTTGATGAGCTGCATTACAACATCATACCCAAGCCCATGTTCACTGATTTCCGGCCCTGCAGCTCTACCGATGTAGATGTTGAAATCAATGGTATACCCATTTGAGCTGCCTGCCAGAACCCAGAGTTTCATTCCCCATTTTGTGGGCTTGTCCTTGATGAACTGGCGAAACCCAGACCTATGCCTAGACTTAACCATGAGCTCATCAACTGCGACATATTACCTTGGCACATACAATTCCTTACATAATTTCTTAAAATCATCTATAAAAGACTCTACTTTGCGCAGCTTATTATTTGGGTCTTCTGTTGTGGGATCGACCACATGCAACATGGCTGAGATGGTAAAGTACCTCTTCCAGGGAAGGATTGCGCGGGCCCAGAGACCATGGTATAGAGTCTTCATACTCCAGATCTTCTGGACATCACCTCGGACATGAACAACGCCGAAATGAATCAAAAGCGCAATAAACCTTCTGATTTCATCGGCGGTCACATCCTTCCAGCTGCAATCAGATCTAGTGTAGGAAGAGCCTGCACCACCAAAGATCTTTTTCTGTGCATAACTATTGGTATGGCTGACTATACTATTTATCATTTTATCAGTAAAAAAAAAGTTTAAAAAACGAATTAGCTGTGGCAAGGGAGCCCCTGATATAGTGACCAGGAAGTTAACAGCCAGTGACTCTTGGGACGAACGGTGGGTAGGACTCATCATCAGGGTCATCATAGCTCTGTAAGGGGGCCTCATCCTCTGAATTACCACGACCAGCAGCACCACGTCGACCAGCAGCACCACTACGACTTCTCCCACGAGCTCCGCTATGACCAGCAGCACAGTCCCTGCTACGACCAGCACCACGGTTAGTAGGCAGATCTGCAACACGGACCCTGCGAGCTACAAAAACATAAACATACATTTCACTACTCAGGTGATTCAATAAGCACCATTCAAACATGCTGGCTACTGTTATGTTTTAGAAACCTATGACTACTTTATTAGAAATAAAAGAAACAATATTTTACCTAAGAAATAACATACTATATAAACTATAGAAATAATTATTTACTAGGTCGTACAGGAGGAGCAGCTTCGCCGTAGAAACTGGTTGGACGAGCACCTAAACAAAAAGATACAGAATTGTTATGTTACAATGACAATAAAAGAAAAATCAAAAACTACCGGCTGTATAAAATTACTGTCTATAATGATAACGAAATAATACTGACCTGAAAGAATCGCATCCACTTCTGGAACCAGGGGTGCAGCTGGCGGAGCTGCTGAAGCAGCTGTAGCAACAAGAGGTGCATGTGTTGCAGGAGCAGGCAACACAACAGATTGGATATCTGCACCATCATCACCACCAGCATCTTCATCACTTAACAATTAAAAAAAAGACACAAACTATATTTATCCATAAAAACGGCTAGGTAATAAACAGGAAAGAGAAGCACAATGTTCTCATCACTAAAACTCAAATACACAAGTGAAAAAAAGTATATGAAATATTTCAAATTTTGCCAAAAAATAAAAGAAAGAAGGAAATAGGAAGGTTTTTTTACCAAACACTACAGTTACGTTAAAAAAAGATAATTCTAGCGTTGCTAAGGAGAAAATTAGAAAGGATTGCGTTGCCAAGGTGAACCATGCAAAGTTTGCGTCACCACGATAATGTTCGCTTCCCCACGTGCTAACATTAAAACCTTTACTTGATGAAAATCATCACCAGATCTTGTTTATTTCAATGCTGCCTGATACAAGGCTTTGTTAAGGTGTGATTTACCAACACACCAGCCCCTCCACTTAGAAAACAGTAAAATGGATGATTAGATGTTTTTATAAGATGTAAGATATGATTGAAGAACTGCTTTTGTTCTTTATTTAGTATCTGGACTATGTGTTGGTATTCATGATCTGATACTTCATTTAATATACATTGTTCACAACACATTTAAAGGCAGTTGTTCCAATGTGACATCTTCTTCATATCATTCAGTTGCTATTCTAATACTTCTCTGGGTTTCTTTGTGCTGCTTCAGTTGAGCATGTTCCTCTCCCTCTACATCTATTGGATACAGAATTGTTGCCTTCATAGGTGGCTGAGGATAGTTAAATCTACATTCTGTCTTTGATTTCTTTCTGCACATATGAGAATGTCTATGTATCTGTCAGTCGACAAGTTTTTTAAAAGAATATCTGAATTATCAGTGGGTTTCTGGCAGTGTTCTCTGCACACATTGCAGCTCTACGGTCTGAACGTCTTAACTTTGACTTACAGATTTCAATATAAAGAACAGGAGTAATTCTACTGTCATCGTCAGTTCTTTTCTGTTCCAGGAACATACCTGGCTATGCTTATTCTTCAGTGTATGTATCTCTAAAAACACTTAGTGGTTTGTTACCTTCACCTGGAGCAACATTAAGAACACGCTGGCATTCACTATCACCCAGGAAATCACTGCAGTTAACACTTGAGGTGTTCTCATTCAGACTTGAGAGCTTCGACTTCCACGTAGTCTGTGGCACCAAGGTGGTTTCCAAGTGTGGCTACATGTTTCACCCCATACCTCTTGAATTCTGGGTTCCTTTGCAGGGAGGCATGGCAGATCAAACATTGACAAGGCTTGTACAAGTGGCAGGGTCTTCAAATGGACTAGATTGAATTGGAGATGTCATTGATAAACAAAACAAATCAGATATGGCATCAGATATGGCAGGCCTTGACGATGAGAGAATGCCATTGGCTGAAATGTTTTGCGTATGATTTGTTAAGAAGGCTCTGATCCAGTTGAGCATTCTACCCCTAATTCCATAATAATCAAGCTTCACAAGTAATCTCTCATGGAGTACAGAGTCAAATGCTTTGGAGAAGTCCAGCAGTATGACATCAGTTTGACGATGGAAGTTGATACCTTTTGCCCAATCATGTATTGCAGGAATGAGCTGCATCTCACAAGAAAATTTCTCTCTAAAACCGGGTTGTAGGTTAATGAGGATGTTATTGGAGGAGAGGTGCTTTGCTACATGACTAAGAATAATATGTTCCGTTAATTTACAGGAGATACAGGTCAATGATTATAGGGTGTTTTCACTCACGTGACAAAATTTGCATATATTCATACTGGTGTTCCATCGCAGAATGCGTGCTCCTCATGCTAACCAACTCCTAGGACATTCTGTACAACATTTTAGCGTTCTTAGCGAAGAAATTTAATTTTTGTCATCATGGTCCTTTGCCTCATTGTCAGATGTGGCAATAAAATGGGCAAGATACTGCCCACTATTGAGAAAGTAAGGTTTCTTTAGATCCATGTGTTCATTCTGCAAAAGCAGACAGAACTGAGACCAGATGATGTCTGAGACACCTTTCTTTTCTTGGTATACCACCTTCCCAGGATCTTTGGTAGAACAGAGTATCTCCAAAAAGGTCACAGTCATTGTATCCAGTAGTGAATATTTGCTGTTGTGATTGGTAATAGTATGCATGTTCTCTTTTAAGACTTGTAGCTTCATTTTCTGAGTTCAAACATGAGTTGGACTTCTCAGGATAATCTTTGAGTGCTGTATCCTTCAAACAGTAGGGGCGCTTTACCTCCCCCACACCCCTCGCCACAGCAATCTCAGTAACAAAGAAAGTCAGGTGTAGCGTGCAACCATGGATACTTTTGATTACCAGTAATAAATGTACCACAAGTTTTAACTTGAAAGTTGGTGTTCTTTTCCTTCATGACCTTCTCGTATGTTTTCATTGCAATACTCTCATGTTTACAACCATGCTCTGTAGCTGCATTGCTGAACTTGAAAATGTTCGGGTAACATATTGTCTTTATTAATGACTGTGAAGGCTGTGCTGGATTGGTGTGAAATGCTGCTTTACTAATAGATGTTTGGCATGCCGCGCGGGGACTGGTCACTGGAGGTATGCGTCCGCCATCTTGAAAGGTGAAGTGGGTCAGCCATGGTTAACCATTGTTGTGTTCCTCTCTGCCATCCGAAGTCATCAAGGAAAAAAGAACTGTCCTTTCATCGCCTTTCAAAATGTGAGTCAAAAATGAAGAAGTGGAAGGTGAAAATACGTCGTGATGAGGGGGAATTGTTTACTATAACTGAGCACACTCTAGTGTGTTCTCTTCATTTTACGGCTGATGATTACCAAACAACACTTGGTGGGCTTAAAGTCCGCAAGGACGATGCTGTGATGTCAGTATTCCCCTGGAAAACACCAGTCAATCAGCGTTTTAAAAATGCATCTAGCTGTTTAGGATTTATTACTTTTGTTTTGTCACGCTGAAAACACGAGTTACTGGAGCTGAAGTCTTCATGGGCACCTGCCTGATGGAGATGAGGACAGCACACAAATGGGTAATGTCAGCACAGGTCACACTAACAGAGCTTAGTCAAAGGAGCACAAACTGTTTTTGACCCTTGCAAGGTTGCATTTGGGTCTCCCACTGCAGCATATTGCCAACTTATTCAACATTTCAATTGCTACTGTTTCAAGAATATTTACGTCATGGATAAATTTGCTTTATTTTGTCTTGGGTTGTCTTAATTTTTGGTTACCCAAACACACAATTTAAGAAACAATGCCTCACAGTTTTAGAAAATTTCCTTTAACAAGACTGATCCTCGATGCAACTGAATTCAAGATCCAGACACCTTCCTCTTTGTTAATTCAGTCTCTAATTTTTTCACAGTACAAAAGTACCACTACAACCAAAGCTCTGTTAGGTATTGCACCCTTAGGTATTGTTACGTTTGTATCTCAGTTGTATACTGGAGGGATATCAAACAAGGAAATCACCAAACAGTCTGGAATTCTCACATTGCTTGAAAGAGGGGCCAATGTAATGGCTGATAGAGGTTTTGTAATAAATGACCTACTAGAGTCTCTAGGATGTACTCTTAATATTCCTCTTTTCCTCAATAATCAGGGACAGTTTTCAGAGAATCAATTAAAAGAGACTCAGGAAAATGCAAATTTGAGAATTTATGTTAAGAGAGCAATAAGCAGAATAAAGACATTGAAAATACTACAAAATGTGTTTCCAATTAATCAGGCTGGGCTGCTTAATCAGATCTGGACAGTCTGTGCACTTTTGGTGAATTTTCAGTCACCAATCATTGCACAATAACTAATAATTATTGCAACTGTCTTTTATTAGCTGAAATGCAAGATACATAGAACTTGTATGTATTTCAGAAATAAGTTGTGTAAATGTAAACTTATCAATGAAAATACAACAATACAGAAACAACCAACAGCCAAAAAAAGACAAATTTTTTCAAAGGTCTTATTTCACAGCCTAAAATATTTAACACAAAATAATGGCTTGGTATGATGTCATTAATAATAGGAAAGTTAGCATCCTTTCATTGTGAGGAATGTATAAGAATGTTTGAAGTAGTAATTTGTTAATGTGGGAAGCATATTATTCCACAATGTTTGGTCGAACATAATTCTTTGCTGAAAGAAATCTACACCTGTCCAAACACAAAAATCACACCATTTAATCCCAGTGATGCCCATTAGGCCCTGGACCTGATAACAGTAGTTGTGATTTTCTTTCATCTTAATCCCAATGTCTGTTTGCTTTAAGTAAAATTGCTTATTTTCTCTAATAATGTCAATTATTGTTTTACCTGCTCCACAAAATGGACATTTAGCTTCAAAAATCCCAAAGGGATTCTCTCCCATTGAAAGGTGATAAATAATACCATCTGGTGAAGCCCCTAACCAACAAAATGCTGGGTTAACCACTAGTCCACTCTTGGACATTTTTTTTATTTTGTCCACAGTCAAGATACTCTTTTGCAGCCCTGATCTCATTGGTCAAACCATACTTCATAGCTGGCATCTGAGTTGTTTTTCCTTGAAACAGTTCATTCAGAAACTTTTCTGTGACAGCTGCCTTTCTTTTGATAACCTGGCCAAACTGAGATGCAGTGATGCGCTTTGCCCTTTGGATAGAAATTGAATTCACAAAAAAAAGCAATATCATCTGTGGCGTTGTCTACAGGCAACATAATTCTCCTGAGCGCTTTTTGGAATATTTTGAAGAAACTATTGATCGCTATAGCGCCACCGGTAAATCGATATATATTTTAGGTGATGTCAACATAAATTTTTTTCGGTCCGTAACTTGCAACTATGCCCAACAATTTTTAAACTGTTTACAAAGCTACGCCCTCTTACCAACTATAGATAAACCCACAAGAGTTTATAATGATTCTGCTACACTTATTGATAATATTTTCATAAATAAATTTGGAGATTATTCTGTTAGTGGAAATATTGTTTCAGATGTTACTGATCATTTTTCCCAGTTTTGTATTCTTAAAACCACTGTTGAAATTGCCCAGCCTAAGAAAATTAAACTTCGTGATTATTCCAAATTTTCTCAGCGCACATTTTTGCAGGAACTATCGGGAACTTACTTGGGATTCAACATCGTCTGCAAAGGATCCATCTAAGTCATTTTCTATCTTTTACAACAAATTGAATAAACTTCTTAATAGACATGCGCCATTTCGAACTTTATCAAAGCGTAAGAGTAAACAGCTTGCAAAGCCCTGGGTCACAAAAGGTCTTCGAAAAGCTATTAAAATTAAAAATGAGCTTTTTTACTCTGGCGATAGGGAAAGATACAAATTTTATAGAAATAAAATACTGCTACTTTCTCGTGTTAGTAAAAGAAACTATTATCATACCTACTTTGAATCTAATATTAATAATATAAAAAAACTTGGGAAGGTATAAATATACTTATTAGTCGAAAAAAGAAATCTGATAAAGTAATTTCCAGTTTAAAGCGTCCTGATCATAAAAGCATCACCTCGGATCCGACAGAAATCCCAGATATTCTCAATAAGCATTTTACTTCCATAGGGCATAAACTAGCATCAAAAATTCCACATTCCGTAGCATTTTCACAATATATACCTAGAATAACGTCCTCGGAATCTTTTGCTTTTAACCCAGTTTTGCCAGGTGAAATAGAAGTAGAAATAAAGTCTCTTCCTCCAAATAAAGCACTAGGTTTGTACTCCTTTCCTGTCAAAATTCTGAAATCTGCTCGTCAGCTTCTTTCTAAGCCTCTGGCGACAATTATGAATAGATCAATTGAGAGCGGCATTTACCCTTCAAAGTTAAAGCTTGCTAAAGTTGTACCAGTTTTCAAGAGTGAGGATGAAATAGATCCGAACAACTATAGGCCAATTTCACTTTTGTCAATATTTAATCGCATCTTTGAGAAACTAATGTATAATCGTTTAAAATCGTTCCTAGATAAACAAAATTTATTATACAATTGTCAATATGGCTTCCGGGAAAAATGCTCCACTCAACATGCTCTTATTGATATAGTTAATAGAATTCAGCTCAATATTGACAAGAAGCTTTTCTCCTGTGGTATATTTATTGACCTAAAGAAAGCATTTGACACAGTCGACCACTCAATCTTATTGCAGAAACTTGAACATTACGGAATCCGAGGATTCCTTAATAACTGGTTTTCCTCTTATCTTACTGATCGATATCAAACTACTCAGGTTGGTTCCCATGTTTCTAAGAAAGAGCGCTGTCTGTGTGGTGTTCCACAGGGATCGGTTTTGGGGCCATTGTTGTTTTTGTTGTACATAAATGATATCTATAACTCTTCTAAAAAGTTAAGTTTTCATTTATTTGCTGATGACACTAATCTTCTTTACGCTGATAAAAACTTGAAATCACTTGAAACTGTAGTTAATGAGGAGTTACGAAATATTGGAAACTGGCTTATGGCAAACAAGTTATCACTTAATGTCAAAAAATCTAATTTTGTAATATTTAGACCCTATCAAAAGCGAATTGACTACGGAGTGGATATCAAAATCTTTGATTATAGTGCAAACTGTCTTGTTTCCTTAGAAAGAAAAGAAACTGTTAAATACCTTGGTGTCCTTATTGATTCAAAACTATCTTGGACAGACCACATCACATATATTTCTACCAAAATCAGCAAATCATTGGGCATTCTTGCAAGGTTAAGGCATTTTGTTCCTACAACCACTTTACTAACTGTGTATCGATCTCTAATACAGCCATACTTGTCATATCGTATAGCTGTATGGGGTCAAGCTGCTCCGACAAATTTAGAAAAAATCTTGATCCTGCAAAAACGTGCCCTACGTTTGATTATTTCAAACCCTTTAGATTCCATGCGGTACCATTGTTTAAATTATCTAATGCTCTTCCTCTCAATCTTCTTTATTTTAAAACAATCTGCCTTATTATGCACGATGTATTCAATAACGTAACTCCTCCGAACATTTCCAAAATATTTACTTATTCGTCGCAAATACATCATCATTATACACGATTTTCTGCGGCTGGCAATTTCTACATTGAATATTCGAGAACAGACCGTAAGAAAAATTCTTTCTTAAGTATTGGTGCAAAGATATGGAATGGCATTGCCGATAGTCATCGTGCTCTACCTAAATATAAATTTAAGAATTTCCTACAGAGTCAGCTAATGGATATTTTAATACAGGAGGATAATTATGTTGGCGTGCAAACTTTAATTAAAATATTTAGTAAATATTGACATTTGTTTTAGTTACCGTATTTTCCGGTGTATAAGTCGACCTTTTAAGTCTTGAAAATCAGTCCAAAAAATCGACCTCGACTTATACACTGGCCAAAAATCGCCGGGTGAAAAACATAACACTTCATCAGCATAACAATAGACTCCAAAGTGAAAACACGTAAAAGCAACTACACAAATAACATGGAGAAGAACATTTAAGAGTAAATAGCACGATAATGAATAAAGGAAATGTTTAAAAATGTGTGGTTTCTTCCCTCATTTGTCTCATTTGTAACCTTGCTACTTTAATAAGTGTACGCTACATTCGGTCTTTCCAACTAACATCACACTTAACCTCTTCGTTCCATCACATACCGTCCTTTAAGCTTGATATCTTCGCAGAAATCATCGCTTTTCCTTTAAGTCCATTGGGTCTACTTTGTGATGTTATAAGTGAGAGACATTTGTAAATAAACTTGATCAAATCCACAGTGAACATCGAATTCTTCGATCGAACAGAAACAGGTCCATGCTTGCTTGGTAACCTCTCAGCGACGAAGTGGTTACATCGTGACACGAAATCTGATCAGGATAAAGGCTAAATCGATGGCGAGCGACCAGAAAATAACGGACTTCCAAGCTACAAACAGCTGGTGCACAAGATTCCTTCAAAGAAAGAACTTTGTGCTGCGGCAGAAAACCAAGATCGCACACACAAACAAGATTCATTTTTCAACATTATCTTAAACAATTTTTTACTCCATTTTTACTCCTGAAATCAAGAAAATCTTAATTTTAAGGCTCAAAAAGTAGGGTCGACTTATACACCGGTTCGACTTATACACCGGAAAATACGGTACCTACTTTCAAATGTAATTGTACTTACTGTTTGTTTTTAAATTCAATATGCCGATGTTCGTGTATCAGCTTTCCTTATTGTTATGTTTCAACCCTGTTGTTGTTATAATTGTCGTTATCTTTTTTTTTACTTTTCCTTCCCGCCCCGATTAGCTAGGCTATATTGCGGGTAAGGATTGATGTAAAATGTAAATTAAGAATGTTTAATAAAGTTGAAAGTTGAAAGTTGCCCTCTCTAATTTCCACTTTGCAAGTCCACTTTGCTCTGTAGTGTCACATTCAAGTTGTGATGCATCTTTTGGTGAGAAGATAATGAAGCTAAGATCTTCTTTTGGAAACCCATGTACATATTCATTCTAGTTATCACTCAGCACAGGAAGTTTATAGTAACTCACCATATATGTTTGTTTGATCTCCAAATACAATCAATTGAGGGTAGCTGATAACTTAATGGACTGACGTAAGGTATTAACCAAAATTTGTTTCAACGGTGGTAGAACTAACATTTTCCATGTGAACAACTGGTGCAGTTGAGCATACCTTTTTAAATTTATCTTGAAACTCTTGAAATATTTGTTTGCTTTCCTGGAGTCCTTTCTCTTGAGAGGTCTTGGATCGTAAAGGCACAGTGATGCAACTCTTTTTGATTCCTTCCCACCAATGGTTTTGAAAAATTTAGCTGCATCCAGGGTTGTGGGTCGATTTGTGCACCTCTAGGAGTGTGAGCGCAGGACGTTACTCACAGGACAATGGGAAATGAAACGTTACGTCCCTTTGTTGTAAACTCTTTCGTTGGCCCAGATATTTCTATACGCGCTTCGAATGCGTTCTTCACACATAAAGTTCGTAAGACTAAGTCTGGGTAACTGATGTTTATTGACCAGAAACAGGGAGTGACGTGTTACGAAGAATTAAACAATATGAAGCGATGCGATGAGAAGCGTTGCGGATCGAAGCGAAGTGAAGCAAAGCAGTTTCAAAAACTAAGAAAATAGATAGTGCGATAAAACTACAATTGGACTAACAAGGTACTAGAAACAAGACTAATTTCTCTATTGTAAACAAGGAAAGGAACGATCTAAACAAATCCTAGATCCTATTAGAACAACATCTTAGCTGTAGAAAGCCGTAATTTCTTTAACTTTTTACTGTAAGGTTGCTGTGAAATTCAATCCACCTAAACCGTCATCAAAATACAAGTGTTTTGCATCTGCAAAGTACAAAGTTCGTAGCACTTATTTCTGTGTCTGCCTTAGGAGTTCACAAAACGTACTGGAACAGCATGCGATTAGCTGGCGAACTGTGGAGTTTGCTCTGACAATCCAGAAATTTTCAGAGTCTTGCAAGAACATGACCACACCCTGCGTGACCGAGATGCTCGTGTATGTTGCAGATTATTAAAGTCGTCACATGATTCTTATGAGGTAGAATTACTGGATGCTTGGACTCCTCTGGGATGTCAGCATCGGTGTGGTATTGAATGTCGTGTGGTTGGCTGTCGAGCTCCTTCTTAATGACTTCGCCAAGGCGAACAGAGACAGTTGCAGCTGTGAGCTCTAAGCGCGGTGTCGTTACTGCCTTGATCGGAGCGAGGCGTGCTTTTCCCATCAAAAAGGAGCAGTGGATGCGGTCTTGGTTGTCGTGGAGGCGTAGATACGCTACTGATCCGTAGCCGATGGAGCTTGCGTCTGAGAAAATGTGTACTTGTGTAGACGTGATTTCTGCTATTTCTGACGGCTTGAAACACCGTTTAACATTTACCCGTTCCAATAAGGGGAGGTCGTTTCACCACTTATCCCTGCGTTGGCAGTACAGTTCTTGACCTCGTCATCCCATCCCAGTTTCTCTTCTCTGCAGAGATCCTGGAGGAGTTTCTTAGCTGGTAGGGTGAAGGGGGAGACGAATCCTAGGGGGTCGTAGATGGACGATACGACGGAAAGGATGCCTCTTCTTGTCAGCGGCTTATCTTTTATGGTAATACGGAAGTTGAATGTGTCCGATTCGATGCACCACTGTACACCAAGGGCACGTTCTATCGGCAGATCCTCGTAATTCAGATCTTAAGTCTTCACGTCCTTGGAGCGTTCGTTTTCTGGGATAGACTCGATTACACTGCCGCTGTTACTAATAGACTTGGTTAGCCGAAACCACCCTTGGCGCATGCATAACGTAGACGTGGAGTTACCACGTTGTGGCGTTACCTTCAGTATCCACTGATCGAAGGCAGTCATCTACATAGAAATTTCAGCGCATGGCTTGAGCTACTTCCTTCCCACATTCGTTTTCGTTGTCAGCTGCGGTTGTTCTGAGGGCGTAGTTTGCACAGCTTGGAGAAGAAATGGCTCCAAAGGGTGGACAGTCATCCTGTACTCTTCTAGTTCACCGTTTACGTCACCGTTCGGCCACCACAGGAACCGAAGATAGTTGCGATGGTCAACAGGAACCTTTACTTGATGGAACATGGCTTCTATATCAGCCATGAAGGAAACTGGCTCTTGGCGAAAGCGCATTAGTACACCAACCAGGGAGTTTGTGAGGTCTGGGCCTTGGAGTAGTTGGTCATTTAGCGATGTCCCTCTGTACTTCTGCAGTCGAAGACCACACCTATTTTCTCTGGTTTCTTAGGGTGGTAGACGCCGTGATGGGGTCGGTACCATGCCTTACCAGTATCTATATCTAAGCATTCGCTAGGGACCTTTTTGGCATAGCCTTTGAATGTAATGTGTCAACCACACAGATCTTGTGGCAAAACTGGTGAATCTTCAACCACCTTGCCATCTAGTTACTGGCTTGCATTTCATGACTGGAATAAAATTACATCTTTAGCAGACTATACTGTATGTTAGTAGCTGCTGTATTGAAAATCATATAATTTGGTGGTACGTTTTCAAATCTGTACTATAATCTATTTTGTAGGGTTGGAGGACATTGCAATCATGTGTTTGGTCTTTTGTACTTGCTGAACCACTGGTGTGTGTTAGGAATCAAAGAAATACCAGCCAATAAAACCTGTACAAGTGTTCCTCAAGAGTGGCATAAGCCAAGAGGGGATAGCGTTGAGCCAGAGCCAGTCGTGAAGTGTTCATTTAGCAAGGCTTCTTCTGACAAGGATGGCAAACGAAAATTACATCCAGTCACTTGCAAACTTTATGATGCTCGAGGAAGAAACCTAAGGCTAAGTGGGTGGAAACAAAAAAGTGTGATGGAGATGTGTCAATATCTGTCAATTGAAGAGAAAAGGTCTCCTTTTACATACCTGTTAAGTGACCAGGAATATTCTACAAAAGTTCATACTGTGTTTGGAAACATTCCCCTCGGTTCAACTTTGGCTTACCAACTAACAGATGTAAAACCAAATAAGACTAATTTTAATTTTTACTGTCCAGATAACTCTTTGCTCCCACCAGACCAACACCCACAAGAAGTTCTTACTTTCCCCAAAATCCCAATGCTTGCTTCTTGTAATCAATTGTTTAGTTTACCTGAAGAGTTTTCTGATACCACAGAACCCATCTTGCAACAGATAAACATAAATATTGAACAGGCCTGGCACCTTCAGAACAACACAGTTGCTCAAGCTCACGACAAGAGATGGTTTCAAGAAAGAGAAATTTTCTCGCTGCTTCAAATTTTGGAAAAGTGCTTTACAGAAAAAAGAAACCATCTGAATCATTCATGAAAAGTATTTTTGAACCAAAGGACTTGTCCAAAGTCTCATCTATTCGGCATGGCAAGACCAATGAAGTCATAGTAAGATCTCTTTATGCAAGAAAGATGCAAAAACAATCGCATAATAACTTTACTGTATATGACTGTGGGTTAGTAGTAAATCCCTCCTACCCCTACCTTAGTGCCAGCCCTGATGGCAAAGAATTTGATCCTTCATCAACCAGCCCATTTGGATTAATTGAAATCAAGTGCCCATACACCTGGAGAAACAATTCAATAGAAGAGGCTCGTCAAGATCCTAATTTCCTTTGTGCAATGATTAATGGATTTCCCAGATTAAAACGAGATCATAAGCAAGGGTATTATGCACAAGTACAAGGACAGCTTGCCCTCAGTGGCTTGCCATGGTGTGATTTTGTAGTGTATCTTTCTGGATCACACAGCCTTTGTGTAGAGCGAATTTATTTTGATGCTGACTATTGGAACAACACACTTTTGCCTAAATTGACCTCATTTTATTTCAAACATGCTATTGCCTTCTTGAAAAGGAAACGAATGTGCAGTCGGGCAAATGTTACAATCTGAGAAACTTATCAAAGTGCAAGATGCACAAAAGTAATGACCTTTAACTTACTCATATTTGCTTAGCTATACATATTCATAAGTGTTGAAATGTCTCAATTTTTAAGTTTTAAACTTAGTGACATTTGTATCTAACTCAGTTAAGTATTGCTGCTTTTTATGGTGGAAAGCATTATTACTGCATTCAACATCTCCAGTGTAAAAGCGTTTAGCAGTTCATTCAGAAAGTTCAGTTCTAGTTTCTTCTAGCAGCAAATGTTAATTATCCTCTTCATCAGTTAAAACAGGATTCATGAAGTTTGAAAGCAAGCAACAAACTGTCCAGAGCTGATTAATGGTACCCAATGAACTAATTGGTATTCTTGTGTTAAAAATGAGAAAATTTCTGACTTTTCCTACAGCTCTCTCTACGTGAATCCCGTGTTTTGCAATTGTTTGGGTTCTAGTGACCTCATTTTCATTAAACTGTGGTTTGTCTTTCAAAAAGGGAGGAATATTCAGTTGAAGTCCTATCTTCTTCAAGTCTTCTTCTATCACCATCTTCAACTTTTGACACTTCTTTTTTGCTTGACAGTAACTCACGAAATCCACTTTTTGTGACAATTTCTTTATCAGATATTGATCCTGTGTATAGTTGTGACACAAAGATAAAACCTCCCTTTGGATCAACACCTACAAGGGAGTTCAAAGTGTTTGTAGATTTATAATTTCAGTAACTTTGGGACTGAAGTACAGGTGAAGATGGGCACTGAATTTTCCACTCAGTGCAGTCTATGATTATGATGTTATTAGGATGTTCCTCTTTGAATTTTTTAGGCATGTTATCGAATATAACCCTCCTATGGGGCTACACTTTGAGAGTACCAAGGCAGATGTACAAAAAGTTGAGCCACGTGATAAATATATTGGAAACTGTTGCTTCTGAACCCTAAATCTTATGGCCAAGTCTAGATTCGTAAGTCCCAAGCGAAGTTTCATAAGCACTAAAAGAAACTCGTCTTCTACCGTTAAAATGTGATTTCTTTCAGTGCCAGAGTCCGAGTCTGAATCACTACCATCGCTTTGTGCAGACTCTTCATCTGAATCAAATAACAAGGAGTATCAATTCTTTTGTTTTTGCTTACTTTTGTATTCCAGGATACGATATTCTTTCTCTCTCCCCCTGGAAGTACAAATGTTAAAACCTCTTGAAATTTTGCGTAGCTATTGGTTCCAGTTAGATGACTGAAGTAATTCTCTTTTCGTGCTTGAGTATCGGCTACATCCAACAGAACTCTTACTGAAAATCTGTGATCGCACGAAATCTCAACATTAACGTGAGCAGCTCTGGAAACGAAATCTTCTCTATCTGTTAAATTTCCCCTCACCCTCTGAAGCAGTGTCAGTAAACTCTGATTCAAGGATAGCATTAAGCTCTTCAATCTGCTTTTTCTTCTCTGGAAGCAATCGCTCGGGATTTGTTTTCGTCCAACTAAACAATGATGGGCAAGCTCCAGCTTTCAGTCTTCTTGATTTTGTGTCAAGGCACACAATCTTCTCGTCGGAAATTCTCCGAACAAACTTTGGTATATGCCGAAACCTTTAAATCTTTTTTAGGATCTCTGTTAATTCTTGAAATCCATACCTTGAAACGAAACAGTAACAAGCTTTAGCAGGTGATCAAGTTCATCAAAGATGTCGCGAAACTGACATCCGATCGTCTATATTTTTCAAAGCCATCAAATTTTGCCTACCTTGACGAGTTGTTTATCATTGGGAAAACCATGGAAAGATAATTCTTCATTAGTGGAGTTATTGTAGCAATTATACACACAGCAGTAATGCACCGTTATCGAGAACGGAGTCAAGCAAAACACTTTACGTCTCTTGAAAGCGTGTTTGTTTACCCATTTCGAGTCACGTGATGGGTTGATGACGTATGAAGCTAAAGAGGTCTATTCTTCCTCTCTTCTCAGAATATCTTCTTCTCTAAACCCCAGAAATTCCTCTTTATCGTCACTACTATCGAATATACCGACACTGTTCACTGCCATATTAAAAACTGTGAAATTCAGAAATTGATAATAATTCTACGGAGTGGTATGATGTGATGCTTCACCATCCCAAGAGAGCTTAGATCTTTGTTCTGATTGGAGGATCTAACAACTTAGCTTTTTGTTGTAAAAAACTGACCAACAAAACCGCTAAATTGAAGCACATTGTTTTAGGCCACTGTAGTGACCTACGGGCATTTCGTCCCCATGCCAGCACTTCATAGGATAATTACCACATACCATGAGGTAGCTCAAAGGAGCCTTTGATTACTACCTTTTATATCCTTAAGTCTATTGTTGATTTTGACATCGAACATAGTATTTCCTACCATTGATATCTCATCTATGAAAATTAATATCCGTTTTACACCTCTCAGCTAACACCTGAGAGTATTCAGCCTACTAGAATCAACTGGTTTATACTCTTTTATAGACTGAAATGCTGGTATTGTAAGAGCACTATGTATTGTGTTGCCTTTTATCTTATAGCCTGATTCACCAGCAGGGGCTAACATTAAAACCTTTACTTGATGAAAATCATCACCAGATCTTGTTTTATAATATTTCAATGCTGCCTGATACAAGGCTTTGGTAAGGTGTGATTTACCAACACACCAGCCCCTCCACTTAGAAAACAGCAAAATGGATGATTAGATGTTTTTATAAGATGTAAGATATGATAGAAGAACTCCTTTTGTTCTTTATTTAGTATCTGGACTACGTGGTGGTATTCTTGATGTGATACTTCATTTAACCCTTTCGCTGCCAGTTTCCTGGGGATTTTTTTCCCGCTCTGACATTTGTTAACTTATCAGATTCTAGCTCATTACCTTTTCATCCTACCCCCCTATAAACTATACATCATTTTAAGCAGCAGAAAAATTTGCAGTCACTAAAGGCATATTTCATCACTCCTGGATTTTGACTGAAATAATGTTCAGCAAATAAAAATCATTATAACTAAATGGATGAAGCAGTGTTTGTTTTTCTTGCCCTTATAACACAGCATAATTGCTTGCTGGTGAGAATACTAGTTACATAAAATAATAGACAATTATGTCAGGAACAGGAACGTTTTATTCTACCCAATTATCATCATTGGTTCTAAAGTTATGCTTCGTTTAGTTCATAAAGGTACGGTATTATAATTTTCAAATTCCAGCAAATATATGATAGTTAACATTTACACCTGAATAAAAACCACCTAAGTTCACTTGAGAGCACCTCAAACTAGCCCTTAGAAGCTACAAAGAATAATAAATTGTCTCTGTGGTAAGAATTGTGCTATTTTTATGAAAAAAAAAAAAAACTACCAAATTGAAAGCAATTGCCTTGAATCAAGGCAGAAGTCAAAAGCACTAAGAAATGCTTGAAATACTCCCAGAGCCATTCTGTAATCTCTGCAGTGTTTTTGGTTTGCAGAACAGTTCCTTTATCGCCAGTACTTGACAAGTGTGTGCCACTTGTCCCAGCAATTCCTCTTGGTATGTAAACAGAGAGGGCTTCTGTCACAGGTGACACACACAGTGTTTGTTTTGCATCGGAAATTTCTGCCCAGTTTCTGAACAGAAACTACTTTAGAACAAACAACACAGTCTCTCCTTTCTACTTCCACATCAATTTCATGGTACTGCCTGTTGAGCCTTCTTCTATCGAAATCAGCCAAAGGTCTGGTTGGCAGACAGCCAGGGCGAGCACGAAAACACTTTCCTTCCACCAAATGACGCACAATGGCAATTCTGAATGCAAGGAAATCTTGTGATGTTTGCCTCACTTTCTTCATAATTGTAAAGGAATTTAGGAGACACACTTCCAGCCCATAATAGAAGAGCTTCTTCCAGGCTTTGTTGGACTTCCGGATCACTGTAAAGCTCTGCTGAATTTGGCCTGCTAAGTCATCTCCACCCATAAATTCCTGGTAGGCACATTGTGCTGGGGGGCAGGGTATTGCCTGTCGAGCCCCACCAGCAGAATGATGCTGAACAGTGGTTGGTGCACCAATGCTTTCAGGAGGATGAATAGTGGAGATCAAATAAACAGAGCGCCGATCATACCAGGCCATAGCAACCAGATTTCCATGGCACCTACATATGTAATCACCACGATTCATCCTTCTTTCCATCGCAGACATGAGTACAATGTCTTTGGGAAACCCTTTTCGGTTTACTCTGACTGTACCACAAGCAAGCACTTGCTTCATCTCAAGCTCTAGAAATAAGTGTGGGTCACAATGGAAGTTGTCCATGTACAAGTGGTGAAACTTATTTTCAGTGGGAAAAATGAGGTGTTTGACCACCCTGCGTGCCAAATGCTGCTCCACCTGCCCATCTCCTTTGCCCAGATAAACTTGAAAATTAAAAACATAGCCTGTCTTGGCTTCGCAGAGCACCCACAATTTTATGCCCCACCTAATAGGTTTGTTCTTTATATATTGTTTGAAAGAAAGACGCCCCTTATGAGGAACCATTGTTTCATCACTAGAAACTAATTGCTCAAGTCGATATTACCGTATTCGCACGTGTATAGGCCGCACTCGTGTATAAGCCGCACCCCTAGTTTTGCCATATTTCTTGAAAAAAAATTCACGCGTTCTTAAAAACGTAAAGGCCTGGCGAGTGCCGAATACCATCAAGATATTGTTATTTGTTTATAAGACAAAATTCATAGCGATAAATAATCTAAAACAGCATGCATTCGATCATAGTTAGTCTCCTCTACTAACTATGATTCGATCGAACAAACAAAACTGTGTCAACTCAATCGTATGAAAGTTCATGTTGCGTTTCTTATGCAGTGTTTGTTGTTCTCAGACTTTGTTTTCGTTAGAAACAAAGCTCAGATGTAAGTACACATAACGGATAAAAAAATTATTTCACAGAAAAATCAATGTTGAATCTTAAATTTAATATAAAACATATGCATACGAGACATGGTATTGTTGTCACAGATATGTTAACGGAGATTCTGGCAATTCCACATGCGTGAATCATTTCTTTGTTATGAGAAACAGTGAGACCCCTCAGATTGTCTCTGAATGATTTATCGACTCAGTGAGGCGCAGGGATCAAACTTCAAGACATTTGTTTCGTTCACGCACAATTGTTATCGGTTGCTAAGGTTACTGAATGAATCAAAGATGGCGACGGATTGTGTCAACTCGCGCGACGGTTTATGTTGTGTTTTCTATGTAGTGTTTGATGTTCTTGGACTATGTTTTCATTGGAAACCAAGCTAACTTGTAATTAAATGTAATTATCGGATAGAAAAAGCCCATGTTGAATCTCAAATCTATTTCTAAGCATGTCGCATTCGAGACATGCGATCGCTACTTGTACACGCGTTCTGTTAGATTCTACATACGTGGATCACTTCTCGGTTATGAGAAATATTTAAAGCCTCCAGATGCAATGATTTATATCTCAGCGAGGTTCAAGGATCGGACAGATGCTTTCAGGCTTCAAAATGTTCGTTTCAGCAGCGATTGACTAAAATATCAAAGCTCCATATCTGCCCAAGCCTATACACTTGTGTTGTACGAAGAAGTACGTGACAACTTTAAAGGGGCTTTCACTAAATCATATGAAGATTTTAGTTATACCGTGTATAGGCCGCACCCCCATTTTGCACAAAATTTATTTGAAAAAAAAGTGCGGCCTGTACACGTGCAAATACGGTATCTCTGAGAATTTCTCAGCACAAAATCTAAAAATTGTCTGACATGATAAATTTTGTCGAAGCTGGGATTTTCCCTTGGTAGAGCACTGGAGTTGTCAGCCAAATGAAAGTACTGCCATATTTGCATGAAGCTTGTCAGTGTCATAATAGTGCTCACACTTCTCTGGTGGACTAGCTTGTCTGTGCTCCAGTACATCTGCTTTTGTGGAAGTTTGACAATTCCCATATATATTAGGATGCCAATAAATGCTTCCATTTCATCCCATGTAACAGGAGTCCATTTCCTCTTGTGTTTGGTGGGTTCTGCTGCAACGTGTTGCCCACGGTACCTGTTGGTTTCAGTGACCATCAACACCCACGTCACTCGTAAACATTGCATCAAAGAATGTTCCTGCATTACAGTTTGCAGGATATCTTTGTGCTGGCCCTGGAGATGGTTCAGTAAATGGCCTATCCCCTGGTGCAATGTAATTTCTTGACCACACAATTGGGGAATCTTGTGGACGGGCTGCTCGGGGAACTCTTGCACTACCTCTTCGATTTCCACGTCCTCCTCCATGGCCTCGGCCATTTCCTCTCAGATTACATCTGGGAGCAAGAGGGCTTCTAGGATGAGCAGGCTCTTCATCTACAAAGCAAAAGTAAAGCGAGTGATCTTATTTGAGTTGTACGTTTGAGCTGTAAATAATACACACGGATAAAAAAAAATTGGAAGCGTAAAACTTGTTACTAGGTCAAACAAACGTAAAACATACCGATGCTATCCATTTCTGCATCAGAATCTCCAGAAATTTCATCTTCCACGGCAATTTCTTCATCGCTGGAATCGCTTACGTGTTGGTCTGATATCTCACATTCACTTTCGTCGGAAGAACTTGAATAAACCTCCTCTGGATTGTTTTCTAAAACTTGTCGCACTACTTCATCAACTTGAATCCACCGTGAAGCCATTTTTAAAAGGACAGCAATGTCAACACTAAACTTTTTGGACGAAAAACGGATCGAGCTTCGATGAAAACAGCGAGTAAAATAACTTCGAATGAAGAAATGTGACTTGACAACCCATAATAATCTTTTCGAAGTCAAAAAAAGTACTTTCTAGGGGTCCTCTGAAAATTCTAGTATGGAGAGGGTCAGATCGTACAAATTCGTACGTCTGACAGTGAAAAGGGTTAATATACATTGTTCACAATTAGCACCAGTACATGGAATGCCTAGATCAAATAGCTGGAAGGTATGTTTCTTCCAACACATTTAAATTAAGAGGCATTTGTTCAAATGTGACATCCTCTCCTTCATATCATTCAATTGCTATTTTAATACTTCTCTAGGTTTCTTTGTGCTGCTTCAGTTGAGCATGTTCCTCTCCCTCTACATCTATTGGATACAGAATTGTTGCCTTCATAGGTGGCTGAGGATAGTTAAATCTACATTCTGATTCTGATTTCTTTCTGCACATATGAGAATGTCTATGTATCTGTCAGTCAACAGGTTTTTTAAAAAAAATATCTGAATTATCAGTGGGTTTCTGGCAATGTTCTCTGCACACATTGCAGCTCTACGGTCTGAACGTCTTAACTCTGACTTACAGATTTCACTATAAAGAAAAGGAGTAATTCTACTGTCATTGTCAGTTCTTTTCTGTTTCAGGAACATACCTGGCTATGCTTATTCGTCAGTGTGTGTATCTCTAAAAACACTTAGTGGTTTGTTACCTTCACCTGGAGCAACATTAAGAACACACTGGCATTCACTATCACCCAGGAACTCAGTTGCATTTAACACTTGAAGTGTTCCCATTCAGACTTGAGAGCTTCAACTTCCACGTACTCTGTGGCACCAAAGTGGTTTCCAAGTGTGGCTACATGTTTCACCCCATACCTCTTGAATTCTGGGTTCCTTTGCAGGGAGGCATGGCAGATCAAAAATTGACAAGGCTTGTACAAGTGGCAGGGTCTTCAAATGGACTGGATTGAATTGGAGATGTCATTGATAAACAAACGAAATAGCATTGGACCCAAAACAGAACCCTGGGGTACACCAGATATAACAGGCCTTGACAATGAGAGAACTCCATTGGCTTAAATGTTTTGCGTATGATTTGTTAAGAAGGCTCTTATTCAGTTAAGCATTCTACCCCTAATTCCATAATAATCGAGGTTAACAAGTAATCTCTCATGGAGTACAGAGTCAAATGCTTTGGAGAAGTCCAGCAGTATGACATCAGTTTGACGATGGAAGTTGATACCTTTTGCCCAATCATGTATTGCAGGAATGAGCTGCATCTCACAAGAAAATTTCTCTCTAAAACCGGGTTGTAGGTTAATGAGGATGTTATTGGAGGAGAGGTGCTTTGCTACATGACTACGAATAATATGATCCATTATTTTACAGGAGATACAGGTCAATGATTATAGGGTGTTTTCACTCACGTGACAAAATTTGCATATATTCATATTGGTGTTCCATCGCAGAATGCGTGCTCCTCATGCTAACCAACTCCTAGGACATTCTGTACAACATTCTAGCGTTCTTAGGGAAGAAATGTAATTTTTGTCATCATGGTCCTTTGCCTCATTGTCAGATGTGGCAATAAAATGGGCAAGATACGGCCCATTATTGAGAAAGTAAGGTTTTTTTAGATCCATGTGTTCATTCTGCAAAAGCAGACAGAACTGAGACCAGATGATGGCTGAGACACCTTTCTTTTCTTGGTATACCACCTTCCCAGGATCTCTGGTAGAATACAGTATCTCCAAAAGTGATTAAGTTTGGGAACAACAGAATTGACAGATATCTGGGAAATTTCTTTCTCAGAAAAAAGTAATTTGTTCATTAAAACCACAAACAAAAAAGTCACAGTCATTGTATCCAGTAGTGAATATTTGCTGTTGTGATTGGTAATAGTATGTATGTTCTCTTTTAAGACTTGTAGCTCCACTTTCTGAGTTCAAACATGAGTTGGACTTCTCAGGGTAATCTTTGAGTGCTGTATCCTTTAAACAGTAGGGGCGCTTTACCTCCCCACACCCCTCGCCACAGCAATCTTAGTAACAAAGAAAGTCAGGTGTAGGGTGCAACCATGGATACTTTTGATTACCGGTAATAAATGTACCACATGTTTTAACTTGAAAGTTGGTGTTCTTTTCCTTCATGACCTTCTCGTATGTTTTCATTGCAACACTCTCATGTTTACAATCGTGCTTTGTAGCTGCATTGCTAAACTTGAAAATGTTTGGGTAACATATTGTCTTTATTAATGACTGTGAAGGCTGTGCTGGATTGGTATGAGATGCTGCTTTACTAATAGATGTTTTGCATGCCGCGCGGGGACTGGTCACTGGAGGTATGCGTCCGCCATCTTGAAAGGTGAAGTGGGTCAGCCATGGTTAACCATTGTTGTGTTCCTCTCTGCCATCCGAAGTCATCACGGAAAAAAGAACTATCCTTTCATCGCCTTTCAAAATGTGTCAAAAATGAAGAAATGGAAGGTGAAAATATGTCGTGATGAGGGGGAATTGTTCACTATCACTGAGCACACTGGAGTGTGTTCTCTTCATTTTATGGCTGATGATTACCAAACAACACTTGGTGGGCTTAAAGTCCCCAAGGACGATGCTGTGCCGTCAGTATTCCCCTTAACAAAACTAAGGTTCGTGGCTATTCTACTTTCAATGCAAAATCTTTCATTGACGACTTGCAGAATATTCATTGGAATAATATTTGCAAACATACCGATGCCAATCAATCATTCTGTAGGTTTTACAAATGCGTGAACAAGACAATTATCAAACATGCCCCTCTAAGAAGTATATCCAATTGTAAACAAAAATTCCTTGCTAAACCATGGCTGACTGCGGGTTTAAAGGGGAACTCTGGGGTAAAATCTGTTTATTTTGGGGTGAAAGGCCTTTGCAGTAAGTTTCAATTTTTGATCAAATATTTAACATATGGCTTATTAGAATGTAGATATTGTACCTGAAACGCGAGCAAAAATTGTACATAGAATTCCGCCATCTTGGAAGGAATTGAGCCGCACTCCACTGGTCAGCAGTGAGTTGTGACGTAACAACATTGATGGGTTTCCATTGGACTTTCATATCAGAACGTCGTCGCATCTCGTTCGTGGCTGTATTCGGTCAATTTATAATCGATATATTTTGGCTTGTTTTGTGAGCCAACGCTTGAAGAGTGCATTTGTAACGGAAGATGGTGAGTTGCATTGTCCCCGGTTGTAATAATCAGTCAGCGAAGACGAAAAAAGCTAGAGATAGGGTGAGTTACTTTCACATCCCGCTGGATCACCAAATTTGCCTCCACTAGAGAACTGCCATATTTGTAGCGACCATTTCCTGCCAAGCTGTTTTGAGCCTGATCTTTGTTCACAGTTAACTGGGCAGCTGGGCAAAAGGAATTTGAAGGATGACGCAATATCGTCTGTATTTAGATACAGCCATAGCCCAGATGAAAAAATACCCAGGCTATCGTCCGAACACCGCCTCGAACGACAAAGACATGACAAAGTTAGTCTATCATTAATTAAACGTTGCCCTTAATTATGTTAAATATATGGTCTTGTTTTATTAAGCACGACTTGGTAAGAAAAACAAGTCGTGCACAACACCACAAGTCCTACTCTAGTCCTAACTGAGAGAGATTGTAAATATTGATGTGTTATTAAACCTGTACATAATCGATTTCAACTTGGTTTGACGTGATCCTTGTTCCTCTCCTTCCTTCCATTTTTCACACGCTGTGAGAGACCTCTGCTGGCAGAGGGAAGTTTCAATGATTGTTGTTTTATAGTACTTACTATCCATGATTCTACATGTATGCCTTCTTTTAGATGTTTGGTCTCATTAGACATCTCACTGTCAATTCACGCAATAAAAATCATGGTGATTTTGGCTGTAATTTCAGGTCAACTATCAGTCTTATGGATTGAGATGTCAACTTTTAAATTTGCTGTTTAAAATCTAGAATCTGTGCATTTCAATTTTCTAATAGGCTGTTGCAGAACTACTTGCTGTTGAGAAACAGAACACATTCTCAGAAGAGATTGTGATTGAGGGTTCTGTACTCATTGATGACAATACTGCTTTGGAATCCTACTCTGCAAGTCCTGGGATGCATGATGTTGGAGTACAATGTTGTTTTGAGCCCATCACCCAAAGGAGTGTTGCAACCCAAACTGATGTTTGCAAAGCATCTGCCAGTGAAATTGCTTTAAATAAATCAGGCACTGGCGTTTCCTCCCCTGTTAAAACAGAAAGAAATGTCCCCCAACACCCCAAAAATGCAGAGTGGAAGGTTTCCCATGATCACAACTACAGCATGAATGCACCCCCAAATGTAATTTTTCCAACCTACGATGAGGACAGTTTCAAAACAATTCCCCTAACTCCTGTACATAATGTACTGTGTAATCAGTACGAGTCTACAGATGCTGTTGATACTGGTCATGAAAGTGATGCAGATGATGAAACTATTGATAATGGCAAGGACGATGAAGATAAGGACCCCAGCTGGAAATTATCTGATGCTGAACATTTTCTGTCTGATGATGACATGGCCACATGGGTGTGGAACCATCTGAAGATGAATTTCAAGAATCCCCTCCAGACAGAGAAAAAAAAAATTTGTGGTCTTTGGTTCATGTCTTAACAAACTACTAAAAAGATGCCCAGAATGTGGGGATGCTATCATCCAGCAGAAGAACAAAACATGTGGTAGTATGTTAACAGTTGAACTAACTTGCCTTAGTGGCCATACGAAAACATGGGAATCCCAACCAGTTGTGAAAAGGAAACCTCTTGGAAACCTGCTATTTGCCGCAGCTATACTCTTTACAGGTAACACATTTACAAGCATCAGTAACCTTGCCTTGTGTGTCAACCTTCAATTCTTTTGTGAAAGTGTTTTTTATAATACACAGAGAAAATATTTGTTCCCAGTTATAAATAAAGCATGGGAGGTTGAAAGCAATAGCCAAATAGAAAAACTTACATCCAAGGCAGTTGTTAACTTAGAAGGGGATGGGAGATGTGATATCCCTGGATATTGTGCCAAGTATGGTACGTACACATTGATGGATGAAGATACAGGAAATGTGGTGGCATTCAGTGTTGTCCAAGTCAGTGAGGTGTCATCATCTAATGCAATGGAGAAAGAGGGCTTCACCAGATGCATTGAAACATTGGAGGGGAAGGGAGTGAAAATCTCTAGAGTAGCAACAGACCGCCATGTATCCATCAGCAGTTGTATGTCTAAGGACTACCCACACATTAGTCATCAATATGATGTATGGCATCTGTCCAAGTGGGTGGTCAAAACGTTAACCAACAAGGCTAAGCAGAAGGGTTGTGAGGAGTTGTCCCCATGGATACAGTCCATCTCCAACGACCTATGGTGGTCTGCTGCAACATGTGATGGTAGTGTCCAGCTTTTGGGAGAAACGTGGAGGTCATTGTTGGATCATGTCAGCAAAAAGCATAAATGGTCTGGAAACACCCTTTTCCATAAATGCTGCCACAGACGTATTTCCTTGTCTGAAGCTAAGAAGATCTGTTGGATCAAGCCAGGTACACCAGCTCACTTAGCCTTGGAGGAAGTGGTTCTAAACACCAAGCTTCTTAAAGATATTGCTAAGCTGACTGACTTCTGTCACACTGGGAAAATGGAGGTGTACCACTCTATGATGTTGAAGTACTGTTCGAAACGAGAGCATTTCTCCTTCAAAGGTATGGCTGCCAGGACACAGCTTGCTGCTCTTGACAACACTGCAAACACTGGCCGCAACCAAGCGCAAATTAAGGAGGGTGAACAGGCAGCTGAAGCTCGCTATAAACTTTGTTTCCCCAAAGCAAACAAGCGATGGGTGGTCAAGCCAATTAATGAGAAGAAATCATTCCAGTATTTATCAGGTTTGCTTTCTGATGTTGTCAGGCGTGTTGAGCTAGGGAATAAAGTTGCCCAGCTAATTCCAGTTTGCCTACCTAAAAACATTGCCTCAAAGCCTGCACCAATTATGGCAGATGCAATAGAACAACACCGCTCAAGATTTAATAGATGAGTTAGAAAATGTCTTAATCAGTATATATACTGTCAGAGTTATACTACACTGCTATATACAATTGCCAGTGGGCCACAGGAACTTTAAAGTACTGTTGACACTGTAAAGATTAAACAATGTGTAAATAAATTATTTGTTTTTGTAAAATCATTAAGTCAAAAGTGCACAAAACCTCTTAGGATTTGGAATGACTACAAACCCACTGATAATTGCTTATGCCAGTGGCAAATTATCCTTTAAAGAGGGTCTGGATGGGGGGGTACAAATGTCAGTTGTCAGTTGTCAGTTAAATTTTAGGCCATTTGTCAGTTGTCAGTTAACTGACTGTTGATAATTAACCGTGTAACTAAATCATTCATTTCTGTCCCAAAAGCTAGCTAAATTGGCACAGTTCCTTGCCCCCAGGTGGGGGATAGGGCCGTGCGCTAGGTTCCTTTCTAACCACTTAGGTGATCATAATTTACTTTCAAAACAGTGGAAAAAAATCGTAACAAAGGCAGACAAATACGGGTAAAGTTCCTAATTACGATTTATTTCATTGGGTTCGGTTTAGCAATTCCTCGTTGGCGATTGGCTTGGCGAATGAAATAACCGGAAAGTAATTAGACTCGGGCTAACAGGCATCTGTGGGGAACAGACCAACAAGCAAAATACACTTAAGCTTTTTATTTCTTGTCTAAATTTCAATCAGCTCATGAATGAAAGTTGACTACTGTAAGCGTACCTTACAAATGTAGGCGGAAATGGGCGCGTATTGGCTGTCCAGATCTTGAAACTGCAATCGGCACAAAATCCTCGCCCTCCGTATCAGAAAAGTCGTCTCCTGAGTTGGTTTCATACTCATCTTGCGGAGGCTGCACTTTAGCAACTGCCACTGCAACTTGACAGTCATCCACAAATGTAACTTCTGTCACATCCCCACCTTCAGATGCAGCTTGAACAAATTCTCCTTCTTCTTCTCTAGTGAACGCTACCCGATCTTCAGTGTTAGGATCATTTCCTAGTCCAGCCATCAAGTCCTCTTTATTGAAATTGTGTTGCTGTGTGTAGACTGCTGGTGGCAAAGCACCTGCTTTGTCTTTGGTAGTTTCTCCCCGCACTGTCCTTTGCCTCACGGGGCGATATTTCTCCACCAATTCCTTCATAGCTGTTTCAATCTCAGGGCTGATCACTTTCGACGGCAAAGGCTGCATAAAATTGACATTGGCAAACTCCATGCCGGTCTGCGGGACGGGATAGTACGACTTGTCGTGCGTAAAATACTTGGCTCCCCATTTTGTTACTCTCTTTAAAGACTCCTTTGTAATGGTGCCAAAGTCTTGGGAGTATTCCAGTGCGGTAAAGGTCTCGTGCTTAAAATGGGAAACCGCATGAAGATTCTCTACAACTGTTGTGAGTAATGTGCACAACTCAACGTCCTCAAGATAATCTTTGCTAATGGCAATTATGCTGTCATGCAGCCGGCGCATTCCTTATTCCAGAAGTTTAAGCGAAACCTGAGTTTTATTGGACACAGTTCCTTGAGGTCCATTTGTTGCTGTGGTTTCTTTCAAAGCGTACCTTTCTTTAATTTCAGAAACGGTCTTCTTAATGTTGTCATTGACATGCCTTACTTTGTTTACTGCATCTTGGAGAGACATATGTGTTTTCTCTGTACTTTGCGCTCGGATGCCAAAACTGTCATAGAGGCTTCCCAGGGCTTGCAAGAATGAGGCAGTACCACTCAGTCCTGAAACTAGTTTTATGGTACCTGCAGCAACATCTGATACGAATAGAGTATTCGCTAATGAACAGATTCCATGAACTTGAGTAAACGAACACATTTCTTCGGTTCCATCACTTGTTCCTTCCTGTCCAGAGCCCGACAAGGTTTTGACAGCTTTCTCAGTGGGGCAGAACAACTTTACCTTTTGGTCTCCTAAGTCAGTGAATGCGATCCCGGTTTCAAAGTTACATAGTCCTTTGATGTCAACACACGACTCCGAGTTGTTCTTTAGAAGTACCTCAATTTCCAAGCTTGATAGGTTGCATACGTACAGACCACCAACTTCGCCAACAGCTGCAAAGTAAGCCTTTTGTTCAAGAACTTCCATGGACAGAACACTTGTAATGCCAGTCGGATAGTTCACTAGTTTTATGCCGGTACCAGCAATAGCAACTCCATTGTAATTTAAGCTCACCTGGATAATGCCTCTCTGGGTATCGTCTGCACATAACAGTATATCCTCACTTGCCGCACAGATTGAGGAAGGCTTCTGTAAAGGAGGATTGACCTGCACACACTTTGAATTTCCGATTTCAGCGGCTATACTTTGCAAATGCACAGTGAGTCAATTTCGCAGAACGGGGACTGTGCCATCAAGTGGTAAACCGAAACGAGTTAGCTGTGACAACAGATCGGTACGAGATTTCAAACTTCCTGGTGTCACAGTTACCTTGCCTTCCTTGTCAATGAAGTGAATTGAAGATGAAGCACGTTCAGTGACAAAAACACCACCATTGGAAAAACAAAAGTCTCTCGCATCTTTGAATGTTCCTTCGAGTATTTCAATGTCCACGGGTTGGTGCAGTTGTAACTCTACTAGACACAAATCGTGCGAAACGAAGTTGTAATCCAAAGCAAGAATTTTGCCTTGGGATCCACGTTTAAGGGCGATGGCTTTCTGACACAATGAGCTCTGTCCACCTTGGTTTGATTTCCAGAAACGGTATTTTTCTGGTACAACGGTGTGAACCACAAAAGTGACTTCTTTTAAAACATCTAGAACTGCAGATCTAGTAAGGCGTACAATAGGTTCAACTGCCATGCGATCTTTGTTTCGGACACAGTCAAGAGGCAGGAGTTTTTTTAGTTATCTTGTGGATATCAGAGCTACCACAATCACATAAGGTGCGTATTAAGACAAGGTTGCTTTTTGCACCTTCAAGCTCAATATACCAGTTTGCCCAGCTGCATTTGAGACTCTTGCCTAGATGTACCACATCAGGCAAAGCAACAATTAGGGATAGTTCTGCAGGTAAGTTTTCATCCTCTGCATTTGAATTGAGTGTTAACAAGACTTTCTTATTACATTCTTTGCAATCAGTAACAACGACCATAACAAGAAACTTTTTGCACTTGAAGCCCTCGTCAAGACAGGTATTGCAAGCCCTCAAGGACTGGGATGTCTCAAATGCTATGATATAGTTTGTTGCCGTCTGTTGGTTTAAACACCGCTCGCATGTTTGGATTGTCTTGGCAGACTTCTGAATGGACTGTAGCATTTCTTCCCCGGAGACAGATTTTGGTTGATACCAAACTCCAACGGGAATTGAAGCACCGTTACCTAAAGTAGTAGCGTAAATTACTTCGGCGCTTGTCATTAGTTTATCCTTTATCTCTTTTGATTCTGGAATCGTGTTCTCGGTAAACATTCTAGGCTCTAATGGATAAACTAGTCCGACGACGTTATTTTGTTGTCGATCAAACTCAAGGCCAGGTTTCAATGCGGTACCATCAATAGCTTCACACAATGGAATCACTTTAACCTTATTGGTTGAGATAAGTGCTGGCAAATTCGCAGCTGAATTGAAGGCGAATGAGTACAAAGATAGCAAGTGGGGTTTAATCACACCACTGTCTGTTGTATACCCGGCGTGAAAACGTTTGGAGGAGTTTGTCGATGGGCCGCACAGGTTAAAATCTGAAAATGTACCGAATTCCTTTGCTCCGCCCCTCCAGTGCCAGCAAAGCCGGGGCCTCTCACAAAATTCCGAGTTCTATTACCTCCAAGGTAACTAATGGTATCAAAAAACTCACATACATCTGTCCCACGCAAAGTCGGAAGCCAAGTGTGGATTGACTGAGGTAAACGTTGTTGTATTATCAATAAATTTGTAATACAAGCAATCACTTGGGATCTTTCCTTCTTTCAGAAGATTATTTAACTTTATGGCGACGGGATGTGCATTTTCTAGGCACCTGAAAATATAAAAACTTATCTTAATTTTATTCACCAAGGAACTGTATGCATTTGGCATCTAATTTTGTTTAAGTCGATCAAACACGAATCTGAAAGCATTACTAACTGAAGTTAAAATGGGGAACAAGCTCGAGAAACATCGGATGGTGAGAGAAAACAAAAATAACAAAAACGTGTCTTTAGTCTGTAACTCACAGATTAAAGCCAATAAAATCCCCGAAGTCATCCTTTTCGTTAGCCTCTGTGTCAGACGAACCCTCAGATGTTTGTTCCCTCTCATTGTCAAATTCCTCCAGATAGGCGGAAGGTACAAATTCTTCCCCTTCACCGTCTGATATTGCCCTTTCGTCAGATGTGGAGTTCAAAAAATTATCCAAATCTTCTTCACCACCAATATCCGCATCTATGCCTTCACTTATAAGGAAAAGGCATGACTCGAGTCAGATGCAACGGGAGTGCAAGTTTTTACGTTCGCTAATTTTGGTTAGTCGCCCTCTCAGTATTTAAAAGTCGATTGAGTGGATGAACTATGTTAAGAAAATAATATTGAGACGAAACGATTGCTATTAAAGAACTATCCCAAAATTGCGCAAACAAGCAAACAACTACAGATTCAATTTAACACAACAATGGCACATTTTATTTAATAAACATGATATTTTATATAATTTTGTATATTTTTTATGTGGACGATCGAATGCAAACAGCCTTCAAAACTCTTAATCGCCACCTTCATCATAATCGTCATGATAAATTCCTTTCTCTTAAAACAATATCCTATGTTAACACATTAAATATAGAAGTCCGTCATTTACTTGTCTGGAACGATGTCATCGACTCCTTCAAAGTCTTCCATTTGCTCATTGACAATTATGGCATCTGCATCATCCAGGGGCTGGCTGTTGGAAGGTAAACTAAAATAGTTGTCTATGCGCTTGGAACCTTTGAGAGATGATTCTTGACTTTTTAAACATCACTCAAAATGAGCTGTAAAAAAAATTAGAGACTATCCATTTAAGGTTACCGTATACCTTCGCGGGTGTCCTTCGCGAAAAAAAATATTACCGCGCTGTCTTAAATACAACCACTACAAATTATATATCAATGTCAAGGTTATAGAATACTCTATTCGACAAAAATTGTTTCGCTTCAATTGTTCTTAATAGTAAGGCGAGCGCGACCTAAAAGCGCGAAACGACCAACGTCCCTTTGAGTGAATTTATCGGGTATCAAACTCAACCGCGTAAACAAAACTACTGCATTATATCATTCACAAGGCATCAATCATCAAAACCGTGTCAGGGATTTCTGTTTTTTAAAATTGATCCCCCGCAATGGCCATTGTTGTGAAAGGTATCGGTAAATTTTTGATCATCAAAATTGACAGAAAAATTGCGAAGCAACCAATAGAAATATCGAAAAAGCCTCACACGGTTTTGAAGATTAATGCCTTGTGATTGATATAATGCAGTAGTTTTCATTCTAAGGTCGAATTCCATACCCGATAAATTTGCTCAAAGAGACGTCGGTCGTTTTGGGGTTTTGGGACGCACTCTCTTTACGGTTAAAAAAAATCAAAGTGAAATAATTTTTACCGGATAGTGCATTTCATTAGCTTTGTACTGATATATAGTTTGTGGTTGTTACATTAAGGACAGCGCGCAAATATTTTTTTTCGCAAAGGACACCCGCAAAGGTATACGGTAACCTTAAAAGAGTGTTTTAAGAAAGCTAGGTACTTTTATTCAAAAATAGCGACAATTACAAACAGTATAATGTAACCTACCTGTCTTGTGCCAGCAACTCGTAGAGCCCTCGAGCAAATCGCACATTTGAATAACTCTTCATTGTGGGCCGTTGAACCTTCCAGCTTTTTAAGTTCTGAAAGCAAGTTAAACAGTTTTGTGTTGCTTAGTGAAATAACATGACTGTAAAATCTCATGCTCCCATATGAATATTGCTTATTGCAAATAAAGTTTACTAAGTTTCTTTACTTTACTGGCATCGATCATCGGACGCGGATCTTAATTCCCCTTTCTTAAAATGAAACTTCTATATTTACGCCTTTTTGGCATTACGGGTACTGTAAATAAGTTTTTAAATACCTTCATTTGACTGTAGAAACTCGCATTCCTGTCGCTCATTTCATTTCAAATTACTGGATTCACTTGGGCCTTCTTTAAATCTTTTTGACAAAGACTTGTCCTCCTTGTCCTCCTCGCGGCTTTTTCTGTTCTTTTTCTCACCATCGTTCTTGTTATCTTTCTCTACAGGCTGAACTGATGGACGTTTCTTTTCCTGCTCATCAGCTATTACGGTAATTGCTTCTTTATTAGCCCAATTGATTTTCTTTTGTACAACGTGAACTGCCAGAAATAAACAAGCATTAACTTGTTTACCAAGGATCATCTATATTTAAATCCACCTATATTTATCTTCCAAAAAATATCAGGAAGAGTTTAAGAGCAAAATAAAATATCATAGCGTGAGAATTTAAGCCATCAAGCCGTGAGTACCGTATTTTCTTGAATGAAAAAACTGGTTTTGAATAAACACCGAGTTTCCAAGGTGGAGGTATGAAAACCTTTATTGGTCTGTAGTCGTAATAAAAAAGGGTCAAAACATGTCTGTCAAAAAAAATGTATAAACCCATTGTTTCATACACTCAGGGCTCGAATAATTTGCTGGAATCAAATAAACACCAGGCCACGTTTGAAATAAACGCCAGATTTTGAGAGAATACGGTACACGTAATACATAGTAAAGCTTTTTCATATACTATACTCTATGATATTTGAGCCAGCACGAAAAAGTGTCGAAAATCAAGGGAAATTGACCCTGTGAGTTACAATCAAGTGAATTGGTATTTCCAGTGGATTGTTTTCTGTAATATATTCTTTTTAGCTGTGAATTACCGCGATTTTTAGGCATAGTTTTAACCCTTGAATTACATAATGATCAACGGAAGTGATACGACTGAAATGTGACATGTATTACCAGATTTCGACCTGAAGCAAACACGCTTGATGGTTCGCATATTTGCCGCAAGACCCGCAACGCTTTAAAATTTAGTTTTATATACACAGGACCACAGTAATTATAACATATATATCACAGAGACAAATAAGTATCAAGCACATCGTGTAATGCATGAAAAATAGGAACAAGAATATTCAAAACACGTAGCCGTACCCAGTAGGATTTCTGGCTACCTGGCATAATTCATATTTATATCAATACCAGATGCAAATGCACTAAGAATACATACTGTTCATTTCGCTTCCTGTGCCATCCAGCAAGCTTGGTAGTTCCAGCTTCCACTGGTCATCCGTGGTGATGGTGAAGTTGTCGCTTTTTCCACCCGCTTTCGGTGCCATTCGGAAAACCTTCATGTCAAAGTCACCAAGGCCGAATTTTCTAGCTAATTCTTTGAGGCAGAGGAATGCCACAAGGTGCTTTTTGAGTGCATGAACTGTATTTACATCATTTATCGGTATATGGCTTCTAAATCGTTTGAAAGCCGAGTCCGAGTCAATTCTGTAAAAGCTTGCAATAGCTTTTACAACGCCAGCATGCGCAGCCATTGCATAAGCTAGCGCGTGTTCAGCGTAAATTCGAGATCGCAGCTGGTAATATGACCTTGGTGTACATGGGTCATACGGTGAATCATTAACGAAATATGAAACTCTAGCATCCCGCTGCAGAGATTCGTATAAAACGCACATTTGTTTGACAAAAGGAGTCAAACAGTGTTATTTACAACGAGTATTGTAGGATAAAAGATTCTCATGTGGGTTTTTTACGACAGTCAGGTCAGTTGTCAGTTGTCAGTAAAACCCACTACAAATGTCAGTTGTCAGTTAAATTTTAGGCGATTTGTCAGTTGTCAGTAAACCCCATCCAGACCCTCTTTTAAATTATAATGATAATTAATTTGTATAGTGCTCTTTTTCATGTGGATATGTTCAAAGGCGCTTTACATCAATTCTCCTATTAATTAATTCATTACAATCTAACTTTATCAAAGGTCAACCACAACACTGGGGTCTATGTCCCCTACACTTTTCGAACAGTGTTGTGGAATCTTTAACGTCCCACAAGAACAGAGCTTTAAGACAGAGCCTACAGAATGTCTAACCATTTGCAAATGTCATAACAAAGGCAGCACATCCTCAGTTATTTTAAGACCTTGAGTGTTGGTCCAGCTGAGATTTGAACTCATGACCTCCCACTCAACAGGCCGGTGCTCTACCCACCGAGCTAGCCAGTGTACATTACTCATCTGCATAACGAAATCCTTCAAACCTGAACTCCTTCTCTGGCCCAGGCGGAGGATAGAAATTGCGGATGTACATGACAGCACAGGATGGAAGAACCACTCGTATTTCTTTTCCTAATATTCCCCAACACCATCAAGCCCACTGCCTGTAAGCAATATGTCTAAAAAATTTATCTTCCATCCCATCATGTGGGTCTCTGTACTGTTGCTTGTACTGATACCAAGCAGTCTGGAGTACCCATCTATTTATGCAGACTGGGTGAAAGCCTGGGTGCTGTGTTATACATGTGGGTTGTTCTTCACATTCACCACATGTAACAGTCTCAATTAGCTTATTTTTTACTTGCTCAATTTCTTGGCAACAAACACATGACTCTGCCCTTTCCATGATCTGACAATTCCCACAAGCACACCTAAGTATTAAAATGAAACTCGAATTTTCTCCCGTTCCCAACATCAAAATGATACAGAAGGAGTAGAGAGCAATCCTAAACATCTAGGTCTTATTACAGTGAATAAAAACTGGTGAAATCAATGAATGACAGCTGAGAAGTGGTATGACCCAACATTTATAACATTAATGTAACCAGCAAAAATCATAACACCTGCTTTTTCACCTCTTTTTGGCCTCTTGAGAGCTCTTACGGTGAGAATGGCGGAGTTGGTTAGGATCCAGTTTGGTGCTGGCCCTAATACAGTGAAGTCCAGGATAAATTCCAAGCTCCTGTAGGATTGAACTAATGGACATGGCTCCATCATAAAAATGGGAAACTGCAAGGAAGACGGCTAGTTCTACCACTGCCCGGCCAGAATGTGTTTCTTTAGTTGCATGCTGCCATATTAGAGCATTGATGGCCTCATTTTGGTTTTGAGTGCCACCATGCAGACAGTGTGCAAGCAGATCTTCATCTCTCAAAGCTTCAAATGTGGGTAGAATGATGTTAGCCACTGCCTTTGGAAGAGGATAATTGTGCTGATAGTCTGAAGTTCCTTTGGCTATATCCCACTGAAAACCACACCATGAATCCTCTCCTGGAGGGCACAGGGCATATTCCTTTGCGCTTTCCTTACATTTTTTTTGCACTTTCCTTACATTTTTTGCGCTTTCCTTACATTTTTTGCGTTTTCCTTACATTTTTTGCGTTTTCCTTACATTTTTTGCGTTTTCCTTACATTGCGTCTCTTTACTTTTTTGCGTTTTCCTTACATTTGCGTTTTGATTACATCGAAAATATGAAATTATGTGAATATACATATTTTCTATGTCGTAGGAAAGCTTTTGCAAATATAAGTTGTTTGCTGTGGTTTGTTTCGAAATATTTTGAATCCTGAATTTTTTATGTACGGTTTAGTATTATTTTGCGCCTGTTAACGTTAAATGTAAGAGTATTTGATTAACCCAGTACTTGAGATTTCAAGAATCACTTTTTGTAGCCCAGCACTAACTGCTGGAGCATCTTTGTGCATCTTTGTTTCATATATCGAGAAGATACAGGCATGAAATAGCTGCCATCTTGGTCTTGGTTTCCTGGTCCCCCCCTCATGCATTTTGCGAGGGTATTAGTCTGTGGCTTAATACTGTTTAACAGTACAAACAGCCTAACAGAGGGTATCATCGGGTAACCAACCCGACTCATTGTCGCCAGGATCACGTGCTTTAATGCCTATCAATGGCCCATCATAGCATTCATAGGCATTTGGGTTAGGCCTTAGATTAGAGGACAAGCATTTGAAAGGACAATTAGAAGTTTTTCTCTCATTACCTCTCTTCATCCAGCTGTAGCCAACTGCATTCCTTGTTGTGTTTGTAAGACACTTAGCAAGACTTAGTAACAACTTAGCAATTCGTGGGGCACTCCCCAGGGACTGGTTACCCCAGCTCGTGTTTGATCCCTGACGAATCACACCATTGTGCTATGTCATTATTGTAGAATGAAGGTCCAGGTATCATGGGGACACCACTCCCACTCATTGTTGCCAGGCTTTAGTCTGCTGTTATTGACATGGTCTCCTAGTCCCCTCCTTATCCCTTTGTTTGTTTCAATTTTTTCATGTTTTTTTAAATTTTTTCTTAGTTTTTATGTTTTTATCTTAGTTTTTTTTAGTTTTCTTCATTCTTATCTTTTCGCTGCCTTTTTCCTGAACAAATTCTTGAGCTTTTCGTAGCAGCGTTGTTTGCCCTCTCGCTCAAGAATAAACACAAGGACTTCATCATTTTAAAAGATTTGGACTACGGTTTTCTTTGTTTGTTTCAATTTTTTCATGTTTTTAAATTTTTTTCTTAGTTTTTATGTTGTTATCTTAGTTTTTTTTAGTTTTCTTCATTCTTATATTTTCGCTGTCTTTTTCCTGAACAAATTCTTGACCTTTTCGTAGCAGCGATGTTTGCCCTCTCGCTCAAGAATAAACACAAGGACGTCATCATTTTAAAAGATTTGGACTACGGTTTTCTTTGTTTGTTTCAATTTTTTCATGTTTTTTTTTAATTTTTTCTTAGTTTTTATGTTTTTATGTTTTTTTCTTAGTTTTTGTTGTTTTCTTCATTCTTATTTTTTCGCTGCCTTTTTCCTGAACAAGTTCTTGACCTTTTCGTAGCAGCGATCTCTGCCCTCTCGCTCAAGAATAAACACAAGGACGTCATCATTTTCAAAGATTTGGATGACGCTTTTCTTTGATGGCATTTCTTTGAATTTTGCAAACCTCTGTTCAATGGACGACACGTCATCGTCTGACCACTGCTTCCTGCTCAAACTCGAAGGGTTAGACTTGACACCGAACAAGTACGGGTCTTCTTCTATTTGAGAGGCAATGACTGCACTCTTCGTCTGATTGCGCACGAAGTCGGCCACCTTTTTCACCTTTCTTTCATTTACCATCATAATCCGAAGATACCTCGCAGACCGCATCTTTGCCCGGAGTTCTTGCATAGACAGTTGCCTGCCCATTTCTATGGAATTCCTAAATACTGACTTGATGACCACGTTATCGTCATTGGTAAGGTTGATGCGAGGGTCGACGCAGGGTTCGTCATCTTCTTTTTCTTCCCTTGGGTCTTTGCTTCCTTCCACGCTCTTGTCGGATTCGTCGCTGTCCTTGGTTGTCTGTTTGCTGTTGGATGTGGTGTCGTTGTCTCGTGAGTCCTCGCTGCCTTCGGATTCCTCCTTGCCTTCACCCTTATTTTTCTGTCCGTGGACCATTTGATGCATTATTGAATGCGCCTTTGCTGATCGTTTTGCATTGATTTTAAGGACATAGTTGCTGTCAGCAGTCGTCTCCTTGTGTTTCATGTGTCTGTTAACAAGACGCTTCTTCTCTGCTGGTAGATTGAAAGCTTCACCAGAAAAGAGCTTCCTAACCTTAGTTGAGGAAACTCTAATATCCGAGCGTACCCCCGCCTTTTTATAGAATTCCGTTACCCGCTTTCCGATGGTTCCCTTGACGAATTGTTTGCCATCTTGCTGGATAAAGAGGGCTTCTTCTTGTGCATCTGAGACAAAGGCTGGCCGAATGTGGTCAACGTAGTTTTTAATGTAACCGTACAAACGGTTATCCGTGACTAGTTCAGCTGGACCCTGGTGACGCGTGGTCTTGTGCTCGTCAACTAGCATTGTCCACCGTTGTTCGGACGCGGTGTAGGTCGCACGGTTGAAACGGCTCACCTTAGCGTTTTCAAGCGGTGCTGGACGAGAGGCATTCTCCCACTGCATTGTTACCATCAAGTAGTCCCTTACTACTGTAAATTCCTTCTTTGTAAGGACATGGTGTTCAAGTGCAGTTCCAATTAATGTTATTGCTCTCTTGGCTAGTTCGGATTCTTCCAACTTCCTCAGGTCGTCTGCCGTCATTGCCTGGTATGCCTCATCTACGTCTCTTGTTGTAGTCTGGCCGGCGGTTCTGCGGTGAACAGATCGTATGTAGTCGGCCATGCGAGACTGCAGGCTTATGATGGATGCCTTTTCTAGATCGTTTAGCAAATTTCCATCATATAACAGGCCTTTCTCAACGAACCGTGCAAACATTTCTACGCTGCGCAAATACGTTTTTATGGTATTTCCGGTGAGCACCTTGTTGCGCAGATGTGGCACGCAGAAGCCGTCCCACACGTTCATGCACTGGTTTGTAGGCATACAGTTAAGGTCTTCTCCATCTTTTTGTAGTGTGTCCAGCACCTTATGAACTTGCCTAACGTGCAATAGGCTCTGCTCGTCTGAAATTAATCCGCCTTCGGCATGCCTGAGGTATCTAAGAAAGCAGGCCAAAAAGTGTTCACGAACATTTGTTTTCAGTCGTTCTGGTTCATTGTACCAGTGCTCCCACGTCACGTCTCCTTCCACAAAGTCTTTGTCGTCGTCCTCCTCTACGTCTGTTACTGCAAATTCGGACATTTCGTCCAAGTCCTCTTCTGCCTGGACCTCCCCACGGTAGCTGATTCTGTCGTCCAATGAATCCCCTTCGGACTTGAAGGACTCGTCCGCGCTTGTCTCGCTGTCCTCTTCAGTTTCATATTTGGCCACGATCTTGGTAGTCTTCTTGGGTGGCTGCACAGAGGTAAGGGTGGATGACGCCTTGCGTTTGGTACCAGAGTTATTACTTGTGTTTCTTAACTTAGTTGAAGGTTGCTTCTTATTTTTTGATTTGTCGCCTAGACGGATAAACATATTTTTGCCTTTTTTTATCTCTCCCTTATCTGTCAATTTGTGGGCCTGCAGGAGGTGTTGGCCCATCCTTGTGACTATGGCAGAACAATTCTTCATGCCACATTGGTAAAGGTAATTCCTTTTTTTTCCAGGTTTTGCCTGTACATCTCTTCCAACAGGCAATACTTTGTCATCAGATATTGCAATGAATTTTGCAACATTTGCTGTGGACATGCATTCCTCGGCATGTTTAGAATGCAAGTGCCGCCTCAGGTGTGTTCCAACAAAATCACAGAGTGGACATTTGCAGACTTTGTTTTTTCCCCCAGTGTAGCCAACTTGCTTGTACTTCTTTTTTGCTGGGTCTTCACTTTTCTCTTGTTGGTTGTTTGCATCCTCTTGTTGGTTGTTTGCATCCTCCACTTTGTCATGTTCAGGCATGTCATCTGTTGATGTTATGTCTTTTGCGTCAGTTCTTTGTTCATCGTCTGTGACTTCGTCTATTTCAACATCGTCATGTTCTTTTTGTTGTTGTTCCTCGTCGATTAGTATTTCTTCGTTAGGGTGGGAATCCTCGTCTAGTTGTCTCTCCTCCTCCTGTCCGTTTCCCAGTCGAAAGCGCCTCTTGTCTTCTGCCAGAAGTTTCTTGATGACAAATGCCACGTCTTCCTTATTTGGTTGGTGTTCTAGTTTTACTTTGTTCATTTTTGCCGTGTATCTAATGAAAGTGAGCAAACAATGGCTGGTTCTCTCGAGAGGTGCCATGCCAAGTTTTTGGGCTGCTAATCCCTGATGAAGGACCGCATTGCAGTGCGCTTGGAGGGACAACCTGCCAACATTTATGGAATCTTCGCCTTCGAAATGTAGATCTTCGAGTTTCAGTTCTCTCCAGGCATCTTTTTCACCATTGATGGCGCGCTCACAAAGTTCCCTCATTTGGCGGTTTGATTCAGACATTGAACTCATTTTGATTTGATCGTCAATTGACACTGCAAACCAAAGTTAGTCGACAATGCAGATTGCTTCTGGTTTGTGTTTAAGTGTGACAAAATGCGCACATAACTGATTAAGAACATCAAATGTCAAAATTTGAAGTAAAAACAAGGCAAAACTTTAAACGCAGCTATCTCCTGTAGTATGCAAGAACAACACACAACCTTACAGCAGCAGATAATCCTTAGGTGTGGTAGCGATATCCTCAAATCGCAAGTAGAACGGTTAAATCCCATCGGAGAAATTACTATAGGGTAACTAGTTTGATATAATGTTATGATATTTGATTACCCTGTCTTTTAAAGATTAGTTTTGATGATCTGCAACATTAACCTAAAATTGCGCTTTGCTTACCGTTAAATGAGACCATACCAAGGGTTACTAAATTATTTTTCACTTCCAGCCAATTCAACCAAATAAGCTGAAATTCACACTGAAGATGCATTACATATTTATCTATTTGTAAAAAAAAAATGGTTAAGTTACCCTAAAAACTGTCAACTTTATTACTGAAAAAGTGCAAAATTTGACCTTAGGCTGATCTCAGCGATCGTGATTCTGAAGCAAGATGGAGGCTTGTTTACAGACTCGTTTCTCTGGCTTCTTTCTTACGTTTTGGGTGTTCCTTGGTCAAAAAAAGCTTCAAAATGTCTGATAAAAGTAGTGACCACTGTTTTAAACACAGGTATTTTAACAATTTCAGGCTAAATCGTTCAATTTTTTTTATTAACACAGTTCTCAAGTTCGCATCTTACACGATGGATGCGATCGTTCTGTTGAATTTGATGCGTGGCCTCAAAGATGTTCTGCAAGACAAACAAGACTCATTTTTCAACATTATCTTAAACAATTTTTTACTCCATTTTTACTCCTGAAATCAAGAAAATCTTAATTTTAAGGCTCAAAAAGTAGGGTCGACTTATACACCGGTTTGACTTATACACCGGAAAATACGGTAGTTAGGGTCATGATCTGGACTCTCATCAGTAGACCGTGTGTGGTGCGAGATTGCCATCACTGCATTCTTCATTGCCTGGAGATCATGACTATTGTTTCTTATGGCGTTACCATAATACACTTGAACCTTGTCAATAGTTGTCTTAGTCCAGAACCACCAATTGACTTGCCATCTTCAAGTCCTTTTTTTCAATGATCGGAGTCGTGAACCGAGGCGTTTCTGGACATGACCCACACATTCCAGTTTGGTGACCTCCACTTCTCCATAAACAGCCTGCTCAACAATCAGTTTATGAGACTTACTATCACCATCTCCAAGAAATTCAGTGTAACAGAGACAGTGGGCTTCCACAGAACGCTGGAGTATAGAAAGCATGCCAGATGCATCCATAGAGCCAGAAGAACCAAAAAAATTTGCTTGACAGAGATGTTGGTGACCATCCCACCACTCCCGAAACTCCGCTGTTCCTTCTCTACCTCTCCACACCATGCACTCTCTGCACTCTTTTGACATAATTTCCAGGTCCAGGACCTTTCTTGTTAGAGTTGACAATGCCGTGACCACTCCATAGGGTGAGGTGTAGCCTCTTCTCCTCCAAGTGCCATCTCCAGATACTGCAATGCTGTCAATACCATCATCTTCTGGCTCATAGAATTCCTTTGTTTCCTTAGCAGCATTTGCCATACTTCTTTTTGCTACAGTCTCTGCAGCATTACGGACTGCAGCAACATAGTCACGATATGAGTTCTCATTCATTGGTGTCGGCATATTCATAACACCTGCGAATTTCACAAGAGATTGGTGACTCCAATGTTCCTTGTAGCAAGAACAATCCTTTGGTTGACCTCAAAGGCTTGGCCTTCATCAATTTTAGCAGAAGTATAGAAACTCTTTGAATAATTACACTTTCTTGATGTACATTTTAGCACAAGAAGAGAGGCAAAACCCTTCTTAGAGTTCTCATCTTCTTTGAAAACGATGTGACCATATCTACAGAGTGGACACCAAAATGAGCTGAACACTGCTCCAAGTATGGCAATATCAACGAAGCGAAAACCCTCTAGAGTTTCAGAGTGCTCCTCACTTAAACTTTCACCAGAATCGCTAGAAAGCTGGTCGAGCTTTTTCACAAAAGCAGGGAGAGATTTGACTTTAGCACGGGCAGAATCCGTCGTAGTTTCTTTTGGTGTCAGATCTTCATCACTGTTGATGTCTGACGCTTCGCTTTGTTCTGTCAATCCTTGTTCGTCCACTGTTGACTCGCATTCGTTTGATTTTCGCTTTTTGGTGTACATATTACCAGTAAACCATTTCTTTCTTCGAACACTTCTAAATTTTCTCTTTGGAGGCATAATTTTGCAACAACTCGCATGGGATAAATCAAAACCAATCGAACAAGATTTCCGTCACAACTCTTTGAGCAGTTTTAACTCTTTACCAGGCCCCTGAAGAACTCAAACGCAAACCGATGAATACACGGGTTTTTTCGGCCAAAAACGACACGTAAACAATCTGGTCCCATGGAAACAAGAAGAGTGGTTTCAGAAAAAGCCAAAAAACTTTGGTTTTCCACAGAAAAATTGATAAAATAATATCTTTCCCATAAACTACAATAGTTGTGGTGCAGAAATAAGATGTTTCCAAAAATGATATTTTTATGAAATCTTGACTATCTAGCCACCTTAATGGACTGACTTAAGGTATTCACCTAAATTTGTTTTAATGGTGGTAGAACTATCATTTTCCATGTGAACAACTGGTGCAGTTGGGCATACCTTTTTAAATTTATCTTGAAACTCTTGAAATATTTGTTTGCTTCCTCGAGTCCTTTCTCTTGAGAGGTCTTGGATTGTAAAGGCACAGTGATGCACATCTTTTTGATTCCTTTCCCACCGATGGTTTTGAAAAATTTAGCTGTATCCAGGTTTGTGGGTCGATTTTTGCACCTCTAGGAGCATGCCATTGCTGGGGCTTTAAAGTACAAGCTGAAACACCATCACTCTCCTTCATAGAACACAACACCGTGTAGGCTAAAGCCGAGAGATGATGACAATGTCCCTGCCTGCCTTTGCAAGAACATCTTCTAAACACAGTATTTGATCCTGAGTCGCTGAATTCCAAGATCATTTTCATCTCGTGCGGCTTTTCCGAGTTAGACGTCGATCAATAGCATTTTCTTTTCATAACACAACATTCTGCTTCGTGAAATGTGATAAAAAGATCGTGAACATAATCTTCACGAAGAACGCCTGGGCCCTTTGATCTGATTTCTTTTCCTTGATAAACTCCTCTAGGCATCTTTGGGTTAAAGTTTTACAAGTTTCTTCACTATTAGCTGTCATTTTGAGCTAGAGAGCAAAGGTTAACACAAGTGCACATTAATATTAGCCATGTGTCATCAAAGATGGTGGTCGCATACCTCCAGTGACCAGTCCCCGTGCGGCATGCAAAAGGTCTTTCACAGCTGCTTACGTTGTGTGCATAACTGTGATGATCAGTTGATGTCAGTACATATTAATCCGCAGTTCAAATATATGGTCTTTCATATATTCATTTGCATCATTCTTCTTCATCTACGAGTATATTACGAACTCACAATATGACCAGCTCCCAGTTGGCTTGATAGCTCAGTTGGTAGAGCACTGCTCCGGTATTGCAGAGGTCATGGGTTCAAATCCCATTCAGGCCTGAGTTTTTTTTTATCAGGCTTTAATTTCACAGCTGCTTAAGTTGTGTGCATAACTGTGATGATCAATTAATGTCATTACAAAAGATCTATTGATGCCCCAACTCTATCAGCTCTGTGACGATAGAAACTAGAACCTTGTGATTGATTTCAAGTATCTTCCTCTATGAGTTTCCTCTCTTCAGCTGTGATTTAAATTTGAACATGCCTCCAACAGATTGTGATAATCTAAGTCTAAGTACTTCTTGTCAGATAAATCAGGAATGGTTGGTACAGTGTATGTTTCTGCTCTTTGAAACAAGAGTTTCAGAAAAAGGTTGAATCAAGCTCAGAGACACATGCTTTGTTTTGCAAGAATTCAGTTCAGTGTAAAATTTGCTTAAGTCGGTCTCATCAATACAATACAATACAATACAATAATTTTAGACAATCCAAAAATGGCTTTTCATGCCTAATTTACAATAATTTTGTAATAATAAAAAATAGAAATTTATAATAAATTACATCAGTATATAATAATCAGATATAAAAACCATTGATCTATAGCTATTAATACTAATAATAACAGTGTCCCTCACTTCTCCCAAACAACCTTAAGTTGCCTTTGATCAAAGTTTGATGATGCTCCATCATTATCTGTTTCTGGAGTGCAGGGTTTCGCTGAAAAACATATATCAAGCACTCCAGTGGGTGGCTCCATCTGTTAAGTTTATGTAAGTTCAGTGTTTTACCTTTCTTGTTTATTTTCTTTCATCAGACAGCCTATGACATTTCATCATCACTCTTAGAGTATAAATGTTTGAAACAGTAAACAATACTGTTCTCAGCTGGCAGGATATGAGCTGGTCAATAACATTTAAGTCCTTTGCTATTTGCATACCTATGAATGGTTGCGTGCCCTATCACTGCAGAGTGAGACTCCTGGTATGTCAATTTATCAAATGTACTGACACAAGCATGATAACACAATAAAAAGCCCTTTTTCAGCCTACACATAAATTTATTTGTTGTGTACCAGAAATGATTTTGTTGTTACTTTACACCTGTAGATAAAAAGACGAGTCCTCCTCTCTCATGCGGTGTACTCACACCTTTAAGAAACCTTTATTTGCCTTAGTACTGTACACAAAGGCATTATTGTTTACTAAGGTATTACACAATGCTTGTCTCACGTTGTAATATTGCCACATCTTACAATGACATGTTAGCTTGCTGGCTAAACTTGCGCATCATGGTTATCGCAGGCATTCCAAAGAAGGACGCATAGCTTTAATTAGCAATCATGATCAGTAGTTTAAGTAATTAAGTATTCATTCAATCATTCGTTCATTTGCAACTCTATTGTTTTAAAGGCTAGCTGGATATTGTTTCTGTTGTTTGTTCTTTTGTTTTCTCTGGCAATCTTATTAAGGCTTTTTAAACCTCATATGACCAGCATTCCCTGGCAATTATCTCCAAACGTGTTCTTTGCTATAATTCCACCAAGGCTATTTGAGAGTTTGTCGATAAGGTCTATATGGTATCTTATATACAAGGCTAAAATGTTAAAAAATTTTGTTAACTTAAAAAGTAAAAACCAAACGTTTTTATCAAGCAAACATTATGGACGAGGTCCATATAGTTTGTTATATCTGTTAGTGGTTATAATATTATTGACACCTGTAAATTTAATTGCAGTATCCTCAGAAAGTTCACAACAAAAGAAATATTGATAATCAGAAATTACACATGTGCTATTTTGCAATTGAGTTTGTATATATAAACCTAAAATTGTAAACTTACAGTGCAGCAAACTACCAAAGGATGATATGAGGTCTTTGTCTGCAATCAGACTAGCAAATTGCTGACTCATTATGGTATAACATGCCATCGTATGAGCATAACACCATGCACTGCCCACCAAGTGATTTAAGTGCTGCCACCTTTAGGTGCATTAAAACTTAAATTACTGCTGCATGAAATGAATGGACTGACTCTATTCGTATAACCTAGCCAGGGCACAAAGTGCTGCATATATACTCCTGGACTAGTTAAGGTAGGACTGTTTAACCTGAAAGACCTTCCCTGATGAGCCACAGTGTGGCACCAAGTTCATGTTTACATGAACTTAATTAGCAAAGAAAAAATGTAGAATTACATTAGGTGAGGAAACCAAAAGAACACACTGCAAGACTTATATATAATGGAGTATATAAGTAAGAGCCATTTTCAAACTGAATACTTATCAGAGTAGACAGTGAACAGAGCAGCAGTGGACTTATAATCATGTACATTAAGCTCCCAATAAATAGCAGCCATGTCAACCTCATGCAAGTTAGGACTTTTCAACATAATTCTTTAAATTTAAAGGGGATACTCAATTACTATTGTCCCAGTGGATTAGAGATTGTGGTGTCATGAAGAAAACCATAGTAATTGTTTTTCAACCATCTCCAGAAAGAAGTTTTGATAACTGTTTAATGCTCACCAAATACATAGCTGTATTAATACCTATTAGTTTGGTGTACATTGTGGGTACAAGCCTATGCAAATATACCTCTTTCATCATATTCTTCATGATTCTTAGAGCTCACTCTCTGTTTGATGACAAGGGAAGAGTGTCCCCAGCTTCCAAGGCTTTCTTCCGATATTCTTTCCTACATTCCTCTGCCAGGCCCTTCCACTTTTCTCCTACTGTCCTAAAGACTGCTGCACTGCTGCTATCTAGTAATGAAATGTTTATCATTTAAAGGGGTCCTTTGTTAAAAGGAAGGTCCTACCATTGTGGTGTGAAAACCTGTCAGACCTCCTATGGATAAGCATACATATAGTTTTGTGCCTGTATGCATCAAGGAGTCCTTCAGAAGTTTCAAATGAAGTTATATTGAAAACAAACACCAAAATAAAACTTGCAGAGCAAACAAATCTGATAATTGAAATCATAAATCAGTGCCAACAGATACAGATAAATGTCTAAAGTGACATGCCCAATGCTATGAATCCTGTTTAAGAGAAATGCACAATAAATTAAATTTAAAGTAACAAACACCATTTTTTTACTAGGGGTTGTTAAAAACAGTGACTATTTTCTTCAAATCATTTTAGCAATATTGCATCATTACTTTTATGAGAAATTTAATGCTGCCACTATTAATAATAACATGTAAAAAGTTATTCAGTGTGATCAAAAATATTTATTGAGATCAAAGCTGTTATTCTCATTTCATATGAAACCTCTCTGAACTATTTTACCTAGAAAAAGAATTAAGTTAATTTACCTTTCTTCATAACATCACTGGTAAATAAATTATAGCCAGACTGCCTTCTGTGCAGAAGCTGTGCCTTGTTTTTCGAAGCCTTCCCGCAGCTGCTGACTTTTGAATTGTAGTTATTAATTCCATTCTGCAAACCAAAAAACTAAGTAATGATGCAAAAGCATAGAAAGCAATCAATTTATATAAGTTGAAATAAAATTAGTTAAATATTTATTCCAGATGTGCATCCGGACATTAACATAAGGACAAGGTCCACTTCTCCAAATCCTTAGATAAGGGGTAACCTGCTTTTTAACTGGAAGGGTACTTAAAAGCTAGAAACTGAACAACATGGTCTATGCATTTACTTTATTCAAAGCTGGGTAGTCAACAAGTTTGTAAAGGGCATCCAAATGATTATTTTCCAATAATCAAACAATTACTTCCTTCATACAAAGCTAAAATAACACAGTTGGTGGGGAGCTTTTCTGAACCAGAGATGCATTGTATTATGCGGTGGCTGGTTAAAATCCCCACGAGAATCTTTTTTTGTCCTCTATTTTTTTCATTTTCATTACTTTTTCTTTCATTCTTGTTAGTTTATTTTGCATGGACGTAACAATTATAATTGATGTTATGTGGACATGCAGTTATTGCTATTTCCGTGAACATTATAGCCACTGAAATCAACGGAGTGAGAGTGTTGAAAGCATAGAAAAACATGAGAAATCAATGCCATTGGATCAATCATACCTAGTGCCAAGTTAATTTGTCTTTAGAAATTAAAGCTTTTGCATTACAAAAACTCGGCTTTTGAAGGAATCAAACCCACTAAGATATGATGATAAATATATTGTTTGTGTGGTTGCCCAAAGATAAATAAATAAAAATAAATAAATACATAAATAAATGATTAAATGATTGATGAATGAATGAATGACTGAGTGATTGGTTCAATGGATGGATGGATGGATAATTAAAGAAATAAATTAAAGAAAACCCATATTTAGAGATATAAATTGTATGACAGAAGTAAACAACTATTGTTCAAAAATATGAACAACACACAAAAAAGTCTACTCACTAGGCTATTCACTGGTGCTCAGCCCTGACTATTGGTTGCCTGGCACCACTCCATCACAGTGTCTTTCCATTTTTTTTTTCCACAAAGGCAGGTCCCTGTACTTAAGACTACACTTTACAGGTACTGTAACACTTTTTTCAAATAAAATTACAAAGGACGACAAAAATGTCATTAACGCCATTGAAAATTTCTTTGATTGTACATTGTAAAATTCCTATATTATTGTATAATCAAAATTAAATCCTGCACAGCCGTAATATACTTACAGTGGAACCCCGCTATAACGAAGTGCCACGGTACCGAAAAAAATGTTTGTTATAGCGGGGTCTTTGTTATAGCGAAGACCCCGCTATAACGAATTATCTGGTTAACAGCAAAAATATTTGTTATAGCGGGGTAACTTGATAAACAACAACTACCCAATAATTCAATACTGTACATGACCATCAAGACATCAAATTGAAAAACAATTTCAATAAACTTTAAAATTCAGAAGTAACAGGAACCCTGTGAGAAATCGATTCTCTATTCGTCTCTATACAAAAAAGTTCCGCGTGTCACTTAAAAAAACTCCGAGGGTTGATTGCTTTTGTTGACCCACGATATCAATGGCAAGAAATGTGTCCGGAGAATTTCTTTTTCCCGGGCACCTGCCTTGTCTATGCTGACAACAAATACAATACTTAATTGACCACTTCCCTAGAGGGGCTTTTCAGGGCCAAATGAAACAAACATAACCAACATAGTTAAGAATCCCATTCGCCTCGGAAGCATTTCATTTATTCAAACATTTCATTTGTTCCTCAAGCTCAGTTGAAGTCACAGGGAAAAGAAGAAACAAAGGCATCGGCTTGGAAATTCCAGCCACCTACAAATTTGAGCACAAAAAGCCGTCCAAGTGTCAAAGCTTGTGTCCTTAATTGAGGATAAGGAAGACGTGTCAGCACGCTGAAGGATACATTCAAGACAACAAGTAGTACACGTACTGTATTTGTCGAAACCGTAATAAAGCAAGATGTGTTTTGTATTCAAATCTGTCGTCTTCACTGACCGCTGCGAGCAATCGGACAAAATATTCGTTATAGTGGAGGAAATTGTGCGTTGGGACCGTCAAAATCTGTTCGTTATAACGGGAATTTTGTTGTTGCGGGGTTCGTTAGGGTAGGGTTCATATGCACATATTTTACTGTAATTCTGTCGGGCTTTCAGATTTTGTTCGTTATAACGGGGTCTTCGTTATAGCGGGGTTCGTTATAGCAGGGTTCCACTGTATTACATTTCAGGTGAATTCTCATCTTATTCCCATCTATGCTTTGAGGTAGAAGGATGAAGGGCTACCAAAAGAAAACGAACTATGCTAAGACAATTATATCATAAGATAATGTTGAAAGCAATATGGACAGCTAGGATGGGGGTGTACTAATTAAGGAAGTTTTCCTTGCATGGAGCATTGAGCCCTGTTGAAAACTATCCAAGTAACCTTTGTAAAAAAAATCCTAAGTATAGGTCTACTAGAGACTACCAATGGTGTTTCAAATTAAACTAGGTGGAGTGCAAATCATTCAATTGTTTGGATCAAAAAACGAGAGAGTATGAATGAACAAAATGCATTATTGCCACACAGTGGAATGTGTTTACTAGCCACAACCCGAGCAATATTTTCAACGGATTACATCTTAAGCAGGTTTCGCCTCCTATAACCTTATATATAAAGTAACCTTGAAATGTCTAAAACATTAAAGAAGAACTCTAAAGGTGTCAAAGATCAATGAGCGATCGATGCCGGGTCCTCATGCATGGCAGACGGGCATCATTAGTAGTGAAGGAAAGTGATTAAGCTTAGCTCAGAAATATGCAAGCCTTTGTTACAAAAACTAAACTATTCATGATTATTGTGATGTTCTCACACATACCTTAACTTGAGTCTCTGACAATCGAGTTTGAGCAGCACATTCCCTTATTGTGCTTCCCGTTTCTCTTTTGGTAGAAATCATGCCATTTTCGTAGAAGGTAAGAAGAATTTCTTTCTGCTTGTTGGAAATAGCTAAACGACCCAAATTCACTTTTTCCATGACCTTTATGAATGTATGAATATATAATATAACCGATATACTGTAAACTTCTTCTTGAATTTACAATTCACTGTGTAAAATCTCCCACGTTCGCAGTGTCCGCTAAAATGCAGTACGGATGTGAACTGCACAATCTTTACGCAGTACGAATATTTCATCCTCCTACGTCATCACTAATATCCGATAGGTAAATAGGGCCTACTTTAACCGCTTGCATGTAGTAATTAGATGTTAATTAAATACGCTTATATGCGGTAGATTACAGGAGAATCGATGGTTCAGTGGACCAATGGATCAATAGATCAGTAGATCGATGGATGGCTAGATAGTTCGATCTGTGGATCAATAGATTGATAGATCGATCGATGGATCAGTAATTTAATGGATTAGTAGATTGATGGATCTGTGGATCTCTGGATCAGTAGATCGATGGATCAGTAGACTGATGGACAACAATAGTGAATACACAATACCTTCAGAGGGCTACTTTTGTCAAATTTTTTTTTCTCACCTAATCAAAAGGTTTGCTAAAAATTTTGATTTCCAAAAGATGAAAGCATAATCTTAAAACATGCACGAGATATTTTGAAAAAAGGAGTTTTATATAAAAGTTAGTAAGACAGATAGGTGTCATAATCCTCACAGGGCCTTGACTCCCTGGTGAACTTTCCCACGCAAAATGGCCTCATCCGGGGAGCTGTCATTACGAGAAGTCACTAGCATTTTTTTTGTTTACATATGATTTCGCTACGCAGCTCTTTCATTGTTGTTATCACTCGTCTTTACTTAAAAGTGACTGCACTGAGATCATGAAATGAGTTTTTAAAAATAGAGGAAAGTCCATACGCAGCGAAAAAAATCGAAGCCGAGGCCTATGAAGACATTTTTCCAAATGTTCGAAATGTGATTCAATTGGTGGAGTCACCCTTATTCTGTTTTGGTCTTCAGTTAATGTTATTTTCTTTTGTTCCATATATAAGAGAAGATGCCAAGAAATGCTAATGCAAATTGGATTCCAATTCTTGACTTCTTCAGAGTTTTGTTAAGAATGTTGTGAATTCCTTCATTCCGACTGGTACCTCCAGAAGGTGGAATGTCTGACAAACAACCCTTTCAGTCATGAACTAATAATTTCTCTATTTCATTAATAGCACTCTGGGGGATAACTTTTGTTCCTTCATATTCCACAGATTTCCACTATATAAGAAAGTTATCAATGCTTTTCTCAAAAGTACTTGTTGATGGAGTTGGCTTTGATCTTTTCATTCCATGATCTGTTGGGTCCCTCAGAATCAATTTTAAGTTGTGCAGCATTTGTGTGCGCAGTTTCTGGAGTGGCCCACTGCCACTCTTCTTTGTTATTTTTGCCACTACTCTCTGTATTGCTTTTTTTAATGCTTTAACACTTTATTGCAAACATTACAAAGTATTACAAAACAAAACATTGAATAAATAAAATACACTACTTTACACAAAAGAGTCATGGTGATTATATAAGTAAAACTTATAGTAAACACAGGAGAGGTTTCCATAGAGAATGAAACTTGTTTATTAGCCCTTTGGATTGGAATATGCATTTATGTACAATTAGCTTACCTTTAACAAAATCAAAAAAACAGATCGATGTAAGGGGTCTTCTGTTCGAATCTCTAAGTCAAATTGTGTCTCTTTCCCAGTAAAATAAATTAATTGAAAGCTAGAGTTCTTTTGTCTTCTGGATTGTAACCATAAAGTATGCTTAATTCATCTACAAGGTAACAGTCACCACTTTGATGATTCCACCAGGAGATTACTTTTGCCCAGAAACTGGTAATTTTGTTACAGTTGACTAGCATATGGGGAAGTGTTTCTAAAGAGTTAAAATGAATGCAGAGTGGGGAGTTTGAAATCTTCATCTTATATAATTTGCTACCATACGGTAAAATATGGTGGATTATTTTATACTGGAACATACATAAATTAGTATCCTTGGTTAAGCGAAATGGCAAAGTGTAAATTGCTTTAAGCTTGTCAGAACCAAGACCTAGTGAACATAGCCTAGAACTAGCCAAAGGTTCCTGGAATTTCCTTTCTATTAGCCGTTTGCGAATACTTTTGCAGCTGTTTTCAGCTGTGCGTTTCAACTTCTGCTCTCTGAAATTAGAGTCCAGCTTGAGAGCTGCACGTTTTCATTTGTCTGGAATTGCCGTAACAAGGCCGTAGAAATTAGTAAAAGGCGGCCTAAGGCCGGTTTTCCTGCAGAAGCCTTCATAACCTAGAAGTTTACTATTTTCATTCAATAAGTCACAGATTCTTTCTCTACCTGCAGCGTGCCAGTCTTTCCAGTATATAGACCTGCCTCCTATGGTTATATTTTTATTATTCCACAGAATTATGTTTCCTGGATTGGCTCGGTCATCATCTTGCTCCCGCGAAACCTTGAGCATCAGCCCAAGATTTAAGGCCACCAACTTTTCCTAGATAAAATGATGGAATTGTCACCGACTGATTACCTACTCCTTCCTGCATTCTCCGGACCCAAGCACATTGCATAGATTTGGAAAAAGTTTCATACTCCGGCAAATCAAGTCCACCTTGATCTTTTGACCCTATAAGGGTATCGCTCTTAATTTTTGGCTTCTTTCCTCTCCAAACAAAATTAACAATCAGTCTAATCACCTTATCTATAACATGAGCGGGTGTGCAAATGCAGGCACTCGAGAAAAGCAGTTTTGACAACCCCAGTGTTTTAGCTATTGTTATTCTACCCTATACCAAAAGGTCGCGTTGTGACCAGACATTAAAAAGTGTTTTTAGTTTGTTTATTTTAGGGGTGAAGTTTTCCCGCTCGCAAAGTTTATAACTATCTGAAAAAGATGTCCCCAGAGCACGGATAGGTGTTTCCAGCCACTTAATTCCAAAGGGAGTATCCTTCTTGGCTGCATTTTTCCCAAGCCATACTGCTTCTGTTTTTGCAGTGTTTAGTTTGAGACCACTACAATCACCGTCAATGTATAACAAATCCAGAAGTTTCTGAAGCGAGAGTTCATCCTTACAAAAAGAGGTGTTATCATCGGCGTACTGGGATAATTTAATTTCTCTATTGGTGACTTGAATTCCTTTTCTTTCTTTACAAGATCATATACAGGCATATAGTGTTTCTACAGCTAATACAAACAGTAATCCCAACAAAGGACAGCCTTGTCTAACGCCACGTTCTAATTTAAACCAACTGGACGCATATCCATTATTAATTGTGCAGCTTGAAATGTTGGAGTAAAGAATTGTTACCCAATTCTTAAAATCATTGCCAAATTGAAAGACATCTAAAACCGTAGAGAGAAACGCCCACTCTAAGCTATCAAAAGCTTTTTCAAAGTCTATAAAAAGGGCGATGCCTTCTTGATTTTGCTCTGCTGTGAAATGTATGATATCCGATGTCATGGGGATATTTTCCAATGGTCCCAGAAAAAGCTGTAAAATTCAGCTGTTAGACCATCTGTCCTGGGAGATTTGCTTTTCTTAAATTCTTCAGCGCATATCTGCACTCACTGTCAGCAGTATGTTCTAGAAGGATAGACCAATGTATCCAAATGATATGCAGGTATCTTTGAGGGAGGAGGGAGGGATATGGGGTGGGAGGGTGTGTGTGGACAGTGGGAGAAGTAATGGAGAGGTTGACACCATGTTGAATAGTGAATGAGGTTAGTAGAAGTGTTGAATATTTAATGAGCTTTGAAGAGAGAAGTGTGTTGTATCGTACTGTTGTGTGTTGTATCGTACTGTTGTGTGTTGTATCGTACTGTTGTGTGTTGTATCGTACGTGTCCGCCCAACCATCCGGGTGGTTTTGCAAATATATAGCTATCGAGAACAATGGAAAGAGCTCTGGTCCAATGAGAGAATGATGACATCACGATCGACCAATGAGAGAACGATGACATCATCATCGACCAATGAGAAGTCACTGACGTTATGAATGTATGAATACATCAGTTCTTTTGGGAACCAGACAAACAGGTTTTTTGAAGATCGGATACAGGTTTGTATATATATGTATATATATATAAAGTGTAAAAGTTGATTAATCGTAAAACAGTGCTCAATACGTGAACGTAGAGCAAAGTAGTTGTTGCGGGAGAAAAAACACAAACAAACTACAGGTTTATCCCTACAAGCCTGTTTCGTGGTTGCCCACTCATCAGGGGATATGGTGCGAATGTCTTTTACCATCGCTTATATACAAAGTAGTTAAATTTACATAATAATAGAGATCGTTAAGTTTCAGGTATTGCGTAAGAGGGTTTTGTTTCTGTGGCGGCAAGAAGACACAAGCTCATTACGTTTGTTTAGCGTGGATAGTTCGGGTCGGCAGATGATTAGGAATTTTTCTTTGAGGCAGAGGTTACATCTTTTGCTTGAGCTGTTATATGGCGAGTGTGAAGACAGGATCTGCCAGGAAATAAAGTGTTCAATGTTGTTGTCTTTAAGGGTCCATATGTGTTTGCTGAGCTCGGTGGAGTTTCTGTGTTTAGCGTGGCGGAAAGATGCGGTGTGGTTTCTGTATCTTGTTTTGAAGTCGTTTTCCGTAAGTCCGATGTAGGTTTGGGACGTGTTGTTGTCTTTATGCATAACGGTGGCTTGGTAGATTACCGATGGTTGTAGGCAGTTTCCGTTGAGTGGGCAATTGTTCTTTTTTCGGCAGTTGCATGTGTTTCTTTCTTTAGTGTTAGCAGCGGCAGCATCGTTGGTTTGTGTAGATGTGGTTAAGATGCGTTTATTATGGTTGTCGGTTATTTGCTTAGTGTTCATGCAGCTGTAACTGATCTTGATGGTGTTGCGGTTGAAGATTTTACGGAGCTCGTGGTCTTTTGGGAAGTGCTTATCTACTAGAGCGAGGAATTTGTGTCCGATGTTAGTACTTGTGTTCTTGCTGAAAGGGGGGTTGTACCACAGGATGTTACTGCGTTGACGGTTTTTTCGCTTGTTAGGTGTGGTTGGTTCGTAGTGTAGGGTGTAGCTGCATCCGCTTTCGTCGAGTGCTTTCTGGTATGAGGGGCGGCTTGGTCAAAGGATGCTTTGTCGGATGATAGGGGTGATAGTCGTTTGTTGATGCCAGCGGGAATGTTCTTTGTAGTGATTGGCGGGTGGTTGCTCTCGCGGTGGACGTACTGCAGTGTCATATTTGGCTTGTGAAGGGCTTATAGGTGTTTTGGTTGAGGTTGAATGTGACATCCAGGAAGTTAATTATCTGCTTGTTAGCTTCTATAGTAATGCGTAGTCCGTTATTTTTAAAGACACGGCATATTTCTTTCTTGATGTTTTCTGTGTCTCTAGGTGTGGTGTTAGTCGTCTCGGTAAAGTCCTACGTTAATATTAAGGTGTTGCAGCTGGGATAGGAGAAAACTTCCTACAAGCTCGCATGTTTCCGCGCCGACGTAGCTGCCCATTGTGATGTCAAATGCTGCGTTGCCTTTCTTTTGCCAGGGTTGTTTCTTGTGGATTAGGATGGAACTTTTAGCATGGATTATGATGTTTCTTTCGTGTGTGGTGATGTTGTCGTGGGCTGAGGCGAAGTCGAGTGCTTTGTTAAGGAGGTCTTGGCTGATTGACGGGTAGAATTCTTCAATGTCGAAGCAGATGAAGTTGAGGTGGTGTTTGTCTTTGATGGCTTTAAACCAGTCGATTACAGATGCAGTGTTTTTCCATTGATTAAAGTTGCATTTTCTTGCGATGTTACTGTTGATACAATCGAGAATCCTTTTGCTGACTTTGCCTATTTCGGATTTCGTTGGGTTGATTAGTCTGCAGGTTGGTTTGTTAGCGAAGTTAGGCTTGTGGTCTTTAAGTGTTATGAAGGCGTCTATTTCGGCTGTAGCGTCCACTCTGTCGTCGATGCCCAGCTTCATAGCGATTTCTTTGTTTTCTTTATGGATGGCGCGTGTGGTCTCGGGTTGTGCTTTCATGTATGATTTTGTTATGTTCTTTTCTAGTAGATTGTTGTATGTTGATGGTTCTAGTTTGTAGAAGTTCGTAGTTTTGTCGGTGGCAATTAGTAGCTTGGGTTCGTTTCTGATAAGTTCTGCGTCTTCTTTTAGCTTGTTAAGGAAGGGTTTATTTACTTGCTTGAACTTTACTGTCTGTATCATCTTTAGCATGTCGTCTTCGAAATCTTTTAGTTCTTCGATCGGCGGAGGGTTCTTCGTGGATTTGAAGCCATAGTTTTCCTTGGAGGTCGTAGTTGTGTCGGGGTTGAGGAAAAAGTGGGCTTTCCAGCGCATTCTGCGAAGGAACTGTTCTGTTTTCTTGATGAGTCGCTGAAGGTAGTCTTTGCGTGATGGTAGAGGAATATTCTTGGTTGAGTAGCTGATGTTGAATTTTTCCATTACGAAGTATCTTAGAGTGCTCGACAAGCTGGACTTGGAGCAACAACTATATATATATATATATAGTTGTTGCGGAAGAAAAAAACACACAATATATAGTTGTTGGGGAAGAAAAAAACACAAACAAACTACTGGTTTATCCCTACAAGCCTGTTTCGTGGTTGCCCACTCGTCAGGGGATTTGGTAGGAATGCCCTTTACCATCACTTATATACAAAATAGTTAAATTTACATAATAATAGAGATCGTTAAGTTTCAGGTATTGCGTAAGAGGGTTTTGTTTCTGTGGCGGCAACAAATATGCGTTATGACATTGCCCTCTACAATTTTTTTTTAGGTTTCCAACAACATAAAATAGTGTGAGACAACAATTTTGAGTCATAATATTGCCCTCTACAAATTTGTTTTCAGGTTTCCAACCACTCAGTGTTGTTAGACTCTAATACGGGGGGTTCTGACTTAGTTGTTATAACGAAACATACGTTGTTCAATTGAAGTACACCTTAAACAGTGTATGCATCACTCAAGTTCGATTTGATCTCTTAAGACCATCATGTAAAATATGATATACACGTACTTCTCTTTTCAGTAGCTTCATAAATTCGTCTACTTATTCGAATTCTGTCTCTGTATAGTTTGGTTTGTATTCCGTCCTACACAGAGGACATTGCCCTGCACTGGGGATCGGTGTCCTCTGCCACCTCCTTTTACACTTCTCATGAATAGGTTGATTACAGCATTCTGATTTTGACACAATAAATTTTTCCTCGTGGCAGATACCACAAGTTAACAGGACCTGTCAAAGAAATTAAAGAAGAGAATGATTTGAGCGATAGACAAAACCCCCAATGATATAGTTTGGGACAGAAGTGAGTTGACGATCTCAGTAAAATAACAAACTAATACATTTACTGACATGATCACGATACCAAATATATTGTTACATGGAATTTTTCAAACACGAGTCCTCTTCAAAACGCAACTGTTAGGATTTCTGAACTATATCGAATAATATCTAACATGAACACACTACCGATTTTCAATTTTTAAGTCGCACTACAATTTTCTGAAAACGTTTGTTAGGAATTTACACACATGCTGGACGTTAGAAGGATGGTTAAACAAAAAGGCAACGCATTGAGAGAAAATACCACCAGATATTTTGACTTTCGAACATAAACAGTAACTGGAATAACTAAGTAATCAAGTAAAGTTCTTGTACTTACAAAACGAACCACAATTCTGGTAATTTCTGCTTCCATTCTGTTTTTCTATCTTCTGTACATATACTCTTCACAAAAGCGGGCTTCTTCGTAACAAGTGGTGTTTTTTTTTTGCTGAGTCTGCTTTTCTATACGATCATGCTTAGTTCCCATTGGTTTGTTTTCATGAGTTATCATTGGTTAAACACCATGAAACAAGGTTTGTTGTAACCAATAAGAGATCAGTAGATATTTTTTTCGATCCATTTCTAGTGGAAGGTCGATAGATTTTTGACTCGGCCGTTGTAAAATATGGTTTCTTTTGCATGAAAAATTGATGAATTCTTTTTTAGTTTTGAAGATACAGTATTGTGCAAAAGTAATGCAAACGTCTTTCGCCGAAATTCGCAGCTTTTCTTGGCTTTTCGACAAAAAACGGTTTCGACCATCTTCGCTTTGCATTTGGTTTTCTCTCGTTACTTGAATTTTTGGGTTAAATAAAATGGCAACACCTTTGCTGTGCTTGCTACCGAAGCAGAAATGAATTTTACTACTCCATAACTTTTCTTGATTGTTGGAGCTGTACGTCTCTTGTAGAAAAATTACTGAAGCATTCTTATTATGAAGTTGTCTGAAAATAGCTCGTCTTTTTCGTGAACTACAGTATCGTCCAAAAGTAATGCAAGCGATAATCGACGAATATCGCGAAAATCGCGATATATCGGCGATATTTAACGATAATTTTTCTCAAACGGTATATCGAGCGATGTATCGTAACAGGTATTGTTTTATTTATCAGCGAGATATTGTTTACACTTTGGGATATATTGTTTCCCTTCAGCGATATATCGTTCTCGCTTAGCGATATATCGTTCTGGCTGAGAGCTCGATTTGAGTTCTTGCATAATTCGTAATGTTAGCCATAACCTCCAGATTGTTTGAAAGTGAAAGACAAATAACATCTGGGTTAACTCAAAAGCTGTTGCTATGGCAGCAAACAATACGACGTGGACGCAAGAGCAAATGACACGCGATTTTGACACGCATAAAAGCTGTTGCTATGGTGTATATCTTCTTCGCGCAGAGACTGGGGCTTAATTGGGGAAACTTTGTGTGTATTACACACAGCTAAAATAGTGTCAAGGCAAGCGAGATCAATTTCCGCCGCTCTCTCGACTCCAACAACAAAACAAAAATTGCGATGCTTCTGGGTTGTGGAACCATCTTTAAAGTCCATCGTAGCTTCAAGGGAAGAGAGAGAAGATTTGCACTTTGTCGAATCAGTTATTGCTGGACCGTGGCCGTGTTTCATGTACATAAACTTCAACACTAATTCATCGCACACAATTGCTTCGCTACGATAATTCGTTGCAGGGAACTTGGCTTCACTACGGTATATCGTTAAAGTGAACTTCGCTTCAACAATATATCGCTACGATATATCGTGTAAGTGAACTTCGCTCCAACGATATATCGCTACGAAATATCGTTTCCCTTTATGAGATATCGTTGCAGCGATTTCTCGCTAGAACGATATTACAGCGATATATTGCAAAAATCGCTCTGATTTATCACTGATTTATCGTTTCGACACTCGCCAATTCCTGCGATATTTCGCCGATTTATCGGCGAGAAATCGTGAGAACAAAGCGCGATATTCGGCGATTATCGCTTGCATTACTTTTGGACGATACTGTATTTATGCCTCTAACATTGATCGTAATACTATGTATAACTAATCATGATTGTTTATGGAAATAACCAGCTTGTAATAAGTGGCTCCCATTGCGCATAAGTTACAGAAGGATAACAATAACAACACGAAACAACCCATAAAAACAGTTTACTTCCTCGAAGGAGTTCATGGGTTTGGTCGTGCGGTGTTCCAAAAACCTCAAACTAGCAACAGACGACGATTGAAGTTCTCCTGCTGATGGCATTTTTACTTTTCCATTTTGCTTTCCATTTTCTTCAGCTCTTCATGTTGTACAATTATAACTTTGCCTTTTGAGTCCGGATACTTTAACGTAGCTTGGTAGGCTATGAAAACCCTGCATTCTTGGTCTTCTAGCTTCTTTTGGAGATGTTTCTTGAAAGGAATAAGCGGTTTTGGGTGTCTTTTGCTAAGTCAGCTCCAATTTCCGATTAAATCTCCATGACAGATTATCTTTAAGTCTATCTGCAGCATTTGCCAGAATCTTCGTCTTATCCGCATATTTTTGAAAGGCTACGTGGATCGGTCTTGGACTCTTTCTGTTTTTGTTTAATTGCGTCGGAGTACGATGAGCACGCTCAATTTCGATGTATCCACACAGTGTTTCCAGGCCCATGTATGAGGCTATGAAGCCTTGTATTAAAGCCACACAATTATCGCCTTCTGACTTTTGCGGAATATTATGAAACACCAAGTTATTTCTTCAGGACCTGTTGCAAAGATCTTCTCTGTGTATTGCATGAAAAGGATCAGGGTTTATAGATACCCCATCAAAAACATAATTCAGTTCATGCTTCCACTGGCAACAATTGGCAATATAAGGGGTATAGAATGGTAAAATCCGAGACTCGCCGAGATGCCGAGACCCTCGTTAAAAAATCCGAGACCGAGACTCCGCGAATTAAAAATCCGAGCTCGAGACGCCGCAAATTAAGAATCTGAGTTCTTTACCAGCTATTACCATCTCGTGACTGTTTTACAGCGAGAGCCTTGTGTTCTGTACGACATATGGTACATCCATTTAATCCTTTGAAGGTCACGCGCCATGTAAAACTCTGTTCATTATACCCTGGGGGCCCTTAGGTCGTTACACAACACTTACTATCCCAGGAGACTGGTTGTTACTTGTTACTAGTCTCTCAGAGGTGTTACAAGCACGACTCGCGCTCTCATTGATAGCAGCTACAAGCCACATTTTCTAATGGACGAAGAAGGAACATCCTGCGGGAAAAAGAGGAAATACGGTAAGCTAATGTCAAATTATTGTATGATTTAGTCAGACGAAAGAAACTCTCCTTGGCGATGAACAAGCAGCCGCGCTAAATTTAGCTATATTTCTTGTGTGGTAACCCATTCTATTGTTTAGTCGAGCTGAAATTGGCTTGAAATTTAAAGCCATGACATGCATTTCTAACTTACTGTAACTCTTAAATTATATTTTAGTATGATATATTTGCCCAAAGAGAATTTTGAGTATAATACGAAATGTTTCAGTACATTTATAAGCACTAATAGTACAAGCAAGAGAAATATGTGTATGGAAAAGGAAAATTAACTCGTGAATATGTATCCTACGAGTAAAGATACCATGTTAAGTCGTTTATCATGTATGATTGTTATTCGTTGTGCTGCTGTTGTTGCTATATAAGGTTGCGCTCAGCTTGTGAAGTTTCAATCCAAATACATTTTCGCTTGACTTGCGAGACTCTGAGACTCACATTTTAAAAATTCGAGATTTCGAGACCTGTTTTTTTTTGCGAGCTCGAGATTCCGAGACTCTAGTTTGTGACGCCGAGATTTCGAGACCCACTTTAAATTTGCTGAGACTTATTTTTTTACAGGGACCATTCTATACCCCTAATATAGAAATGGTTTACAACACAACCTTTGGTGGCAAGTCTGTCTTTTGAACTGGTCAACAGATCTTCAACCTGATCAAAAGCGGTTCCCTTGCAAAGTTTCCAGGCTAAAACTATGCCCGATTTCATTCATAACTATAAAGAAACTGTCATACAGCTGTATCCGCTTTCTCTCACACCAAAAGCCAATATTTGCGGACACTTTAAATGTATGATCAGCACTTAATGAAGAACCTCTCATTTGACACATTCTCTTGTGGTACAGATGTTCTTTTTCAAAGTATCGAATAATATAACAGCATGTTGAAATGTTTTCTCCAACCTTGCTGCCTTTCGGTGAAAAACTTGGAAATGCTTCTGGGATTTCGTTCTTCTCAGTGAGGAAACACATCTTTCGTACACCATACTCGTCAAACAGGCTTTGATGCCAAAGCACTTGGACATCAGAAATTGTCATCCCTGCACTTATGTGGAACTGGAACAACTCTCTTGTGAAATAACAGGAATGGCAGCTGAGAATATACTCTCAATTGACATAAAATGCCTTGATCTTGACTAAGAATTTGGTGCTTATTTCTACACAGGTAGACTCGTCCAACAAGCATCACATCGTCTCTTAGGCCATACAGAAGACGTAGCTGGTCGTAGTCCCTTGTACCATCTTTCCAACGAATGGGGTTGAGGGTGTCTTGAGTATTTTTCTCATCGCATGATGGACAGAGAAGGACTAGCTCTGGAAAAAGTAACAGTGGATCCCACAACAAGATATGTGGTACAAGAAAAGCACTGGGGGAGTCACCAACTGCATTCTTGACACGCGTTCCACGAGCAATTGCACAAATAGGCCCAGTTGAGAAGCAGATGACTTGTCTCCTTATTTCCTTGTTTCCTTATTTAGCGTAGCTAAAGAACTCCGAGGCGCAAGACAAACCAGGAAAAACAGTGAAAACCATAGCTTAAAGAGTCTTGCCGTGATCGCCATGTTTTCTACCGGAAACTCTTTGCCAAGGCTAACAGAGAGACCTCTTCCCCAGGCTGACTCATCCAGTATTTCTACCCATTCAATGATCCACCAATCCATTGATTTAGTGATTGATCGATCTGCTGATCCATTGATCTACTGATCCATCAATCTGCCGAGCCATTAATCTACCTATTCATCGATCTACCAATTCATAGAGTGAGCACGATCCATTGAGTGAGCGCTTGTATGACTTCTGTCTGCACATGTGATATCAGTTGTGAGGTTTTTACACCAAGGATAACCCCAAAATTCATTAGGTGTATTAAATTTGTCCTTTAAGTAAACCCACATTTATGTCATCAATATCATTGTCATTCAGTTCGTTTGGCTCAGTTTTCAGTAGTTTCAATTCTCCCTCTTCTACCAATGAAATGGTTTCATTACTGCTGAGTGCCATTATTAAATACTTCAACCTTGGTGGCAATAAAATCGTACAGGCCTTAAAATGACAGTGCTGAGTGGAATTCTTCTTTAAATCCTCGCCTTATCCTTGTCTGTGCTGTTTGGTGTAATCAGTGAATTTTTTGCTAACGCCTCTGCGGGTAGTCTGAATTGCGACGTTGTCGATAGACTGATAGACCGAAAAGGTAAACCTAGACTCGGGCTACCTGTGGTAGTAGCCTGAGTAATAAAAAATAATTTCTATCTGAAGGTAACCATGTACAGTACAAATTGTACAGAAATAAAATTTCATTTTTAACTCGCCTGAGTAAACAGCGTTATTATTGCGAATATTTTCAAAAAAAACATGAACAATATTAAAAAGACATGGGAAGGCATTGACCTTATCAACCATAAAAGGAAACAGAATAAAATGATATCTGCATTGAAACTGCCAAATAATCAGGGTTTATCCCATAATCCTTTAGAACATGCTAATATACTAAATGCTCATTTTGCGTCTATCGGCAGTACGCTTGCCTCTAAGTTAAAACCAAGTGTTAAAAACTTTAATGATTATTTACCAGCAAATGGATTTTCTGGCTCTTTTTGTTTTGAATTAGTTTCCCCAGCTGAAATTGAGCTGGAAATTTCGCTGACGCCAGTAAGCAGCTCGTATGGTTTATACTCGTGCCCTATAAGGCTACTGAAATCTTCAACGCATATTCTGTCAAAACCTCTGGCTACTGTAATGAACTCACTAGTCCAACAAGGTCAATATCCAACCAAATTGAAGCAAGCCAAAATTATCCCTTTATTTAAAGAGGGGGATGAGGCTGAGCCTGGGAACTATAGACCAACTTCCTTACTTTCTGTATTTAATAGGATATTTGAAAAAATCATGTATAAGCGTTTGAAGCCTTTTCTGGAGAAGAATGGCATCTTTCACCAGTCACAGTATGGATTTCAGGAAAATCGATCAACATGCTATTCTTGATATTATTAGTAAAATTCAAGATTACATGGATAAGAGCTTGTTTTCTTGTAGAATTTTCATTGATCTACAAAAAGCATTTGATACTGTTGATCATGCAATCCTTCTTCGCAAGCTCAATCATTGTGGAATCCGTGGTTCAGTATATGACTGGTTTTCATCTTATCTGTCTGGACATCAACAGACTACACAAATAGGCCCACACATATCACAAAGGAGAGATACTTTATGTGGTGTTCCACAGGGTTCCGTGTTAGGGCCCTTATTATTTCTAATATATATTAATGATATTTACAAGGCTTCCACGAGATTTAGTTTTTATTTATTTGCTGATGATACAAATTTATTATTTGGTCATAAAAATCTTAAAACCCTTGAAACAATAGTTAATAATGAATTGACAAACGTTAGTGAATGGCTATCAGCCAATAAACTTTCTCTTAACCTTAAAAAATCAAATTTTGTCCTTTTTCATAATTATCAAAAACGAATAAACTATGATATAAAATTACACTTCATCGATTATAACAATCAATTCGTGAATCTAGAACAAAAGCAATATATAAAATATTTAGGAGTATTAAGTGGCAGTCCTGCTAAAAGCGGTCCAATCGACTTCGGGACCAAAAATAGTTTTCCTTCATTTTTTGCCAGTGAAAAGGGTTTGGTGTATACATATAAAAAAACAATTAATTATTTTCCAATTCCTTATTTCACTATTACTACAAGCCGAAATCGAGTTTTGGCCCACCTGGGCTTGCCGACGGTGATCGAAAGGGTAAAATTCACAGATTTTGAGAAGCGCGCTATTTCCATTTAAATGAAGCTCACGAAATTTTTCTTTCATGAGCATTATAAGGTACATTTACTACCTTGACTGATGAAATATGGAATCTTTTCCGAAAATTCTAAGCTGATCAGCGAGGCTGGAAGACACCCTACCCCAAGGCCCTTATTCGCCTACTAAAATTTAGTCAAATTTGAGAGAAAAAATCTCAAAAGTTGGGTCTAAATCGAGGCTATAAAACACATCACAGTAAATTTCTTACCTTGCTAAAGTGTTTTATAACTTCAAACCGGTGGGTATCTCCTGGGATTGCACGCGAGAACAGATTAAAATCTGTCACAGTCAGCATGTTTACATAACTATCGCTCGCGTCAAAGCTTATTTGCATAACCCTTGCACTCGATGAAAAAACTTCTTCTACCGTCCAGGTTCATTTTCTGACCTCCTGAATGGTGGGAAATAGCTCCCTTTAATACTTATGTTCACTAAAGATCCAGTGCTGAGGTGAACGCTTCGTTGGAGTTGATCAATCTTCAAGACTTGCGAGACTCCAAAGGTAAATTGTGGACGTAGCGTAATTAATCGTAGCCATCGTCCAACAAAGTTCGTTTGGTAAATCCTGCTGCAGAAGTATCGTTGTGAGAAGAAGAATATACAAAGGTTTCCATCTACCGTGTCGAAAATCGACTTCTAGTCGAGCTTTAACACATTAAGCCAATCCCGACCTAACAAGTTTGGTCCTGGTCCTTGAACCACCATTGCTGATAATTTGTGTTCTTGTTCCCCATATTCCACTAGGATCATCACAGTTCCTATCACGGGAATTTTCTCTCCTTTATAGGTACTAAATGTAGGCTTTGCATCCTCCATTTTGATCTTGTCACGCAACATCGCCTTCGTGCTCTCGTTTATGATTCTTTTTGACGCTCCAGTGTCAACCTCCATTTGCTGCGGTTTGCCACACATCTGAATGTCAACTTTGATTGCTTTCACAGTCTCCGCTTTTCCGGTGACATTGAACATGGTCATCGTTGCTTTCCTTATCTCTCACCACGTTTGCACAATTCTTGGTGTCCTTTTTAGTTACTTTTCTTGCTCCCTCTGATTTCTTCTTGTCAGTTTTCAGGGAGTGACACACCTTCTCAATATGTCCTTTCTTGTCGCAATTGAAGCAGACGGCGTCTATGAATTTACAGGTCGCAGCCAGATGTTTTCCACCACAGCGATAACACTTGGCATTTTCTCCGGCTCCGCCGCTCGCTCTGCCGCTCTTCCTCTGCCGCTCTTCCTCTGCGTGTGCACTTGGTTAACCAGTAAAGACTCTGTTATGCCACCCAAATCAAGGAGATTCTTTGAAGCAGATTCAAGTGCTGATGCTAGATCTATAGCTTTCTTCAACGTTAGTTCAGGTTCCACTAGAAGTCTGCGTTGGATTTTTACGTCATTAATTCCACAAACTAATCTGTCCCTCGGCATGTTATCTAGGGTGTCTCCAAAATTACAGTGTTCCGATAGTTTTCGCAACCCTCATAAAAACACCGCCACGCCTTCTCCCTCAGTGTTCCACAAATCTCGCTTGGCTTTGGTGAGTAATGCTTCTCAACTTCCTCGAAAATGACCTTCAGCTCCGTCTTGGCTGGCTTTTTCGGCTGCAGCAAATCTGAAATTAGCCCATATGTTTTCCTGCCACACACGCTTAGGAAAATTGCCCGTTTCTTGTCCGCATCCTTGATGTCGTTGGCGAAAAAATACTGTTCAAGCCTTTCCACGTACTGTGTCCACGGCTCGGTGTCTTTGTATTCACTGATTTGACCGTATGTTGCCATCGCTAAGGTGTTTTTAGATCCTTGTCACCAATGTAATAACTCGGGACTACTTGTGAGTAAAGGATAAGTAAGACTCATTTATTAAATGATGAAAAGCGATATATATATACAAGCAGTTGACATGTGATATCATGGTAAGCAATCATTCTTCACATAGTGCAGTAATGTAATCTTATAATCGGATCTAGTAAATTTTAATTAAATATAGCGAAGCTATTACAGTGGGGAGTGGGAATAGGGGTGAGAATATTGCATGATCAAAGTTCTGATTTGTAAAGAAGTAGTCTTTTTTATTGGCTATTGACTTTTCTCAGATTTGGTGGCTCCTAAAGGAGCCACTTTTGTTCCAAAAGCTTATTACAAACTTGCAATACTTGGTTGCACCACCACGTTCCACGACAACAGCTGGAACAGCCTTCTGAAGGACGTGATCAATGTATCGCCCGCACTTGGCTCTATCCATCCTTTTGTTTCAAAATTTTTGAATGCCGGCAATGAGTTCCTCTTTTGTTCGGGGCTTGACTTTTGACTCAAGGTACAACTTCAGTTCATGCCAAATGTTCTCAGTTGGATTGAGGTCCAGGCTTTCAGGAGGGGTCTGCCACCAGTTGATACCATGCTCATGTCTTGAGGTGTGTTTGGGATCATTGTCCTGCATAAAACGATGATTTGGCAAAATCTATTTGATGAATGGTATCAGAGTGTCCTCAATAATGTTGCAAAAAATACTTTGATTCATATTTCTTAACAGCAATTCATATAAGATTGGATTTCTTATGACTAGTGATACCATAGCTAAATTTTGGGTGATGTTTTCTGGAGAATTATCTGTGGGCCTCCATAAGTAAATTGTAATTTCATGCAATTTACGTTTTTTGGTTATAAATAGAACGCTGGTGGAGAGAACTGCATGAAAGGCTTGAGAAATTTTGATTATCATTTGATTGTCATTATGATCCTTACAATGATATGCACTGGTACTGTTTGATATTAATAAGTGTCTTTTCTCAGGATCTTTGCCTTTCATTCTTTCTTACATGGAGGGAATCACTTACCAATCACAAGCAAGGCTTTTGAGTACCCATAGCTTTCATCTGCCTAAAGTCAATATGGAGTGATTCAAGCATGTTTTCTTTAATAAATGTTTGTTTAACTCTATATCTAAGTAACATTTGTAGTGTAATATTGCTATGTCTGGCGACAATAACTATTTACTTTCAATGTAATAAAGACCATCCTATTGCTCCCTATTCTTATTGGCTTGTGACTACTTAGATGCATCTGAAATTTTGCTATTTCCATGCTGGAAAGCTAAATTGCTTCCATAGAGGACCATAGCCATAGACAAAACATCTGCAAGAAGTATAATATAATATTTAACAGTTATGTTTAGTTAGTGTATTTTGCATTCTCGAGGTTACTAAGGCCCAAACTTGAAAACTGGTGAAGACAGAAGGAAGATGTTTAGTGAATTTGTGTACTTCAACTAACTTAATGTTGAATATCATTCGCTGTCAGAATGTGGTGTAATAGAGCAATTTAATTCTCCTTGTTTCAGGTAAATGTTGGCATACATATTAATTCCTATCATTCAGCAGGAAGTTGACACATTTGTAGATGTCATATGGAACACTCACAGGATTAGAGAACAAATTAATATGCTTCTTCCAGATGGGATACCTTACCACGTTTACAACTTCCCTGAGCAGTATGGACTCGAGGACTGTGGTAAAAAAACTTGTTTTCAATGTTTGTTTGTATCTATAGAGTTGATTTCAGATGGCTGTTGAAATAAACCAAAGACTTTTGTTTTCTTTGTATTCCTATTGGTTGATGTCTTGGGTCTCTGTTTTACAAGACTGAATGTGAAGAAAACCAAACACATAGTGACTCTTGTTTTCTTGGGTCACATTAATGCATGTTGTACTTATTAGTTTGTTCCCTAATTGGTTATTTTTTGAATATGCATCCTTTCTGATTGGCTAAGTGCATTTACTTTGTGTTTAGTTTTCGACACTCATCTGAAATCAGCTCTAACTGAAGCTGAATGAACTTAAACCCGTAAGGTAAATTTACAATGTTTTGCTTTTGTAGTATGGCCTGTAATTGTGGAGCAACTTGAGAAAGTAGCTACACTTTTAGATGTCCTTTCCAAAAATGATGACTACCTGCCTAAAGATTTCAGAGCTAAATGTGAGCAAGTGATAGCTGACCCCCTGGCACTTGAACTAAAAGACATTTCGGACGCCTTCTGTTACATAAAAGATAACATTCAGTTGTAAATTTTCCATCAGTCATAATGACGTAAGAACATGATGCACTTTTCAAAATACCATTGTAGTTTAATTTTGGCATGATGCATTGCACAGGAATGGGAATGTAATACATTGGACAATCAATGTATTATTTTAATTCATGCCCATGTAATTAAAAAAGATGGTTCCAGTGTGGTAAATCCTATGGTCAGCCCCGGGGCCAATGACCAGGGAAATGGCTGCTGAAAACTTGGGTGCATAAAACTCACCTTGCCCATAATATATTGCTTTGTTTTGTTTATTTTAAACAATAGGACAGAAATTTTGTAAATTTATGTCTGGAAGTGGTACTTTTTGTAGCACAGTGCATGACGTCTTAACAGAAATGTAAGTCATTTGATAATTTCCTTGGGGTTCATTGGCTTGCATATGAAACAAAATCAATTTTATGATCTTTAAAAAGATCCTGTTGTGTGAAATACTCGGAACATTCACAATGTGAACAAGAGAAACTGCAAATTTAGAGATGAGTTGTTTAAGTTTCCACAATCGCCGTCAATATACCTTGACACCCTACTAAGACAATGACCACAATGTCCCCTCCCGATTCCCTTATATTCAAACCCTATCCCCAGTGCAATGTTGTTTGATAGAACGCCAGTGGGATGTCAATCGAAAGACACTCCAACATTGCTCCGGGGAAGGGGGTTTGAGCGGAATAAAACTACATACTTCGAAAGATAATTGACTTCTTCTAGTAAACACTGCAAAAGTGCGGTATGGGTGTCAAGGTTTTTGACGGGGATTGCAGCTTTGCCCACACAAAATGGCCCAATTGAGTGTAAAATCTTTATTTTCCTTTTGCACCTATTGTTATGATCAATACGCCAGCAATAGGACCTAAAGAAAATACAAGTGGTACCTTAAGAAGGGCATCCTGAGGACCATTTTCTGCTGTCAAAACTCATTAATTTGAAATGCTTTACTTTTTCAAGTATGATTCATATGAAAGGGCACAAGCTTGAGTTGGTATCATGTGTTCATTAATGTGCTATAAAAATCCTAACCTACTACACAGACATCTCCATCAAGCAAGAGAAAACAAAATGTAAGCAGCCAGAATTGCCTGCATGTAAATCTAGATATAGCAACAATATTGCAGTTACAAATATTCTCAGACATATGCAAAGTATCAATGGATTTTATTTTGTTTGTAATGCTTAAAGGCTTTGGGAAACTTAGATTGTTTTATGAAGTTGTATAATCTCCTAGTCCCAGCACCTTGTGTTCAGCCACAAGAATAAAGGCAAAGCAGTCAAATTGGTTACAGGACATAGCCAATTCTTCTTGGTTCTCTTGTTCTCTTTTTTTTTTAAACATAAGACTTCTGGGGAAGCAGTCAAATTGCCTACGCAACTTTAATGAATTCCTTTAAGCAAAGTGAATCACAATAGATGTTGCACTTCTGTGCAGCTGTAAAGGTCGTGATTGCAAGATGGGATAGATTTCCAGTGTAAAATAGGTTCTTTTCTTTGTGTTTGTGAGAGTGTGATGCAATCTCTGGATCAAAGAGGGTCATCCCACATCCTTGAATATGAGTTCCTTGTCTGATTTAACGTATGAGAAATAAGCAAGTGACTCTGCTTTCTCTGTAACGTTCTTGTTGGTACCACAAATCTACCGTTGTTATTAATGTATTTATCAAATGCACATACTCCTCTACTATTACATATTCGGGATCAGAGTCAGTGCTGGTTATCTTTCCCATCAAAACCTTGTTGTAGGTTGGGGTTTCACCACACACAATCAAGTTGTCTTTCATCTCTAATTCTTCCCTCAGTTTTGCTGCAAAGTTCTTTGCCAGATAATACAACTGTACTGCCTTTCTAGTGTGCTGCTCTGGTGTTTGCTCAGTTGCAATTATTTTGTCTAAAGACTTCTGGAGATACCGTTTCACCACCCAAGTTTTGTGCTTAAATTCGTGGTACTGGCTCTTGAAAACCTTTCTAAAACCCCCAACTCCAAACGGTTCCTTTCCGATATTGAAGATATTGGGATACTCGCGCGGGACATGCACCTCAGTTCAAATTCATACAACTCCACAGCCGTTAATGTTTGGTCTACTGCTTTCCCAAGTTTTAGCATCTCGATAAGGGAAGGGCTTCTAGGGACAAATCTTCTTTCAACAGCAAGTTGGCGAAACAGGGCATTTACTTCAGGCTCTTTTTTGACTTTCATCGGCATGCTAGAGCTCCTCTTCCTCAAGGGTAGTCTCTCTTGCATGCTTCCCTACAAATCTCACGTGAATTAGCCGGAAATCTGGAAGTTGCTTGGCAGAAAGATAAGATGGGCTGCGTTCCCCAGCTAAAACATCACAACATCATGGCCCTTCTGCAAGTCCAAAGTGTTTGGTGCAAGCTTCTTTTATGTTTTTGATTGTAAACTCTTCGAACTCGTAAGGAACAAATTCTCTTGCTCTAATACAAGAAAACTTCTGGAGAGCTCCCTTCGCTTCAGAGGTCATACGCTGAACAGTTATGTAATCATCGGGTGCTGCTGTAGGCCCCTTCGCATTCTTCTTCTTCCCTGTTCCAACTTTACCACAATTCGCTGTCCTCTTGTCCTTCATTTTTCTCATTGAACTGACGCCACTTCTCCTTGCGATCCGCCATCTTTGCGACTTCCAAAACCATGATGAAGCCTGCAATCCTTTTTGGTATGTTAAGAGAAAGCAATGTTGTTTAATGAAGGAGAAATGCATTCTGGTCTATGACAGCCATGGGCCACGCTAGAAAAAAAACTATTTTTTTGACGTCCAGCACAGTTTTTTTCTCACTTCCTTTTTTTTCATAATTAGAAATTTAGTGTTCAGAACAAAGATAAAATGAAATGAAATAAAATGGAAATAAAAATGAGAATACAAAAATGTATTAAAATTGCTATGACAACTGTAGGCCACCATAGTACAGTATTTGCTTACGTTGTGAAACGGAATGAGATCCCCAATTTCCAGTGTTGTCGTAGCTGAATGCCAGAACGATGGCTCGAGTAAGCTCTGCTGTTTTAACTTGGCAAAATGGATATAGCATTACATTTTCGACCATCATCTGTGGACATCACGTTTATAAAGCTGAATGGAAACCAGTCCTTGGTGAAGTACTTTTTTGCTGTCAAGATAGCAGGAAAGCCAGGAAGTATGATGACAATGCAATCAGAATATGCAAAGTCAACCACGTGCGTGGTACTGAAAGTATGCATCTGGTTGGCTGTGTACCAATAGAACTGTCCTTTATCATTCGCTGTTTTCTCCAAGCACAGTCTAGGAACTGCATACATGTTAAAGTGACTGGTCCTTGTAAACTAGAGAATGGCCTTGTTGTCCCTGGACAATTTACAGCCTACATCAAGAGTATGGCAATTGGGAACGATTGAAAGAACTGAGTTTGTACGTGAAGGATCTATGCAAATATATGGATCTAGAAATTGTAGGATGCAGCTTAGAAGAAAAGAAACTGGTTTCCTGTATTGTAAAGATGTAGTAGTTAAAATTCCTGGTGACTGTATAATAAAGGCTGAACGAGAGTGATTAAACACAATGAACTTAACATCCTTTGTTGTCTCATCGCTTGTCCACAAAATGAGGGAAGGGGAGGGGGCGCTCATTATAAATTTTGGGCAATAGGTACTTATTTGAGGGGGGGACGCTAATTCGAAGATTTACGGTTTGTAGCGTAGAGAAAACCGAGAGAGAAATATCGCTTTAAAAGTCGCAGGAAGAACGTTTGTGACCATTAACCTGTCGTAGCCAATTTGACATTGAATGAAAATTTCTGATCATTTAGCTGGGCCTTAACAAAAAGCTTTGGCCCTATTCCTTGCATTGAATGAAAACTAAATTGACATTATTACAGAATGTTTTCTTCCCACTGAAACATTGTGGGGACACTGCAAATGAACAAGCTGTCAAGACTTCTTGGGGTGCTTTTTGAACCCATAGTGGTGTTAAAATCTCGTTCGCAGTTTTCTTTATTTTTAAAACATTTTATTATTATTATTATTATTATTATTAATGCTACAATACAATAAGAAAGGCCTATAAATATATTGACAAAATACACAAATTTAAACAAGCCATAAAACAAATACTATTACAAATACACAAATTTAGCAAAGACGTCAATCGTATCACCGTAGCAACCAAATCAAGGTGTTCTTATAGGAAGTAACCATGCTTTTGTAAGGAGTAAGGGAAGTCGTTTTTCGAGATAGGGAGGGATTTGACTGGAATCATTAAAGTACCACCTTACGAGATTGAGAGTGACTAGTGTTGAGTCCACGTTTCCAACACCAAGTGGCACCTCCGACCGGGCTTACACGTGAAGAGATGGATCTGGTGAAGCTTCTTAAAGAAATCAAGACGAAACTTCAGCTTCTCCAATTTAAACAAAGCAACGGAAAGGGCATTGTTGAGAAGGGGAATGCTACAACTCTCGAGAGGCATGTGGACGCATTGGTGGCGATGACCAAAGAGGTGGACGAAATTAAGGTGAAGATCGAATAGAAAAAGCTGGAAAAGGGCGATTCAATGGATGAGGTAGGTGGCTGGAGTAGTGAAATAGATGCGAAAATTGAGGGTGTGGATGTTGAGATATAATATTTGAAGAAATGCCTGAGTGAAGTGGCAAAACAATCGCAATTAGCCAAAAAGGAGAAAGAAGACAAGTATCTAGCTATAGAAAGGCAGAAACAACTAGCAATTATGTTTTAATTGCAGCGGTGGCAGACATAGGGCTGAGACCTGTAGAAGTCACGGATGTCAGATCTGCGAACGCAAACATCACACGTCGATATGTGAACAAGGAGCTCAAACAACTAATGGAAGATTTCAGACAACACAAGACAAGAACGCTCTGGGCCAAGTCATTTATCTTGTTATTTTGGTCCCTCAACGGAACTTTCAGTTTGGAAACGGAAGTCACAAAAGTAGATTGATGTTCTTTGTTATTGCTGGACAACCCGAGATACGCTGAAATGATCAAGAAATACCCTCACCTCACAGGAGTACACATGAGAGATCAAGATGAAAAGCCTGAACAGCCCATACTTATCATACTGGGCGTAAGTGATTACGCCAAGATATGAACTGAGACAAAACCAAGGATTGGATGCCCTGGGTAGCCTGTCGCGGAGTTGACACAGTTTGGATGGACAATCATGTCGCCGGGGAAAGAAATTGACATCTCGAGCATGCTCTTGACCCAAATGGCAGCAACAGACTACGAAGAATTGTGCAAATTGGACGTGCTTGGAATACAAGACAAGGGAGATCAAACAGATGTATATGATGAGTTGAAGGAGCAATTACGAAGAAGCACAGAGGGCTGGTATGAGACCGGATTGCCCTGGAAAGGAAACCACCCTTCACTACGTAACAACAAGGCGGGAAGATTAAAACGACTGGACAGTACTATGCGAAAGCTGGAGAAACAAGAACTTTTAGAGCAGTATGATGCTATCATTAAAGAGCAGCTTGCGGAGGGAATCTTGGAGCCAGCCAGAGAGCAAGTGGGGCGAGAGTTTTGCATACCTCACAAACTCGTGATTAGGGAGACCGCTGAAAGCACAAAACTTCGGATTGTCTACGATGCCTCAGCACGGGCGCATGACAAAGCACCCTCACTCAATGATTGCCTCCATGTGGGTCCACAACTACAAAATCAACTATGGGCAGTACTGGTGCGAGCACGATTACACCCAGTTCTAACAACAGGAGACATGAAGCAAGCCTTCTTACAAGTTAGGATCCGCGAAGAGGTCCATAACGCTATGCGATTCCACTGGATTGCTGACCATCAGATGAGATGGGTGGAAACTTTGTGGTTTTTGAGATCATTGTTCGGTCTTTCCTCCTCACCGTTCCTGCTAGGGGGAATGATTCGACAACACGTAGAGAACTGTCATGCAACATACCCAGAGATTGTGAACGAGATAGAGAAGAGTCTGTACGTTGACGATTTGATCAATGGCGGTCCTACTGTGAAGGCTGCTGGGCAAGTCAAGGAGACCGCTACCGAGATATTCGCTCAAGGCGGATTCACACTTCACAAATGGCATTCAAACGCTGCTGAACTAGACGCGGTCAGTGCGAAACAGAACAGTGAGACGCAGGAGACCTACGTAAAGCAGCAGTTGGGCGTTCCTTTAAGTTTGGACTCACCCATGACGCTGAGTGGAAAATTGCTCTACCGCAATGCCTGTGATCTGAAAATAGCATGGGACGCAGAGCTTCCAGAAGAATTAATCAATGAGCTATCACATTGGGAGGAAGGGTTACCTTCAGGCATAAATGTGCCCAGGCCCTTCACCTGCACTGCTTTGGTGACGCGAGTGGTATAGGGGTTTTAGAGTCAGTGTGGGGCTCGTGACTGCAAAAGCAAGATTAGCCAAACAGGGATTGACCATTCCAAATCTGATTACTAACGCGAGAGATGCGCTGGAGGGATTTCCTGTCCACTAGCTTAACTGTTGACTTGAAAGTACCGTCGCCTTGCATTGGTTACGAGGACCTGGCGATTATAAGCAGGTCGTTAACAACATTCAGACGTAAAATGGCGATACGTTTCAAGGTAAGGAAGATCCAGCAGACCTTGGAAGTCGGAGCAGTGGTTGAAGGGACCCAAATGGCTAGTGGACAGAGAAAGGTGGCCAGTGATATCGTGACAAACAGTATTCCTGATAGCCAAGCAAAGGCGAAAGTGACATGAGAGGTGTTTGCTGGAGCACATGATGTGACAGACGAGTTTGATATGCTGCTAGAGAAGTTCATCTTGTGGAAAGTATTGAGAATTTGTGGCTGGATCTCACATTTCGTGTGCAACTCCCGCAAGCCCAAGGAAGAGAACCAAAGGACCGCTCGCGACTGAAGAGATAGGGATGAGAATACTGTTGTGGGTGGCACATGCACAGGACAGTGCTAAGGGATCCGGGAAGTTTGGAGAAGACCGTCTACAGCTGAACCTACAGGAGAGATGGGATGGGCTGCTGGAGTGCCGTATGAGAGTCCAAGTAGATTATCCTGTTTATCTTCCCGAGCACCTCTATACTGAAAAGCTTACAATGGTGTCCCATTTGGTCACACTCCATGGGGGAGTGGGGCTTACATTGACTAAAGTGCGAGAGCGGTACTGGGTCCAAGATTGAAGCGACTGGTGAAAAAGGTCATCAAAGGATGTTTTAGTTTTATGAGATTCCAGGCAGCAGTACTGAGAAACCCACCTGGAAATTTACCAAGAAACAGGACCAAGGAAAGATAAGTGTTCCAAGTGGTCGACGTCGATTTCGCTGGACCTCTAAAGCATCGGAAGGGAAAGAGAGTGAAGGCAAGGCTTACATAGTACTCTACATGTGTAGCCTTACTTGCAGAATCTACTTAGAATTGCTCCCAAACATGGAGACCTGAATTCATGACCAGTTTGAAGAGGCTTATTGCCTGCTGTGGATGACCCGACAGAATTTATTCAGACAACGGAAGAGCTTTTGCTGGTGCTGCCAACCTACTAAAGATCATAATGGGAGACGAGAGACTTCAAGACTACCTGGCGCAACATGAGATTAAGTGACAATTCAACCTAAGTAGAGCCCCTTGGTGGGGAGGGCAATTTGAGCGACTAATTGGACTGGTCAAGAGAGCACTGCATAAGACCATCGGTGAAGGGTTGCTGACATGGGGGGAACTACAGGATGTCATATTGGACATTGAAGTGGCACTTAAGAACCGCCCACTAAGCTACGTTCAAGATGATCCACAACTACCAGTCCTTACACCTAACTCGTTGCTGTTCGGACAACCCAATTTTCTGCCGGAGTTAGAGCCCCATCATTTGGAGACTCCAGACCTGCGAAAACACGCCAAGTACCTTAAGCGATGCAAGGAAGTGATGTGGTGGCGCTGGACAGATGAGTACCTACGGGGACTTCAGAAGCAGCATCGCCTTAAACATGCAGGAAAGCCAAGTGTCATAGCAGTGGGTGATGTAATGCTGATCAAGGAAGACGAAAGAAACTGCAGGAAATGGAAGATACATATCGTTGAGCAACTCACCGCTGGCCGTGATGGTGTTGTGAGAGCAGCAAAGTTACGCGCTGGTAATTCACACCTCGAAAGAGCACTGCAACAGTTGTACCCACTCGAGTTGAAATGCGACCGTGAGACGAGCAGAGCTGGGACTGGGTTGAATGTGAATGACGAAGAGGGGACCACGCTGAGCTGCAACTTTCTTGTGTCGAACTCGTGTATAAGTCGACCCCCCATTCTCAAGGTCAAAAATCGGATTTTTCATCATTTCTGGTTAAAGTACTGAAATTCAGTTAATAGAAATTTCCCAAAAAAGTTAATCTTTTCTTCCTAAGAATATACTGAAAATATGGTAATCATGTGCTGTGAAGTTTATCAGGACTTGTTTATATCATCACAATTTCACACACGAGCACTTCAATTTACAACAAGACCACGCGAACAACAGCATTTGCCAGGTCACTAAGCTACTGTAATCGTTCGATGAAAACAAAAATTCAGCACCGTAAACACCAGCGAAGCTTTAAGAAAAATGTCTACTCTACAGATCAAAAGACACAATAGAAATCATCTCCCGTGTGGCTGCATTTAAACCAGTTAACATTTACAATTTCACACTTTTTTGTGGACGAAAAACATGCCAAAAACTGACAAAACTCGAGCACAATTAGAACTGCTTTTTTTAAACTTGGTTTTCGTAATGGACGTGAGGCAAATGTTATGCTAATTTCTTGGATTGCTTGGTCAGGTCTTTGTGCATGTCTTGTATATAAGTCGAAGGCAATTTTTTGGGATGATATTTTGGTCATAAGAGGTCGACTTATACACAAGTTAATACAGTATCTAATGTGACTCAAAAAGTAAGTGTTGGAAATGTTAAGAGCGTGACACTTATTATTTAGTACGTGTAAACCAGTAAGAAAAAATTTCTAATAAGAATCACATCACCTATTTTTAAAAATGCAAGGCCAATTAAGTTCTCCCTGTAGAGGGACATTCCCTTAATGCAAAGAAACTTTTGATTTCAAATGATCTTGTTCACAATATCCCAAGATGAACTCAATTCCTTCCCATTTAACTCCAACCATGCATCAAAACATTCCTTATAATAAAATGGGAACCGGATCTTAAGCTTATTAAAACTGCAGTGCAGGACAAAATGTCTGCCAATTGGCGAAAGCAGCTTGTCAAGAATCGCTTTCCGAGGAGTTCGATGATCCTCCAAAAAATTTTTTTAGACAATTTACTCGCTTTGCTTTAATTATAGATTCGATATCTGACATTCTTAATCCTCCTGTTTTAAAATCTGCAATCAAAGCATGATGCTTAATTTTATCCTTTACCATTCCAAATGAAGTTATTAAAAATTGAGTTATGACAGATGCTCTGTACATGAGTTTGGGGATGGCAAAGGTTTTAATAATTTTAATCATTCCTGGTAAAGACAAACCTCTCCATTTCCACATATTAATTGATTTCTTTATAGCCATTAAGGTTTGTCTATAATTTCAGCCGTCTCTTAGCAAAATGGCGGCTAATTTGAGTCAGGTAGTGTTTGATTTTAAAGGCCAAGCAGAGCTCTCAGAGAGGGGAAATAAATTTTGGAACACCTCTGAACTGGAAATGAAGTTCTCTTTCAAGTGGATAAAGGCAGTCAGGCGGGCTAGACGGCGACCAAACTATGGTGTGGGCAAAATGAACAGTGGAATTGAGGTTGTTGGCAACAAACTGGAGCTCTGCAGTCTGTTGGTCGACAGCTACCTCCTTGAAATAGAGACTGGGTCGGTCATGGCGCGGCTGTAGACGCGTTGCTGTGAGCTCCAGCTAAATAATATTTTTATGGAAGGTCTTTAAGTGTTTAATAGCAGATTTACTCCAAAAACTTAAAAGAAAAAGCAGGAAAAGCAGTTCCACATCAAGTGAAGAGGATAACAGATCACCACGATCCAAATTTGAACCACTGGACGAGAATAGCGACAACGACTGTGACTGTGACTGGTGGCACATGATAGCCGTGGCGATGGAAATACACGAGGCTGAAACAACTCACAAGTATCATCACAAACATCCGTTAAAAATCCGTAAACGAGAAAGAAAAACTAAAAACAAACGACTTACAAAACACTTGGGAAACTTGAAGAAAGCCTTAGTGAAACTTCAGGTAATTTCACGGTGGCCTCGTGCCAGCCAATCCCGAGGCCCTGTGCGCATGCTCCTAATAAACAAGGGGGTAAGTCCGCTGGTCAGGATACCAGCAGTAACATGGCTCCCCAAAAGGTAAACCTTGCCTTACATTTTAACAACAACTATAACTATCTCGATAACAGTCCTAAAACTTATTTCCTAGAAAAAGCGTTCATAAAAGTTCTGGCTCCTCGTCGGGGAATCCCGGTCTCTAAAACATTGCGCCTCCAAAAGTAAGACGAGCTAGTTAACAGGCCTTTCCAACTTGGAGCTATTGCCTGTCAGCACTATCTCCGATCAGACTCGATCTTGATCATCAGGATGTGTGGCTACGACCTTACCCAAAGGCCATCTGTTTCTCGGAGATTGGTTTTCTTTTAGTAATACCACATCTCCAACTTTGAAGTTTCTTTTTGGCTGAGTCCACTTGATTCTTGCTTGTAACTGTTGCAAATACTCTTTGCTCCACCTTGACCAAAACTCTTGTGCTAGGTGCTGCGTGCGTCTCCATTTCCTTCGACAGTATGTCTTCCCTATTAAATTCTCCTGGTGGAGGTAGCACGAGCCTTGTCTTTCCTGTCAGCAGCATACTTGGCGACAATGGTGGCTCCGAAAGAGGATCGCTGAGTGTCTCTACCGTCAGAGGCCTGTTCTTGATTGCAGATTCCGCTTCGCAAAGGAATGTCCTCAGTGATTCTTCGTCAAGACGATTACCATGCTCTCTAATAAGACCACTCATGACATTTCTGATTGACCTGATTTGCCTTTCCCACACGCCTCCAAAGTTACTCGCAGATGCAGGATTCTTAATCCAATCGATCTTGGCTTTAAGGAGTTCTGCTTTGACCTTTTGGTCGTCTATCTCGTCAATAGCTTTCTTGAGTTCGGCTTCCGCACCAATAAAATTCGTTCCTCTATCACAACGAATGTCTCTGACTGGTCCTCTTCTACAGATGAACCGTCTAAATGCTTGAAGAAAGGAATCAGTTTCTAAGGAGTCTGCAACTTCTATGTGTACAGCCCTACTTGCAAAACAAGTAAACGATGCTCCGTATCTCTTGACGACAGACCTTCCTCGTTGTATGTGCCAAGGGCCAAAGAAGTCAACTCCACAGTAGCTGAAAGGTGGTGCTGGCTCCACGCGCGACTTCGGCAAGTCTGCCATCTTCTGCTCTCCCACAGTACCTCGAAGGTAACGACATGTCACGCATTTAGAAATAAACTGCCTGACCATCGAATGTCCACCGACGATCCAATAGCCACTAGCACGTAGTTCATTCAACGTAATTCCTCTTCCGCTATGGTGTGTTCTTTCGTGCGCGTAGCTGATAACCAGTAGTAGTAGTAGTAGTAGTAGTAGCAGTAGCAGTAGCAGTAGCAGTAGCAGTAGCAGTAGTAGTAGTAACTTTATTTATACACGGTAAATTCATCAGTTCAATCAATTATAAAATACTAATGATAATAAATACAATACTAAAAACTAAAACAATACTAATTTATACTAATATAACTCTGCTTTACATGAATGCCGTGTGCTATAAAAGATAAAAGGCTATTTTGTGACTAAGAAAAATGATGTTGGCAACCAATTAAAAAACCATTGAGAGTTTGTGCTTGCCGCAAATCAGGTGGTAAGCTGTTCCAAAGCACCGCACCTTGGTAACTAAAACTGTTTTTTAGATAGTTTGTAAGGGGCAAAGGAACAGCGAGTTTGCCCACGGTGTCTCTCAGTTCGTATTGAGTTATATTACTCCTATCAGTAAAGATAGATTGCAAATAGGTAGGTACAAGACCGTTAAGAGATTTGTACACCATTATTGCTTCTTGTATTTGCCTTTGAGATTCCAATCCCTTCCAGCCGAGCCGTTCAAAGAGAAGTCCGGCATTTGTGTCATAGCTGGAAAAGGTTAGAATACATGCAGCGCGGTTTTGCCATTTTTGTAGTTTGTCAGAAAGGGTCTTATTACAGTGTCCCCAAACAACACTACAATAATCAAAATGAGGCTGTATTAAGGCAGTGAAAACAGAAAGCAGCGTGCTTAGAGGAACAAAACGTCTACACCTCCTTAAAGCTCCCACGCCAGATGCAATTTTCCTAGCAATGGACTCGATGTGCACATTCCAAGAAAGATTTTCGTCAATGTGCACACCAAGAGATTTAGTGCTAGAAACTTGCTTTATAGATTTATCATCAATTGAAAGGCTAGGAGATTTGTCAAAAGTACTTAACCTTTGTCTCGACCTGATTAACATAAATTCTGTCTTGCTTGCATTTAATGTTAATTTGTTCGCGACAAGCCATTCATTGACCTTAGCTAGGTCGCGCTTTAAGACCTCATTAATCGTGTCGACACAGTTACTGGCAAAGGTCAAGTGAGTATCTTCAGCGTACATTCGAGGCTTAGAGATTGAGAGACAATTAGGGAGATCATTAATATAGATTAGAAAGAGTAGTGGCCCTAAAATTGTTCCCTGTGGAATCCCACAAGTTAGTGATTGGCTGTTAGAGAGCGAACCATTTACGAAACATTTTTGTTTACGATTATCCAGATAAGAACGAAACCAACAATGAGAAATTCCTTGTATGCCATATTCATGTAATTTAGATAAAAGAATATGGTGATCGACAGTGTCAAACGCCTTTTTCAGATCCAAGAAAACTACTGCGTTGACACTGCCTTTGTCAATATTGTAAGCCCAGTCATTCGTTGCCTCAAGCAAAGCGGTAACCGTAGAATGAAGGGAACAGAAACCAGATTGTTGATCTGATAACAACCCATTTTTAGTGAGGTAATCGTAAACTTGATCGTATATAATCCGCTCAAAAACTTTCGCTACGACAGGTATAATCGAAATGGGACGATAATTATTAAGGTCAGAGCGAGCCCCCCGTTTAAAAAGTGGAATAACTTTACAGCATTTCCACTCATCGGGGAACACACCTGAAATTATTGAGCAATTAAAAATAGAGCAAAGAGAATTAGCGATCAAGTCTGCACTTTCACGTAGTAGTCTTGCTGAAATCTTGTCAAGGCCAGTTGCCTTAGATTTACAAAGTTTCGATAGCAGCAAAAACACTTTTGAGGGATTTGTATTGTTAAGTATAAAGCGGTCCTGAGTACCCTTAACATATTGTAAATGAGATAAGCCATTTGTGCCTGATTTAATTTCATTCGCGAGTTTGGGACCAACGCTAGCAAAATGGGTATTAACCCTTTCACTACTATAGGCTAATGACCCCCCAACCCCCCAGCTTCCTGAACAATTATCAAGGATCAAAGATGGCTGTGATACTCAATCAAAACATGCATGCTCAGTAGGTTTCAGAGCCTTGTTTCACACAATAAACTACACAATCATGAAGCCAAGGAGTCAATTTATTTGTCTGAAGAATTAGTAAAGACAACTCTCCCTAGATTCACAAGATATCTAAGATATACCGTAATTGGAAGTAATGAAAAAAATTCAAATTTGCCACCATTTCCAGCGCCTATTGTCAAACGTTGAATGAGAATTTATTTGTAAATCCACCACAATATAGCTTACTTTTTTACAGAAAAACAAGAGAAATTGTCAGAATATATGAAAAATATAATACAATGGCTCATCCCACCAGATTTGTGTTCATAAATAAGAAAGTTTTGTGACCTTGAGTGGAAGTCATTGTGACAGCCGGTTCGACACAGTGCCACGTACTTTGCAAATGCTACACTCGTATCTCATTTCCACATTGTAGCCCTTAGGTGTTCTTCACCCACTCTCTGTGCATTGAACACATTTTCTTTTTCTGCCCTCTATACGAACTGAAACATGCTGATCTTGAGGGACAGCATGGTTTGGTGGAACCTCGTTCGACCTACGCTTTCGTTTTCGTGGTGAAAAACCATCGATCAGTTGTTGTGCGAGGTCAAGCTTGAAATATACCAATTCACGCTTCAATCCAACGTGTTCTAATTCAAGAACAAAAGCATTACAAACAGATACATTAAAAAGACACCAAAGTATGTATTTATACCACTTTTTTTACTGCCACCCAGAAGAACGAAGCTGGTCAGCACGATCCACACCGCCCATGTGAGCGGTGTAAACATCTGAAACTCTCGGCTTTTCAATATTCACATTTCACCGCTTTCCTCCTCGGAAAATTCTTCCACTTCGATGTCAGATAAGTCAGCATCAACATTCACATCCCTAAAACTTAAATTACTATCACTATCATCGTCAGAACCAAAAAGCGCATTGTATTCTTCTTGTGTTACTTCAATTTGAGCGTAGCGCCAGGCAGCCATACTGATAAACAAACGCAAAATACAAGTCTAAATCACGTTCAAAACTACAGAATATTTTTATATTATAACTAGCTAAACCTCTTTTATAAGCAAATAGACAAAAGAAGGAAATGCTCACCCTTCTGGATTTAGGTGGGTTTTATGGCGTTAGAAAAATCCTGTATACAAATCCGTTGGGGCGTAGGTTCACGCACGTATGTCTTCATAGCAAAGCCAAACTTCGGACCTTCACTACTCGACCCAGGCAATAGTTATGCATGCGCAGTTGGTGTGATTTGATTGGTTTATTCCTGCCCTTAACAATCGAACAATAAGTATTGACAAAGAACGCCTTACCGGGGGAATACAGTGCATTTTTTTGTACCCTTTTCTGTTGGCTGCTTTTGGCCACTCTAGGAAAAAATTGGCCATTTCCGGTTGGCCGCTTTTGGCCGCTTCAGTAGTGAAAGGGTTAAAGGTTTCTGATAAGAGCTGAGAATTATAAATAGACTCGCCCTCATTTTGGATTTCTTTGATATTTGAATTTGCGGTTTTCCTTGATGTAAGCTCATTTACAATACGCCAAGTTTGACGAGGATCCCCCTCATTTTCATGTAGTGCATCCTTATAATAGGTTTCTTTAGCTAATTTTATATCGATATTTAATTGGTTACAGCACTGCTTGAATCTAAGCCAATCGAAAGCATCTTTAGATTTTGATGCTTTTAATTTAAGAATGTCTCTGTCATGCATCCGTTTTTTCAATTCAGGTGTGATCCATGGTGATCTGAACGCGCGAGTACGCTTAACTCTCAGTGGGGCATGCTTATCAACACATTGCAAAAACTTTGTTTTCCAAGCTTCCCACATTGCATTGGGGTCAACACAATCTTCAATGCTGCTCCAATTTTGATGAAAAATATCATAACGGAAGGCGACAGAGTCAAAATTCTTAAATTTCCGATAATACACAGTATTGTGACCCTTATTAGAAAGATCAGTAGATACTTTACGAAAAGCGTAGACGAGACTGTGGTCACTAATACCAATGTGAGAGACACCGGAGCAAACCACCCTGTCTGGACGACTTTTCCGTAATGCGTGTAGGTTCAGATATTAGCTGATGCATGCCATATACATTCGCAATATTTAACAGTAATTTGGTGTCATTGTCAGGCTCATGAGCATTAATATTACAATTCAGATCTCCCAAACCCCAATATTCTACATTTTCGGAATCCAGTTTACGTATGAACGCTTCAAACTGCCTAAATATGTCTATCAGCGAATTAGGAGGCCTGTACCAAGTGGTGACAACAAAATACTTGGATCTAGGCTTCCTGATTTCTATGGTAACAGTTTCAAGTTCAGTAGAAAGATCTGAACGAATCGAATAATTTATTGACGAACGAACATAGAAGCATACCCCCCCTCCACATCTGCCTTTGTAATAGCGATCACTACGTATTAATCCATATCCAGGGATATAAACTTCACCATCATTCACTGTGCTATCGAGCTTAGTTTCATTGATAGCTAACACATCAATTGGACGGTCGGCAAGCAAAACTCTCAATTCTTCAATATGAGCTAACAAGCTATTGATATTCAGCAAGTTTAAAGCCACGTTTAGGGGGCAAAAGTTCATACGTATCAAGGTTTTCGTGGTTTTCGATTGGGCCGAACACAGATAAAGGTCATTGCTTACTTAAATAATTGACAAAATTATTAAACATTATATTTGTACCTGCCTCATTTAAATGCAGCCCTCCTCTAATAAGTTCAGCAGTGGTTATATTATCGTGACGGATGATGCTGTAGCCTCGTTGACCACAAAACTGGCGAAGTCTTCTATTTACTTCTTTGACAGCCTCTTTAGATGAATCATCAGCCCTTGTGATAAGTTCAGAGACCACCACTCGAGAAGCAGATTCGTTCGTAATAGAACGCGCTAAATCAACAATGTTTTCAGCAATTACTTGGGGTTGTAGCTTGCCTACGTCGTTGGTGCCAACATGTAACAAGATTTCATCAGGATTTTTAGCAATCGTAGGCTTCACATAGTGCGACATGTCAGAGGTTGTTGCGCCTGCAAAGGATTTAACAACCACTCTCTGGCCAACTTGTTTTCCAAGTTTCCAGCCCAGAATATTCTTTAGCATGGAGTCGCCGATTATAACTGATGTATTTGGAGCACTTGTGCTATCAGTGACTGGACTATTTTCAGAGGTTATCGGGACACTCGCATCTCTTACAGCATTCGTCTCGATGGTGTCAGCAGTACCGGCAATTTTCTTTGACTTCGGTTTCTTCCGTTTCTTCGACTGCTTAGATTGTGTGGTCTCCTTCGCAGCCGCTTTTAGTGTGTTATTGATTTCCTTCACTGATCCAAATGGTTTCTGTGTAGCAGGTCTGGAAGGTTGTTGATCATTTGAATTTGTAGGAGTATCATTCTCGGAGGCTCTATGTCCTATCGATCTGTTTAGCTCTATAATCGTCGATTTGATTATCGAGGGATTTACTTGAGGATTGGTATTCGCTAACTTCCTGTGGCACCTCAATTAGAATTTCTGACGAATTATTGCTAAGTAGCTTTATGGCCGTAATGAGGCTAAGATTTTCTTCTTTTGTTCTTTGTAGTTCTATTTCCATTTCAAGCAGTTTTCCTTTCAACAGATCATTGTCGCTTGAAAGGTTTTCAATAGTTAGTAACTCCCCAGGGCTTTTAGTTGGGCTTGTGCTTGAAAATGCAGATTTTTCTTCAACGATAACGTTGATTTTAGAATTAATTACATCAATGGCCTTCCAAATCTCCTTTATTTCATCCCCGTAGCCAATATTAGACACAAAGTTTGAATGATCCTTGCTGGCCTCCTCAACTGCAGAGTCGATAAAACTTTCTAACTCATTTAATCCACATTGCGAGTCCTCGAGGGTTTCGACGGAGTTAGGTGCTTGAAACTCGCTTCCCATAGCTAGAGTTTCGTCAAAGATGGATGCTTGAGACTCGGCTGGATTGTCACTGCAGTTCCGTTCATTGCTGTAATTGTGAAGCTCAATCAGTCTATTTCTTAGGTCACAGGCTGATTTTCCTTGTATTTGAAGGGGTTTAGTAGTAGGGAAGAAGTTTACCGTAGCCGTAGAGTATTTTAAGATATTGCGTTTAGCATTTGTGTTCACCGTTAATATGCTGTCATCTCCGTTCATCTCACTGATATTATACGTGAGAAATTTCTTCAGGTCATCCACATTGCCATTCCAGATAAGCCTATTTTCTTTTCTGTTGAATTCAAGGTTGCTTTGAGCTTTGTCTGGAAATTGGCTCTTAGCCCTGGTGACACGTCCGTTCTTCATCACCTCCATCACAGTAACTGAGTAGTAATGTGTAGTAGTAACAGTGTAGTAATGTGGCTTGACTTTGGTAAGATGACAGGGTTTTTTAGTGACTCAGATAGTGTTGCCTTCCGTATCCGCCCGCCAACTCTCATGACACCGTCACTGTCGAGGAAGGGGTCTAACGCGCGAAGCGTACTGGTTTTCTTCAGCACAGCCTTCTTCTCCTTTGCCACTTCCCGGCTACCATACTTAGCGTTCGCTTGAACGATTTGGAGTTTTCTTATTTCCGATGGAAATGCTTGTTTTTGTACTTGTTTTATGATCTCCACTTCTGCTTCCTGTAAGTTGGCGACATTAAGTTCTGCACTTGCAGGGGGGTTACTGACACACCTTTGTTCTGGTGATCCAGCACTGGACTCCTTCCCTTTAGACATGACCTTTTCTCTGAGCTTCTTCTTGTACTTTAGGCACTTAGGTACTTAGGTACTTCTTCTTGTACTTTAGTGCAACAGCTACCTTCGCTTTGTGCCAGCTTGAGAACCTGAGAAGTCTCTCAACTATGACGTCACTCTCTTTCACTACACACGTGTTAACCTTAGTGCTCTTCACTTCGGGGGAATCTGGGTCCAGAGTGTCTTTGTATGACTTTTCTTTCAGCCAACTGCTTGTAGGTTTTTTAAGGAAGTTAGGGCCTTGAAACCATTGTGATTTCTCAACAAAGCTTTTAGGTGACATACCCCTTGAACCTTCGTCTGCAGTATTTAAATTGGTTTCGACGTTGATGCCACTGTGAGGGGGTGGTGTGATCATGAATGAGTTGAACACGGTTGGCAACATAGACATGAAACCGACTGCTTAGATTGTGTGGTCTCCTTCGCAGCCGCTTTTAGTGTGTTATTGATTTCCTTCACTGATCCAAATGGTTTCTGTGTAGCAGGTCTGGAAGGTTGTTGATCATTTGAATTTGTAGGAGTATCATTCTCGGAGGCTCTATGTCCTATCGATCTGTTTAGCTCTATAATCGTCGATTTGATTATCGAGGGATTTACTTGAGGATTGGTATTCGCTAACTTCCTGTGGCACCTCAATTAGAATTTCTGACGAATTATTGCTAAGTAGCTTTATGGCCGTAATGAGGCTAAGATTTTCTTCTTTTGTTCTTTGTAGTTCTATTTCCATTTCAAGCAGTTTTCCTTTCAACAGATCATTGTCGCTTGAAAGGTTTTCAATAGTTAGTAACTCCCCAGGGCTTTTAGTTGGGCTTGTGCTTGAAAATGCAGATTTTTCTTCAACGATAACGTTGATTTTAGAATTAATTACATCAATGGCCTTCCAAATCTCCTTTATTTCATCCCCGTAGCCAATATTAGACACAAAGTTTGAATGATCCTTGCTGGCCTCCTCAACTGCAGAGTCGATAAAACTTTCTAACTCATTTAATCCACATTGCGAGTCCTCGAGGGTTTCGACGGAGTTAGGTGCTTGAAACTCGCTTCCCATAGCTAGAGTTTCGTCAAAGATGGATGCTTGAGACTCGGCTGGATTGTCACTGCAGTTCCGTTCATTGCTGTAATTGTGAAGCTCAATCAGTCTATTTCTTAGGTCACAGGCTGATTTTCCTTGTATTTGAAGGGGTTTAGTAGTAGGGAAGAAGTTTACCGTAGCCGTAGAGTATTTTAAGATATTGCGTTTAGCATTTGTGTTCACCGTTAATATGCTGTCATCTCCGTTCATCTCACTGATATTATACGTGAGAAATTTCTTCAGGTCATCCACATTGCCATTCCAGATAAGCCTATTTTCTTTTCTGTTGAATTCAAGGTTGCTTTGAGCTTTGTCTGGAAATTGGCTCTTAGCCCTGGTGACACGTCCGTTCTTCATCACCTCCATCACAGTAACTGAGTAGTAATGTGTAGTAGTAACAGTGTAGTAATGTGGCTTGACTTTGGTAAGATGACAGGGTTTTTTAGTGACTCAGATAGTGTTGCCTTCCGTATCCGCCCGCCAACTCTCATGACACCGTCACTGTCGAGGAAGGGGTCTAACGCGCGAAGCGTACTGGTTTTCTTCAGCACAGCCTTCTTCTCCTTTGCCACTTCCCGGCTACCATACTTAGCGTTCGCTTGAACGATTTGGAGTTTTCTTATTTCCGATGGAAATGCTTGTTTTTGTACTTGTTTTATGATCTCCACTTCTGCTTCCTGTAAGTTGGCGACATTAAGTTCTGCACTTGCAGGGGGGTTACTGACACACCTTTGTTCTGGTGATCCAGCACTGGACTCCTTCCCTTTAGACATGACCTTTTCTCTGAGCTTCTTCTTGTACTTTAGGCACTTAGGTACTTAGGTACTTCTTCTTGTACTTTAGTGCAACAGCTACCTTCGCTTTGTGCCAGCTTGAGAACCTGAGAAGTCTCTCAACTATGACGTCACTCTCTTTCACTACACACGTGTTAACCTTAGTGCTCTTCACTTCGGGGGAATCTGGGTCCAGAGTGTCTTTGTATGACTTTTCTTTCAGCCAACTGCTTGTAGGTTTTTTAAGGAAGTTAGGGCCTTGAAACCATTGTGATTTCTCAACAAAGCTTTTAGGTGACATACCCCTTGAACCTTCGTCTGCAGTATTTAAATTGGTTTCGACGTTGATGCCACTGTGAGGGGGTGGTGTGATCATGAATGAGTTGAACACGGTTGGCAACATAGACATGAAACCGACTTTTAAAAAAATTGTACACCGGAAACCCGAAGATAAAATACACTCTGGATCCAAATACTTGAATCAAAATGGTTATAGGAATGACAAGGAGTTAATTCCAGTTATCATATTTTTATTGTAAATTTTCCCTGGTGTGATTTATTTAGACATGGTTTTCGAGCTGTGATATAGAGATTAATGTCCTAGCAAATATGCCCTGTTAGTGATACAAACTAGCTCACTTGAATGGATAACTCTTCAGTTTTTGGTGCTCATTTATGAGTGAAACACCACGTGCTCCCAGTGAGTATGAAATCAGTCGAAAACAAGGTATTCAGAAAAGTCAACCACAGAAAAGACTAACCATTCATTCAACACAATCTCTCCTTCACATCGTGCATTAAGTGTTGCCGGAGTAAGACCATCGTGGCCTTTAGCGTCGTCATTTTCGTCGCTCGAGTGAATATTAATCATTTTATTGGCGGACACAATTTGTTTCAGATGAAAAGGACACATTTGCTAAATATAGCTGAAAAAAAGGCATTTCGCAAAATAGTAATTGTATTGAAATTACTACTTTGCGAAAAAGGTAAAAATTCATCATTTTTCGTTAACTATTACTTCCAAACACATTGTCAATGTTGTCTTAAGCTGTGTTTAGGTTAATAAGCATTTTTCTCCCTTTCCCATATATTTCGTTTCGTTTCGTTTCGCAAAATAGAATAAGCCCAGAAATATCATGCATTTTGGGGCCTGGGACCAAGAGTCTGAGAAACTGGAAACAAGTCTAGTGCCGAACACTACTTTCATGTTATGATTATTCAATAAACGTTATAAAGTAAGCATCAAGACTCTTTGTAACATATTGGTGTTTGTAAATGAAGGTAGATCTTTACTTTATATTTAACGTTTGTTGCAAATTGCTTTGATGTAATATAATAAAAGTGTATAGTTCTGGAGAAGGGTTAAGATCCTCATTATTCAAGATTGAGACATTTTATTCATACAAATATATATCATGCAAGAGTACCCTAATCTTATCCGTCGCTTCTTATAACTTGTTATTGAAAACTATTTACATTGCAGAACGTATGCTATTTCCTAGCGGAGAAGCGTCCAGCTTAAAACAAATTATTTACAAAACCCTCGTATTTACAATAATTTACTTGTTAAGTAGTGACAGATCAAACTCGAAATCGACACATGCTGTTTCCTGAAAAAAAAAATTCCTCGAGACTTTCATTTGCTGACGTTATTCCTAATACCTCCTCACAGTCAAAGTTTATCACCTTTAACGGTTGTTCATGATTCGTATTTGAAATAATTGTTTCAGCAATTTCCTCCGTTTTGTCCGTAAATGCAATGCCCTCCAAAGGTGAAGCATGCTGTTGTTGTGTTGCTTTCTTCCTTTGTTGTCCTCTTTGCTTCTGTTGCTAAGTTGTTTTTTCTCCATGTCTTCAATTTTTGGTATCTGGTCATCGCATGTTTAGCTCTGTACAGTCTTCTCTGTTCTTTAAACTTTTCTGGATTTTCTTCCTTCCATTTTTTCACTCTGTCTCTTGACTTCTCGGTACTGATAGGCATGAATTTTTTAGTAGAAAAGTTGAAGGTCTTTCGTTTGACAACGATTTTATTTCATTTGATTACAATATAGTTCAAAAGAGTGCTTAATAAAGTCTTAAAATGTTCAAGTAAACAAACCACCGACATGGGATGGTAGTTACACCTATTCATTAACCTATTCATTCAAAGCGCTAAATTTGGCTCCTGATTGGCAGCAATTTGTGGTAGCCATCTTCGATTTGAAAACAATAGAACCCCATCGTTCTTGGTTGTCATGTGGTACAAATCCTGGTTCCTGATTGGTAACTGGTCATTTGAGGGCCCTTGTATACTTAATTCAGCTCCTGATTGGTTAAAATTTGTAGTGGCCATCTTGGATTTGTTCTCGAAACAATAGCCTATTGTCTTTCTTGGCTCGTGATTGGATACCGCTCATTTAAGCGTGCTATACTACTATAACCAATAGAGATAAAAGAAAATGCTGACACCCTTTTGGAGATTGATGCTTTGTGATTAACACTGCACAGTTATTTTGCTTGAATGATAACATTTGGTACCAGATTAATTCGCTGGAATGTCAGTAGGTCATTTTGGCGTCGACGGCTTCTGCCGTCTTTGGAAAGCAAAAGCCAAGACAAAACATGATTTTATCCAATTTTACATTTTATAACCTTTCTGTTAATATATAGTTTGTGGAGGTGTCGTTGAAAACAGCGGACATATTATTTTTTTTTGGAGGACACCCACGAAGGTTTGAAGTAACCTTAACTGGAAAAACGTGGTGGTTCTGTTACCATAAAGGCAAGTAGGTGCATTCCTAAGTAAGGAACAAGCAATGTACATTTTCCCAATGGGGCTCAAATCGAGCTTCAAGTCTTTTTTGAAATATAAAAATTTAAAATATTTAATGATGTATCCAAATATCCACTTGACTGAGGAACGAACTTTACTCCAGTTTTGATGCATCATGTTTTCTCCCTTCTGGAAGAAAAGATGAGTTTTAAAATATCCTTTATGTTGAGCTGGGATAATTAAGAGCACCTTTCAATTTTATGCTACATTTGTGACCTTTCACGCGAAAACGTACACTAACGGTTTTCCGTTTCCGAACGGTTTTCCGTTTCCAGACCGTTCGGAAGCCGTTCGAAATAAGTTTGCATCCGTTCAAACGATTTGGCTATACCGTTCCAAAAAATTTGCATCCGTTCGAACGGCTTGGTCAGCCGTTCGCTAAAATCGTCAATCCGTTCGAACGGTTTGGGAAACCGTTCGCTAAATTTCTCAATCCGTTCGAACGGTTTGGTCAACCATTCGTTAAAAACGTCAATCGATTCGAACGGCTCAGCTGGGTAAACCGTTTGTAAACGAAAAGTCAAGCAATCCTTTCGAACTCCCTCTGGCTTGGACAGTCGTTCAATTAAATCACCTACCTAACCATTCTATCAGTTCAGCAACCCGTTTGCTACATAGTCCTGAATAGTCCCAGTCATTCGTATGCTAAAATTATTTATCTGTTCAAAGTTCTTCTCTACTAAATAAAAACATGACTGCCTGTTCATTTCTCTGTCCCAATCTCCCTTAGACTCACTGCGCCAAACGGTAACTTTTATCTTCAGTTTGCTCTCTGTGGTTAAAAAATATAACTTTAACTGCTCATTTATTTCAGAACCACAGTCAATTTGTTTTAGTTGATAAATTGCACATTTGTTTGTTTGTTTTTTACACCCAAATAAACTTTCAGCCGGCATGCACAACAGCGCGACCGAAGCCAAACGCTCGTCCTCGTTAACTTCAATTTTTCTTCAAGAATTCTTTTATCTATTTTCACAATTAGGACGCCTACGAGTCGTTTCGCTAACGACCATTTCGCTAACGAGTTAGGTTGATTCGCCTACGTCTAAAGTCGTTTCGCTAACGACTTTAGGGTCGTTTCGCTAACGTATCATGAGGATTAATATTTTAAAATATAGTGATAGAACATTACAATACCAAATAAAAGACAACTTTCATACGTTGATTTTGACGACAGGTATAAACAACAGAACCCAGTTATCTGCTTCTACGTAACATTATTCGACCCAGCGTCATCACAGAATGAGCGAGAATGAGCGAGGTTTTCTAATTGAAATCAAAGCGTCTTCTCAATTGAGTCAAACTTTAGCGAGGTTTTCTAATCGAAGCTAAAGCGTCTTCACAATTGAGTCAAAGTCTAGCAAGGTTTTGAAATCGAAGCATCTTCTCAATTGAGTCAAACTTTGGCGAGGTTTTCTAATCGAAGCTAAAGCGTCTTCACAATTGAGTCAAAGTCTAGCAAGGTTTTGAAATCGAAGCGTCTTCTCAATTGAGTCAAACTTTGGCGAGGTTTTCTAATCGAAGCTAAAGCGTCTTCACAATTGAGTCAAAGTTTAGCAAGGTTTTGAAATCGAAGCGTCTTCTCAATTGAGTCAAACCTTAGCAAGGTTTTCTAATCGAAGCTAAAGCGTCTTCACAATTGAGTCAAACTTTAGCGAGGTTTTCTAATCGAAGCTAAAGCGTCTTCACAATTGAGTCAAAGTCTAGCAAGGTTTTGAAATCGAAGCATCTTCTCAATTGAGTCAAACTTTGGCGAGGTTTTCTAATCGAAGCTAAAGCGTCTTCACAATTGAGTCAAAGTCTAGCAAGGTTTTGAAATCGAAGCGTCTTCTCAATTGAGTCAAACTTTGGCGAGGTTTTCTAATCGAAGCTAAAGCGTCTTCACAATTGAGTCAAAGTTTAGCAAGGTTTTGAAATCGAAGCGTCTTCTCAATTGAGTCAAACCTTAGCGAGGTTTTCTAATCGAAGCTAAAGCGTCTTCACAATTGAGTCAAAGTTTAGGGAGGTTTTGAAATCGAAGCTAAAGCGTCTTCACAATGGATTCAAAGATTTATTGATTTTAATTTACCACACACACAACGGTAGACATTAATTTCAATGCTCAAGGAGTTTAAGTCTTTTTCAAAAGAAAGCAATGTTGTATCCTTATCCCGCACGCGTTTACCTTTTTCAATATGCAAATTTGGCAAGATCTACGCGACGTGCGTGTTTGCATGTTTTTTAAAAACTGAATACTTTGATTGTGTGACTGCTTAAAACAAAAACAAATTGCCGAAATAAAACTACATGTGGAGCAACTACAGAATACATAGCCACTTCGGTTCGACTAAACGTTCGAAGGGTTTATGAATTTTATCAAACGGTTCGTCATACTGTTCGAACGACAAGTGTAAATAACAAGTGACTGAGCAGTTCGAATGGCTTGGTCAATATTCCAAACAGATAGCCATGAACAACTGAAAGTTCCCTCAAAAAAATGATTTCAATCGGAAACTTTATAAACCGTTCGAACGTTTTGACAAACCGTTCGGTAATTTTCATAAACCGTTCGAACGTTTTGGCAAACCGTTCGGTAAATTTCATAAACCGTTCGAACGTTTTGGTAAACCGTTCAGAAAATTTCATAAACTGTTCGAACGTTTTGGCAAACCGTTCGAGAAATTTCATGAACCGTTCGAACGGTTAGCTTGCCCGTTTGGAATACTTAATAACCCGTTCAGCCGTTCGATGAAACCGTTTCGAACGGCTTGGTAAACCGTTCGTAGACCGTTTGATAGCCGTTCGTTTCAGCCGTTTAACGGAAAACCGTTAGTGTACGTTTTCGCGTGAGAGGTCACATTTTCACAATTTTTTTTAATTTAATACCTTTTTCAAACCAGTTACACTGGAGTGCATGTGAACTCTGACAATTCATGTCAGAGGTCACATAAACAGAAGCATTTGGGTTCACTTAGAAGAAAAAAGCCAAGAGAGAAATCATATGCCTCATCATATGCCTCACAGATCCCTGGCTGCAGGTGAAAGTTTCGGGTATACCTAGGGCTTCTGCCAACACAGGGACATCTTCTTTATGGAAGCTAAATTCCGCTTTGCATCCAGTGTTGTCCATTTCTTCAAGATCAAATTTTCCATACTCTTCATTCAGAAATTCAGGATTCTTGGGTCGATTTGCATCATATAACAAGCAAAATTCCTCTTCGTCTATCATTCCGTTATCATAACATAAAAGCAAGACATCTCTTACATCCTCAAAACGCATCTTAGCTCGTTTTTTTATGCAAAAAACATAATATAACAAATGCAACAAATCAAGCAACATGTCAGGGCGATAAATTATGCTGACATACATGTATATGACTTTCATCATGTTTTGAAGCCCCAGTACCAAAGATGTATGGAAAATGTTTCTTAATCAGTGATGTATAATGTTTAACATGCTGTTGAATGAACCAAAATAGACAAAACATTCTGGAAACAAATTGGCGTCCCTGTAGTTAAAATCTTAAGCTTTTTATCCACCAGGTGAGACGGGAATGTAGACCCAGTCCTATCTGTCCTCACTCTGTCCTGGATCTTAAGGTCCCAAATACGTAACTTAGTGTGTTCCTTGAATTGTTCTGTACCTACCCTCAATTACCCTTGCTCCAAATTTTGCAGAACCTTCGCCAGGATTCCTCACATTGCTGCAAACATTTGGGCTGTCTGATACACTCTCTTGCCCAAACACATTTCAATACATTTCATTCATTTTAATTACGGCCATTTCAATAAGTTTGCGGTCAGAGCTTCTCTATAGTCCCTAGTGAAACTGTTGGAGGGGTGAATGTGTAAGCTTCTAAGAACTCAACTTCGCACTCGCTAAATTGAAATGATATTTGATATCAAGAATCTTTGCTCTGGTTATCATGTTTCTCTCACCCTTGCCAAAGGAGAATTTAAGAATAACACAATGCATTTTTCAACCAAACCATTATATTTTTGCAATCTTGGTAAATGACAACTCTGCTAAAATCAACGTCCCGATTTCTTGGTATAAAATGCAGCAAAAGGTTTACTAAAGTGAGAGATTAAACTAACAGTTTACCATAAATATCATTTCAGTCCACTGTTTGGTGATAAACCAGTTAGAACTTTCTCTAGAAATTCCTCAAGAAAAGGGGTTCTTCATCTGCCATTTTGAATTGTCTGTCACGAGGAAAAGAGCCTGTTGCTAGTCACATGACAGTCAATTGTTTTCAATAATAAACAAACTCGTCCCTTCGCTAATCTGTTTCAAAACCTTGCAAACCGCTAAAAGGCAGTGTGTCTTTTAACAAATCCAAAATCTTATCAGTGTTCGGAGACAGCATTTTTGGCCGCAGGCCACTGCCAGTTTTCCTTTGTTCCTTGCAGAACTGTAACAGTTCGTACTTTCCAGTTCTCTGCAGGTTTGTCCACTTTTCCTTAACATGGTCACACTTGGGTTGGCAGTTCCAGTGGTGTTTACTGCTATTGTCATCTCTTCCCAAACACTTTGCTTCAGTTTATAAGTGGTTGTGTTAGTAAACTTTGATTTCAGTACTGCTTGATTTTCAATAAAAAATTTGGCTTTCATTTCTTGCAAGGGGTATTCTTTGCAGCAGGAATTTCAACAGCTTCAAGCTCCAGCAAAACATTTTGTCAGCCATTTTGCTGTGAAAAGTAGACATTAGATAGTAGAAAAAAATCGCGGTAAAACTTGTCAAATCTGTTTCATCTTTCAACACCAGAAAAGTATGTTAGGTCTGATGAAATCTGAAAGCCCCTCTTCACTCCTTGCTTTGTTTAACAAATGTTTCTTTAGTCTATTCTTGCCGGTATGATTAGAAGGAAGAAACCGACACAACAGAGGATGGAAGCGTCATAGCTGATAACACGGATAAGCTGGATACGGACAGTGATGAAGAAACTGAAGAAACAAAACAGTAAAACCCATATCAGCCTTATGATGATAGGAGCAGAATAAGATTTTTGCTTTGTGATGCTAAATGATACCAACTGCTCTTGGGATTAACGATAACTTTGAGTCCCCTAAGTTATTGCACTGATCTACTGCACCATCAACAAAGATGTTAATAAAACACCTTGCTGCTGGAGTACAGGGAACCAGCTCAATTTATATCGAAGCACCTGCTGCTGCTGGTGGTATACAAAGTTGTGAGATGGCTTCAGATCTACCTCGCGATGTGCAGCAGGTTAATAATTTTAGAAAACGTTTGAGAAAAAGAACAAAGAAAGCGAGTTTATGAACTTACATGATATGAAACAGAGGGTTTCATACTTAAAGGGCTTCCAATGGACACCTCAACCAAGAATAGCGTTTTTCACTGGCAGCAGGTCTTGAGGAAATTATGAAACTCTGTTGCAAACCAACAAGCACAGTGCCACTTTGATTTGATATTGATGCAACATATCACATTGGAGACAAGTTTGTCACCAGCTCAACTTACCTGAATACGAAACTAACTGACAGAAAGAATACAAAATTTGCAAATCTCCAAGGTCCTGCTATGTTCCATGTCAGGGAAGCAAAGGAAGATTTTGTTCTTTTCTCAAACTTTGATTCAGGAGAATGAATTGTTTGAGGAGCTTAATTACTTAGGTACAGACAGGGGTAGGCTTTAAAGGGGTTTGAGCAGCCAGTAAATGGTGTTACAATGGTTCCCTGTACAAAACATGTTCAAGATGATATCAAAGTCAAGGTGACAAGTTTAGAGATAACTAGTAGTGAACAACAGGAAATAATGTTTGACATTTTTGGAAATGCATATAAGTTTGAAAAGGGTGTAGTTGACAGCAATAACATTGCTGATTTTGATGCTTAACTGGAATTTCTTTCTAAAAAATGGAATAGAATGGAGATTGCCATTGGTAAAGCACCTGAGTTTACAAATTACTTTTCACAATTTCATAGCAAGGACATGAGATCAGGAATGCTTCCCCACTTAGAAGGGGTATTGGGTTGTGAAATCATTTTTTTTTTAAATATAACAATGCATCAGAATGCACCCATTTCAACCTTAATTGTAAAGTGTGCCAGCATAATGCACAGGTGCAGCCTGGTTATCAAAACAATACCAAATATATACAGAAATGTTCAGTTATCAGTGATTGATAAAGGACCCTATAAACTTGCACCTGGATTTACACACTTACAAATGACCCACCAGACATGGTAAAAACGCAACCTAGAGAAAAGGTAAAGTACTTCAAATGCTCCTGGCAATCTCTCATGGACATGACATTCTTTACTGTGAACAATATGACAAACTTGACGGCGACTACGTCCCTAACTTTACTCACCGAAACTACCCTGCAATATTTAGAGAAAGCGGCCAATATGTTTCCAATTTATTCCTGCATAACAATTGCTCCATAGTGAGCTGTGTTAAAGCATGTAAAGCAGTAGAACAAGTTGGAGGACATCTATTTACCATTCCAAAGCGAAGTCCTGATTTAAATCCTATTGAAAATAGATTTCATTTGATTAAATGAGAATTAAAAAACAAGCACTACATTGTAGAATAACATATGAAACATTTGCAGATTTCACACAGTGGGTAAAGAATACCATGTATGAAATAAGTAGTGATATTATTGATCGAACTATATCATCCATGCCAAAACGCTTGGATCTTGTGATCTCAAACAGAAGAAGGCAGGTAAAATATTAAACCGAATAAAGAAGTATAATTTTCTTTGTGTAACACAACCTTACTAACAAAAATTGTCTGAGAACGCAACTGTTCTAATTGCATCACAGACATGTATTGTCTATGGAAGCACTTCGAAATATCGTTGTATCTAATTTTTGTTTTCCTTCTCGAATTGTCATTGATTTTTCGTTTGTGAGGACGCATCGGTTCGGTCGAATTTTCGAATGAAAATCCATGACAAGAAAGAGCATAATTCAACGAATTTCACTCTCATTACTTCTGCACAGTACTGTAGTGGAAGCCAGTAGTTTGGTGTGCTCGATCATGTAGGTTGCTCAATGAACCATCTCATTCTTCACTAGCGCTGCTATTCTCACTTCCCGATAACTGGGAGTAGTCAATCTCATTCTTTTAACACATCCATTCAAATGTCACATGTACAGAGAATGCAACTTGGGAAAGACAATGTCAAAAACAACAACTAATGTTGAAAACAGCCTCACTTTATTTCAAGCAACAAATTGTAATTTACTCTCATGTACTTCAACTTACATTATGAAAAATCTAAAAGCGACTCTATTTATTTACAGTTGTGTCATAACGATTAATCTTGCCTCATGCCACTGCCTTCTCTTTTTTTCCGTCGAAGATACTCGTCGATTGCTATTATGCATTTATTCTGTTACTCTTCCTTAAGAGTCGATGGAGTTGGAAAAAAATTGAAAAGTACACACCCTCACCCTCACTAATTTGGTAGGATCTAAAGGTTCCTTTCCATGTGTTCCCTTGCAGTTTGTTTTTACCAGTTCGTTTACAGAATAAAACTTCTGGACAAGCTTAACGGCAAAAATTTCCTATCAAACAACTCTCCCCCTTAACTTTATTTTAAAAGGTAATGTCTTTGTCCCATTCCAACCCACCTGATAAAACTGGACTCTCTACAGAAACATCGATTTTACTAGCCCCCTCAGACTCACTTTCCACTTTCCCAGACAACTGCTGGTTGGGCATACTGATACTTGGACTGATAAAATCGACCCCGTGGCTACCCCCTGCACTCCCTATTTGCCCAATAATCCCTTTCTCAAACCCAGAAGTCCACCCTGTTAGTGACTTCCTTCGCCCCCAAAAGCTGCCCAATCGTTTCCATCGCCCAGAACATTTTTGACAAGAGAGAAAATAAAGCATGTTGATTGTTAATCATATGCTTTAGTTGATTACGTAGGTCATTTGCCTCTCTGAAATCATTGGCAAACAGGTCTTAGTGAAAGCTTTGTCATCAGGAAGTGGTGAAAAAGATGTCAATTCTGGCTTTGGCTGGAGAGGCTCCTGGGGTCCTCGATCAGAGTAGGAAACGACGGTGTCTGTGGTGTCCTTATTGGTGATGGTGTGGGTGGAACGTGTTCTTCGGATTTCTCATTGAAAACCTCTGCCGTGATGTTGTGAGGCGAAGTAGATTCTGCAATCCTAAGACAAAACCTGGAAGTGAAGTTAATATTTGAATTAAATTCTAATCATTTTGTCCTACGGGCAAGATCGGGTAAGTCAAGTCAATTCCAATCAAACATCTTCTTTACACCTGTATGACAACTGACCAAATTAGAGACCTATATGAATTTTGTAAAATAACTGTGGAAATTCGCCCAAAACTTAAGAACAAGTCCAGAAGGCCGATAAACATGTAATGAATGCAAATAATCTCATCTGAAATATCTGACCTTAATTTGTTTGCGCCCTGAGAAATGCATAGTTTAGTTTGCATGATAATAACCATGTTGACACAAAGCTATCTTGAATAAGGTCTCATATATATATATATATACTTTAATGAATCAAATTTGTAGGCCTAAATGCCTAAATTACATTGATTATAAAATACAACTAAGAACTAAAAATACGACTAAGAACTATATAAATATATTCATTAAAAATATTTGACTGAATTCCAATTTATCAGATATTTACACTTGCTTAAGATGATCATTATAAAGTCTACTGGCTTTAATTATAAAAGAATTTGCTGCTCTCTTAGTGCGACTTCTAGGTATGGATAATGTTCCTATTACTTGCGATCTTGTTGAGTAAGAATTACAATAGAGCTTTGGGAACAAGTGGTGGAGCTTGTGGTTCTTGTTCGCCATACCCTTAAAATAGTTCATTGAGATAGTCTGCAGGCGGGCATACACAGTTGGGATGCTGGCAGTGTGCAGAGCATCAGAGTATTTGTACTCAGGGAGTATAATCTTCAGAACCCTCCTCTGTATAGCCTCAAGTTGATCAATAAGGTATACAGGGGCCGAGAAAAACCACACAGGGGCTGCATATTCTATCACCGATCTGATTGAGGCCACATGTAAATATGGACAAGTTCATGTAAGAATAACAATTTACTGGTTCTTGTAAGAAACGGTGAACGTGAGCATTACAATTACGCAATGAAATGATTGTAACAGTACTAGCCGGGTTAAACCTTACCTTTTTGTCTTTCTTCTTTTTATTTGTACTCTTGTTGAGGTCATCATTCTCCTTGTCCTCTGTCCTTTCGTTTCTAAGAATGAACAAATATCAGTTATACTATGGGATATCGAACTCAAGGGAATGCAATTGTTCAATAAAGTTAAGTCAAAAGTGTATCAACTGAAAAGAAATTCTGTTGGTTGTAAAGAAGCCTTTTTTACGGTGGCCCAGAAGGCTCAGCACACAAAAAAGTGATAACGCTAATTAAAAAAGTCACAACACTAATTAAACTGCCACAACACAAATAAAAAATTCACAACACAAATACAAAAGCAACAACACAAGGAAAAGAAGCCACAACAGAAATAAGAGTCGCAACACAAATAAAAAAAAAAGTCACAACACAAATAAAAAAAAGTCACACGCAAATAAAAAGACTCGCAGCCCTTGGGCTGGATTTCCTCTGACCAATTTAATCAAAGGCTCTGATTGCCCGTTGTTCGCGCGAAATCGAGAATATGGCGGACAGTGAGCTGCAGACCGCGATAGAGAAATACTTTCATCGAGGATACGAGAACAAGGTGATTCTTGAATTTCTGAGGTGTCATCATGGCATTGTTATTAGTTTATCTACTTTAAAGCATCGATTACGAGACTATGATGACCTTCGTAGAAGAGGAGTAGAGATCGATGAGGATAAACTCAAGGATATCATTCGACAAGAAATGTCAGGACCCAGTGAACTGAGAGGATATGGGTCTATTTGGCATTCACTGCGATTGAATCATCATGTGCACGTCCCAAGACAAAGGGTTGCTGACCTTCTCCGAGATCTGAACACTATAGGTACACAGCAAAGGAGAAGCAGAAGGTTGGTCAGGCGGAGATATGCAAGTTATGGTCCAAACTTTTGCTGGCATGTCGATGGTTAGTATGCATACACTTGTATATCAAATATGGGAGCGACTGCAAAATATCCCGCATTCCCCCAAAACCTTGTTTGCATGTGTCTCTTTGTAAATCTTAGCTATATTACTTCTTCTTAGCTCCCCGAGTAAGGAATCAGAACAAAGATGGATGAGTTGTCTGCTGTTGGGAAATTTATTGACCCTTGCCTCTATGAAAAAGTCAAATCAATTGCAGTCTTTCTCCATTTTTTGCTTATCTCATGACTTAATATTGATGGTCAGGACAAGCCCCATTTTTCTTTCCCCACATTTACATTAAAAACTACCTGTTTTTAAGGGACCCCCAGGATGCATGTTGTAATAGACAATTCATTTACTTTGCTAATAAAAGAAATTAGCACTTAACAAACAAGAAATACCATCTCTTCTGGCAGTCTGATTTACAAAGAGTGATCAAATTAGTAATTCATGACCTTACTGATGGAACATCTGTAATTCCACTTCACATGGCAAATAGGAAAGTTATGTATCTAGATACATGTTTGTTAAACCAGTTAAAAAATCGTTTATCAGGTTCTGTCATAGCTCCCTGTACATGAAAACATCTCCTTAAAAAAGTTACTTACAAGGTAGCTCCTAAGAGAACCTGTTTTCAGTAAACACTATGTATTAAGGGGGCACTAGCAAGGGTCCGAAGGGTGTCTGCTTAATATAGTTTGACTGTAGCTGTGTTATGTTTAACTGCAAGAGGACATGGGAACAACAGTTTTTGTTATGGAGCCACACTTAGAATAATTACTGGTTAACTACTGTATAACAAGTTGCTTAAGGAACACTCCAAGAAGAGTTATTGTTAATAGTTATTAAGTTGGCGCCTTAACACTGAAATCATGAACCACAAGGTTTAAGTTATGTGAAAGCATATTTTTGGCTTCATTTCCCTATTTAAGATTCAAAATTCATTGTTAAGTTTAAGTGACTATCAGTTTCTGTGGCACTGAACTTTGAGATTTTGCCTGTATTTAGTGTTTTGACAAATTCTATCTTGTACTTTTTACCTCATGGTATACCATGAGGTAGAGTAATGGTTGGATTTGTCACTCCATTCCCGTTAGACAATTAATTTATGCATTAAATCCGCATTAAATGTGAATAAAACAGGTTCTCCCCTGTCTCCCCTACTAGGTTTGGTTTTGTCCACAAAGTCGTGCTATTGTTTTAGGTTCACATATGCGGGGGGATGGGGTGAGACAAAGCGGCAGCAAGTGTGTACAAAATGGCGTCTGTTGTGTTGAGCCTGACGCAAAGATTGTCAAGGCGGGTTTTCGTTCCTTTCGCTCCATCTTTGATCGAAATACACTTTTGAAGATCTCGCGAACGAACAGGAAATGTGTTCAAGAATGCTCAAGGGGAAAGAAATCGGATTTAGAGTCTTAAAAGTGACGATGTCTCCAATTTGGACGAGGGGTAATCGATCAGTCGTAGCAAGAGTGCAGAAAACGAACTATTCGGAATGAACGCTTTATGGTCTGGGGAAAGGACAGCACTTCATGGAATAATTACCACATACCATGTGGTATCTCGAAGGAGCCTTTGATTTGTTTCTAAACCAGGACTCACATGCAATGGAAATTGTTATTTATTGTTACAGTGCATCCTTTCTTTGACTATCTTTGCTAGGATATGATAAGCTTAAGCTTTGTGGTTTCCCAATACATGGAGCTATAGGTGGGTACAGCCGCAAAATTCTTTGGTTAGAAGTTGCGAGGTCCAATAATAATCCCAGCACTGTTGCAAGATATTTCCTGGATTGTGTCAGAGAGAATTCTGGTTGCCCAATGCTTGTAAGGACAGACTGTGGTACAGAAAATGGAGTCGTGGCAGCAATGCAGACATTTTTCACGCAAAGTGGAAGTGATCAGTTTTCTGGTGAACACTCCCACCAGTTTGGAACTTCTCCAAACAACCAGAGAATTGAGTGCTGGTGGTCATTTTTTAGAAGAGGCAGGTCTTCATGTAGGATAGATTTGTTCAGAGGCATGGCTGATAGTGGTTTGTTGGATTTAGGAAGCATGATACACACAGAGTGTTTATGGTTCTGCTATCAGGTTGTAGTCCAACAAGACCTTGACAATGTGAAAGAACACTAGAATACACACAGAATCCGCCCTTCCAGGTATGGTACTGTACCTGGTGTTCCAGATGTATTATTCTATTTACCACAATACAATAGAAGGTGCCATTGCAAGGTACCCGTTCCAACAGATAAGTTACATGAAATGGAGTGCCACTTAGATGAAGAAGGCAATGATCTACCTGAAGTGAATATCTATCAGGATTATTTCCATTATGTAATGGATAATGAGACTTTTCAATACCCAAGTAACAGTCAAGAAGCATATGATTTATTTCTAAGATTAATTCATATTTCAAGCGGGTAATCATGCAAACTAAAAGTTTATCAGAAATAATGCAAAACTTGACACTTCACCAATTACGTAAACAAAGTGTTTTTGGAATGCTTCATTTGAATAATTCCTCGCGAAGCGAGGCCGAAGGCCGAGCGTAGCGAGGTTACTAATCGTGTCGGTTCCGGTCAGACCACGTGGCTCGCAAGCCCGAGTAAATCGAGCCGAGAGTTTTTATATATGTATATATATATATTTATATATATGTTTATATATATCTATATTTTAAAGGTGTCCGTTCGCAGGCCAGGTTACCTGGCAATAGTAACGCACTTGAGAACGCTGAATTTCCGCCATTATTCGGTGATGCCTTTTTGAAAGTAATGTAAATTTTGTGGAAACCGATTTCACTCGTCCTGGAAGTACATCCCAGCAAGGTGATCTCCAAGATATTCAAGAAATATTAGCACGAGATCGTCGCCGAGTAAGTTCGAATACCGTGAAAATCAACACGAGGAAAGCACGACTCAAAGCAGGGATAGAGAAACGACAGCAGGGAGAATAACAACAGAAATCGCAGCCAAGACAACAACTGCTCGCTCCAGAAAAAGGCAAACGAAACAGCAGGGAAAAGGACCAGGAATTCAATCAAGTTAGTTTTGAATTTGAATGTGTTATTGATAGAAATACAGGACATGAGTGAACGATTACATAACGAAATATATTGGTGTACTACATTTAGCAAAACGACTTAGAAGGGACACCGAGTAAGAACGACTTCAACGATTGGAGATGTCTCTGGAAAATAATTCTATTAGTCTAAAACCGGAATCGGAAGACGACCAACAGATTACAAGAGAATGTAAATAGGTATTTTTCATAATAAAACGATAGCGTTTCCAGTTTCAAGTAATTTCCAACACAGAGAGTTGCAGTTGTTATAGCAATCATTTATAACGATGTGATCTGATATCATTGCAACAGTGAAAATATTGTAAATTTTCTTGATCTAGCAGTTATGTTAAACATTTTCAACAGAATGTATACCCTGTGTCACTATAAAGTACTGGTTCTGCAATATTATCAGTGATCAATGTGATCATTTTAAAATAAAGCAAATGTGATTACTGGATTCTCAGTAGTATTTCTCTTATATATATATATATATATATATATATATATATATATATATATATATATATGTATGTATTCTCTGATTGAAAGGTTTCAATAATATTGTGTAGAGACAAGTTTCATAGCCTTTTCACAATGGGTCAGTTTTACCTTAGAGTGCAATGACCCCCCCCCCCTGATAATATTGCTATCTAGAACCCCTGCCCTTTTTTCACAAATGAAATGTTAATTCAAGCCTTAATTTGCAAAGTTAGACATAACATATTAACTTTGTTACTTTCTGCCGTTTACTTTATTTTTATGTCAAATATCAATATTTCATAACAACCACAACATGCAATTAACCTTTTACATTGGAAAAACTTTATAAAGAAGAAAATAAATTTTGTAATGCCAAAATGTTTATGATCTTTCTCATATATTCATTGCAAGTGTGCTGTATGTAGTAACAAGTGTTTCAAGTTTCCTAAATGCCCTATGCTTTCAATAATGATTTTCCACACAAACTTTCTAGACAAATGACTGCACTAGATTCTAAGCCTTTAAGAAGAAATGGTATTGTTTGGAGCTGTTTTGATTACTACCACCTCTGATGGAAAGCCTATTAAGAAGATTTTTGTATTGCTTTTAGTAGTAGAGTAACAATAACTTTACCAAGATTAAGACATGAATCCCACCCCATAAAAATATATTATGTTTAACATAAAAAATATAACAATAATAATATCAATACCAGTAATAGTAATAGTAATGATAATAATAATGATAATAATATAATGATAGTTCTTCTCGTTACTGTATGTCATTGGTTACAGTTCAATACCTCTGGCTGCCATGACTTTTTCGATGAAATACCGTCCTTATATTAAATCTTTCTTCTGCAGTTTTTATAATAGAAATTTTCATATATTCAAAATAATGTACTATTCTATGGTTGGGTATGGATATTTTGCCTGTTTCTGTAACAGCGCAATTAAACTTTCATGTGGTATATACTTTTGACTGATTGATGTTGATTTCACATTATTTTTTTACAGGAGTACGTAGTGCAGCAATCTTTTTGAACATATTAAGATTTCAATAACTCTTTCTTACATGTATTGTTTTTATGATATGACCTAAAAATAGCACAACCACATACTATACAGTGGGCACTCACTATTACCAAACCTTTATTCAAAGCTTTTGTAGAATCCAATTGTTTTACCCCCAATTTGTTGATATGGCATCTCTTTTGAGGGAAGAGGAATTTTTCTATCTACCACTGGGGGTACCATTGCAACTGGAAAGAGTACACACATTAAAACATGCACTATTCATAATGCTCTCAATTGTGGTTACCCGGGAATGAAATAATGACTGCAGTAGACAATAAAATATCTAATCAGAAGATTCTTCTTACAATGAATCTCATGCAATTATAACCAAAAAAACATAAACAAAAAATAATTGGAGCGTTCAGCTCATCCTCTGTGTAAGAACATATTGTGTTCAAAAGTGATGTACAACAAAGAAGACAAAGCAGTAGAGACTAAGAAAATAAAACTAAAGAAAAAAAACACAGGTTTTTACACCGTGGTAAACACAAGCATTCATATCAACTCTTCAAGATTTCACCTGCAAAAGATTTACAATCATTTTCAATTTGTGTTAAGTGAATATTATTGTGATACTTCATCGACTCTGTATTCCCTGTCAAGATAATAAATAATTTTACTTCTATTCCCTCTGGTGCAATCTCAGTGGCAGTGAAAGAGCTAAATGAAGGTCAATTTTTAAGCACTGTGTTGAGCGGTATACTGATCTTGTAATTTGCACCAGGTGTCACTAATTGTGTACCAAACACAGCATAAGAAATAAAATAATGGGGATTACGCTAATATAAAAAATAAAATATATAATATAAAAAAAAAATAAAGAATAAAATATGAAAGCATTGTGACTTCTTCAAAAACTAGCTTCGCGAGGTTTTTGCGGGAGTCGTATTTCTAGTTGACTGCTATTATTACCTTACTCTGTACCAAACACACTGGGGTGTAGAAGTGTTGGTGATTGCCCACCTTGTAGAACTGATGTCATCATCAACAGTCCAGCCAAGTAAAATTCATTGTTAGTTAGTGCCACAGTTGAAGCAATTGGCTTTCCTGATGTGAAAAGCTTCCTCTCAACAATATACATTTCTAAAAATAGGCAAATGTTTATGTTTTTAATAATTGATAAGGTGTGCTTTTATTAAGAAATGGCAGGGCTACCTCTATAATAAAGGCACAAATTAATTGGATGTGGTGTGGGGGATGGAAGAAGTTAGGAGAATGTCTTGCAAATGGCATTTACTTGTATGTAATTGATAGAAAACTGTATACTGTAACACCTGTGTCCACATATCCCACACCCTCTCACCCAAGTAATAATTTTTGGTAATGACCCCCTCCAGGAGGCACAGTAGTAGAGAAACAGTTGTGGTTTGCATGTGAGACTTTTGATCATGAGGTCTGGGGTTTGAGGCCTTGTGATGGCACTGTGTTGTTTCTTTATACAAGACACGTAACTCCCTTCACACAGGTGTATTAATGGGTAATGGGGGTAGTAAAAGCGGGGGGTAAGCCTGGGATGGACTAGACTCCCAGTAATATGAACACTCCTCGCTGCATCAAAACTGGAATAAAGTCCCGTTGGCCTCCCGGCTCCTCTGCACCTTCACCTGACCCCCCCCCCCCCCCTCAATACAGTTCCAAGAGTTTATATTCAACTTGTAAAAATAAGATATTCACAACTTTGTTACATTAGAATTTTTGCCAAGCCCCACCCCCCCCCACCCATTCCTTTTCTACATGCACCACCTCTGGAATCCATTTTAGTGAGCTTAGTCCCCACTCACCCCACCCATCCTACTTCACAGCATCCTCTAAAAAATTAATAGACCGAAGAGCCAATATTACCACTGGTCCCTTGAATATCTCGAGTATGTCTTTCGATATTATGGTTTGTGGTTCTAGGGTAGTGTCCAAACCTAACCAGACCGGCAAGGATCACAGCAAAGGTCTCGAAAAACTAAATCATTTTGTGTGCCCGACCGTGGACTAAATTAATGATGCGGAAATGAACATTTGAAATAAACTTGATGATGAACACCAGAAACATGTTATTACAGTAAAGATTTGAAGTACTCGTCATCATGAAATTGTGTACCTGAGAAAAACTCGCGAAGCAGGCGTCCATCATCTACAGCCGGCGCTCCTATGAACTCGATTTTAAGCTGGTGACCAGAGATCAGTTTTCCCCGATCACATATCCTTTTGACGTCACCCCATAAATCTTTCTGCCGGACACGAAGTTTGATCGGCCCGTCTCGTTTTCTGAAGCTTCCTCCTGTCCGTCCTCACTAGTGTCACCAACCCATATATCACAGCAGCTATCTGCGTGATCAGCTGTGACTTTAATGGGAAACTTCCGTAAGCAAGTTAGGCATTCCACTAAAGAATCGTCCTGTGCGCTGCCAACTGCAGCAGCTCTACCAACTTCGAAAGCACCAGCATTTTCATTGGGGGTTTGGCTATCTGAACTTTTGGGACTGGTACTTTGTTCTTTGGGCTCAGCCCACACGCTCTTCTCTAATTCTTTGTCACTGTGCTCGCTTTCCTTGTCAGTGTCCAGATTGAACTGCGGCATTTCCGCCAGGAGAAAGTCACCACTTGAAACAATAAAAAGAGTTATTCTGCTGTACTCTCTGCCTAGATCTTCTTTGTACTTGTCCAGTACAAATTCGTCTGGTGTTCCTGGCAGGGTTATAACCTTACTACCATCTGGGTATACAAGTTTGTACGTCAAACCCTCGTGCACAGCCTTGTCATGGTTGGCATGCTTCCGGACCCCTCTTTCCTTAATTAGTGCAGCGTTAGCATCCGGGGAAACTCTTACGGGCAATGTTTTACCATGGCACTTCTTTAGATTCCCAGCCACATACTGCATACGGCCTATATTAATGAGAACCTCTTTTGGAGCGGACGGTTTTCCCCTGTGGCCTGCTTTGCTAAGCTTGTGTTTAGGCTCAAACTTGGACTGTCTTTCCGCCTCTTTCCTCTTTCAAAACTCCTCTATGCCGCAAGTTTGTGTTGAAGGTGTACTTACTAAACAAAGTCCACAATTGAAACAATATTTGGCATGTTGAACGGCCTCAAATCCACAACGTGGGCAGAACATGACATCCCTCCTAAGCTGGTAAATATTACACGTTTGCGCAAAGATCTGATACCAGATTCCTTTAGTGAAAATTTGGTCAGAGGAAACTCGTTCCAAGTCACATGACATTACTCTGCAATTTTTCTTTGTGTGCGTTGCCACTTTTTTTTGTTTGCGTTGTGGCTTTTTTGCGTTGGCACTTTTTTTATTTTCCTTGTCACTTTTTTAATTTGCGTTGGGACTTTATTTGTGTTGGGGCTTTTTTAATTAGTGTTGTGACTTTTTTTATTTAGGTCTGTTTGCCAGAAGCAGAAGGAAAGTTCTTCTTTAGCCAATCTAAATCCTCTGCTTTAACTCCTCCTTATTGTCTAAAAAGCAATGGTGAGAGCTCATAAATCAGTAAATCCACCACTATGAAGACATTTGAAAGGCAGGAGGTGGTAAATACTTTATGCGTGATCAGCAAATTGGCATGGACTTAAAGAACACCGGCAATTTTCTCTCCTGCACATCCGCGATGGAAAGGCAAAACACTCAGCCATATTGAATATTTCCTAGCAGACATCAGAGCAGTTTTTTGTCATTAAAACACTGGGAACTAGAGCGAATTTGGCGTCATATAAAAATAAATTATTTCATGCTGGAAATTTGTACAATAGTTCTCCGTGAGGAGAGATCATACAATCACGCAAAATTATCTCATTCTTTTGACAACTCTTGGTGTTGGACTTGTTTCTGTTTTGGCTTTGTTTCATTTGCAACATTTGTACCTCCAAGAGTTCTGTTTCCTCTGATACCATATAGATATGTCATCAATTACCTTTGATCAGGACTTTGCTGCGAACTTTTGCAATATCCCAAATAATAAACTAACTTATGTTGTAAGGCAAAACTAAAAAAACTCGGACCAAATATTTTGCTGGATTGAAGTCAGCAACCAAATGCTGATTGCTCTTGTTGGCACAAATATCCACAGATAAAATGGAACTTAGCGAAGAAAATTCCTTCTCTCGCAATTATTTACAACTTGAACAGAATTGGTGTACGGTTACCACAACCAGCGTAAACCAATCACAAACGAGGATTCCGACAAGTGATCAACATATCGTTAGTAACAGCCAAGAGGTTTCACATTTCAGGCCATGCATCCCAGTGGCTGAAATCTCGGTTCAGCTAAAACAATAGATTTTACGAAATGTTCCGTGATATTTTGCACAAGCAAAATTCTGTTTACATTTCGCTGAAATATCGCAGTATGCATGAACTTGACTGAATTTCGTTTGCAATACTTTTGCACAATACTGCATATTCCAGGAAGTACTACCAACGTACGAAGCATTGGGTATGGAAAGCCAAATGGCGCAAAATTCAAGAGAAATATTGCAATCACAGTCAACATTTCAGATCACATTCAACAGACCAGTTTGATATAAATCAACACTTACGATCACGTCCAACGAAATATAACCGTCACATTCAACACCAAAAATGGCACTCAACCGAATTTTAACAGGCAATGTGAAAGTAGAGAAAATCAGGGTTTAACAAAGGTAAATCAGTCAGATTCAAGGGGTTAGAAAGGACATCGCATTCAAGTGGTCAAAAATTTGATCAACAACAACGTAGAAAGATGTCATCAAATCCATGAAGCCCACGGGCCTCGACGAAGTCCATTTGGGAACAGACCTGTTTCACACGAGGTTTGAAAATGGCGAGTAGTGCTGGCAGCCTCGAAGAACAAGTTAGATTGGCTGTTAGATACGCTGTGAGAGAAGAACTATGCTCACTTAGTGGAGAGAAGGAGGCAATTAATCAATGCATCTGCTTCCTCAGCTTCTCGTGCTTTAAACGAAGCCTCTGCACTCAGTGTGGAAGACACAAAGTCATAAACGAAATGCCAAAACAGTGTGCCATCTCATAGCCTTCGGTTTAAAAAGAAGGCTAAGCAGTCAACGAAAGTGCAAGTCGTCCCCAAAAGTGTTTACCTTTTACAGGAACCCGACATTGATGCTGACGAGGAATATAGTCTAATCAACAACATGATTGTGATCAAAGGTCAGTGCGATTTTTATCCTGATTACTCAGAAGAAGATGTACGGTCAGAGTTGGTTTCCTTGTTCAAGACAAAGTTACCCCTTATAACAAGCAAGGATTTTGACTTCGTAAGAAGGCAAAGAAATACTATTTCTGTGCCAGTGGTTAAAGAGAATCACAAGTGAAACTTTAAACACGTTAAACATCTTTGTGGCACAGGACGGCCGTGTGTAAGATTGAGTGTGGCACAGGAAACCCTAGTCACAAGTGATGAAGAAGGTGATGAGCATGAAAGTACTGAAAGTCAAACATCTGTGCAAGTTGTTAACAACCAACCAAATGTCCAGGGTGTTACATATAGCTCTGGAAGTATGCAGGTGGGTGCAACTAATGAAGTTGAGTGTGACAGTTCTCCTCAATGGTCTTATCAGTCTGTGGATTCATCATTCATTGATAATGGTGTTGAGTCCTTGTCGTCCATTTTTACAAGTGCAAGCAGAGAAACTGTGAGGGACTCGCTACTAACATACCAGGACACTGGGCTCGCTGCAGATGCTTTGAGTGAAAGCACAGTGAAGAAGGAAGCAAAAGATGAAAGTGTACACCAAATTCTGAACAGGCTTAAGCTCTCCATGAAGCCATATATGTGTTCAGAAAAGCTAAAGGTTGACAGAGAGGATATACGTGTAGTCATGGACTTTTTTCAGTTTTACAAGAGTGTTCATTTTGATCCAGTGATACCTATCAAAGTACAGATCAAAGGAGAGCCAGCAGTAGATACAGGAGGAGTACTTAGACAAGCATTCACTAATGTTTTTGCTGAACTTGCTAGTGGTTCATCCTGTCTTCGTTTATTCAGAGGTGCACATGCAATACTTACCCTTGTGTACAGCACTGGACATGTTTTGACAGGTGTATTTGAAGTTTTGGGTAAGATGATAGCACACGTACAGTTTAATTCAAGATGGACCTGGCTTCCCTTATGTTACCCCTGGGATCTACTGGTACATAGCCACTGAGGATTTGTCGGAAGCAGTTGGAAGGTCCTCTTTTGTGGACATTGGTGATAGTGAACTTGCTGGCTTTGTTGAAAGGGTAAGGGGCTAACATTTTTATCGTTTGCTTACAATACAGTTATAACAATATTCAGTTTATGTAAGGTGAAAACCTCCATATCATAAAATATTTTTTAACATTTTATTTCTATATGAAATTCTTTTCTTCATACTTGTAGACAGCTAAAGCTAAAAGTGTTTTCTGATATCAAGTTGCTCATTCTTGTTTAATGTGTACAAATTTTGCCTGCTTTGTTTCACTCTAACTCATGCATGCATGTTACAATAATGATATTAGAGGTATGTGCAAAGTTTCTAATCCATGGTAAATTATCATCATCTTTTACTTGCTATTTACTTGCTACAATACAAGATATCACAGTCCAGAAGTCGTAAATAACATCATTGGTATGCTGAATTTAGATCAAAGATGGTTCTCAAGATGACAGCTTTTTGAGGTTCATGCAAGAGTGTGGGCAAAGTAGAAACCTAACAGTGAGTTTAATTTCTTGTATTCTGCTGTACTAGTGTTTTACACCTGTAGGTTTATTTGCCCACAAAATCCTGTAATTTCCTAACAGTCCTTTTTAAATGTGGTAGATTCTTCAAGTACTCTAGCAAACAGAGGAACACTTTTCATCTGACAGCAGCATAGTTACGTTGTTAGATTAAGTGGAGCACGTTTCTGCAGGCAGTTGCTGCAGAAATGCTTCTGTTTTTCTGTTTTAGAGGAACAGAACAAGTGTGAGGTCGTTCAGTGCCCTGTGTTGCATGACATCATATTGAAGCACAAGGCCATTCTTGATAGCTTCGGAGCGGATTATCAATTCTGGGCTTTAAAAGAGAGCTGGAAAAAGCTCCTGCTAAGTTTGAGCATTTTTTGTTCACAGCAGTGACAAAGTATCACCAGCCTTTGTCAAGTCTTTACTGAAACCTCCTGTTACTGATGATACACAAGTGAAAAATGCTCTAGGCATGTGAAAAACTAGGCATGTGACATTTTGTGTTTTTGGATAATACTTCTCTCACAGAAACTCCCATGCTCTTGAAATACTATCTTTTGATCAAAACACTTATTTCTAGATGATACACGTATTTGGGGGGGGGGGGGGGGCATTCTTGCACTGTCATAATCCTGGTAAACCTGGGAAGAATGACAAACTTTTCAGTAACAAAGGGTAAGCAATCAGTTTGTCCTGTAGAAAGCACTTTTATCCTTGACTAAAATAAATCAAATTAATGTTACACCATTTCAGTTCTTTAAACACACGGGCCAGTGAAGGAAATGTTAGCAATCAGGTTATACCTCGTTTGTTAATGTAGGTCATGTGAGGAGTTTTGTTAAACTTAGTAGTGATACTGAAATATTGAAATGTTAAAATATCACTTTATCTCTCCAGAGTATGTTTTGAAGGTTACAGTTAAGGACTGCCTATTTTGAGGCTTCCACAAAGACCTTTGTTCAGATCGAGCACTTGTATATGGTGGACCATTAGCAATGATGGAAGGGGGTACTTGTGACAAAGTTGAAACGTACATAGCACATAATAAAAAGAAAAGAAAAACATCCTGAACAAAAACGTCCGCTTGAAAAAGAGATATTTTATTGTTACTTGCCCCACTTCCACAGTTCCTAATGGTCCAGTTTGACATTGAGATTTTTTTACTTATCAAGTTAAGTTTCTTTCAGATGTTTATGGAGGATGGATTTAAATTATTAAAGTAGAGAGTAAACTCGTAGTTGTAAAGTAAAACAATTGTGAAACCTTATTAAGATCCAGATTATTTTGATAAAAACATAGTTAAGCTCATATCGAGTTTCTGTTCTCTAGCTTCACCAAGTCACCCAGTGAGGCAATTTTTATGCAAACTGTAAAAAACTTGTGCCATTTCTGAAATGACTTTTTGTGCAAAGGTAACTTTAGGACTTAACTGACTTAACATTACAACAGGAATAGGTCATTAGGGACATGGCCACCTTTAGGTGCTAATGATCATATACCACTTACCGAGCAACTAACACAAATAAACCTTCAACCAAAAACCAATTGCTCTTCCTTTACAATAATTGACGTTAGAATCCTTGGCATTTACTCAAACACTTTTATCCATGGGACTGAGGCATTCTTTATTGACAAATGTATGAATGAAACTGCAGCATATTTTAATGGTAAACACAGATATTACTTTAGAAAGTCACAAAATTTTCCAAACATTTTTGTCATACAAATGTATGAAAAACAGTGACTTTGCGTTACTTTTCAACAAATCACTTCCAAACTTGGAAACTTTACTAATTTTAAGGCGTTCTTTCCAGCCCTGTTGACAGAGTTTCGCTAATTGATCCTGTCAAAAAAAACATGGACAGGTCTATTGTAGGGACATCTCCGGGGACAAGTACTATTCTAATGAATTGTGCATAGTATTATTGTAGTAGGTGCACCCTGGGTCAAATCAGCTACTTTTTAAACACAAATTTTTTGGCGGTTTATTTCAGTGTATTTTGTATTCATCCACTCTAACAGTTCATTCAATTCATTTGTTTAACTATTTCCACCTTTTTGAAGAAAACAATACCTCCTAGTATTTTATGAAATCTGCTGGAGTTCCTTAAAAATGTAAATACGCTAATTTTTGTTTCCTTTTTTTCTAGTGCTATTTTTTTAACATATTTTAAAAAAATTGCAATAGGTAACATCTAAGAACAAATTAATAACACAAGAGGGTGAATGTTTAGTGGCTGTTGTACTTTGTAAAAACAACACCATACTTGTATACCTCCTGAAGTTACAGATTTCAGCAACCTGTGAGTGAGTGTTCAGGGCCACTTACGCATGGCTCTCCATGGCAATCAAAATTGTTGATAATGCCTTCTGGTACACATCAATGCCAAAGCTGTCAGAATATTCCAGTGGATCAACTTCGTGAACAAGCTACTAGAGTACCACCTTTGGTAACTCAAAATTTACATCTTCAACTTGCACAAAACTAAGACCATCATCACCAGGTGCGGGTGCATCAGGATCATAACCTAACCATTCAAGGTCGTCAATAGCAGTACCATGGTGGAAATCTGATACAGCTGCAATACTGTTCTTTCGAATGTCAACCATGCCATTTGTCCAGATTTGAAGAGGGGACCAATTGCGCTCAGTACGAATTGGGTGATTATTCCAGGCAGAGGTAAGCCTCTCAAGTCCTCTATTTATTCTTGGCAGAAAAACAAAATGAAGCACAAGGAGGTGAATGTCATTGTCACGGTTAAGGGCACCTGATTCCTCCATTGCCTGGAAAGTGTAGTAGAAAATGTGACATACCATGCAAAAAACGTCTCTCCATAGACATTCAATCCGCTGGTTGTGGACAGAGGATCCAACAAGGTAGCTCGCCCTATTTGAACCTCTTGCCTCTTCCATCAGCTCCCACACCTTTACATTCTCCCCACGGTGGTCTGTTCTCACACGTGATGGCCAACCAAAACTGCGCGTGGCAGAAAGAAATAGATCCCCCACGGTCTCACTCCTGTTGTTAGTAGAACACTTAAGGAATACTATGCACCTTGAAAACCCATCAATTGCCCCATGAACGACGAATCCCCAATTGACTGGACTGTGATGCTGCTCTATGTGCCTATGCTGGGTCCTGGAACAGAGTATGCTCTCCTGCACACTACCACAGCCCATCTCAATCTAACATTTATTGGGTCAACACGGGCAATACTTGACCTTAGTCGATGCTGTTGTATTTGAATCCCAAACGATCTTAAATAGCCATTTATAATGGAGCATCCAACTACGAACCCATGTTTTTGTATACACTGTCGCACTAAGCCGTCAAGTTGTTCATTTGCCATGTCAGTGAACCCCGTGATTTGCTCCAGGCCAAACTCTACAACTCTTCTCCTAATGGTCCACCTCGAAACTAATAACATGTCAGCTATGTGCTTCCACTTAAATCCCAACGACCTTAACTGGGTTAATGCATCTTCGCTTATTTGCAATCTTGGCCGGCCAACAGAACTTGTGTGAATTACCGGAGGAGTTTTTAGAGAGTAAATTGCCAAATTAGTACACTGAGTTGAATTTCTTGTCTTCTAGTCCATTCTATGGTTAACAAAGTGAAGTTGTTTAAGAGCTCTCGCAAAAAGGTTCCACAGTCGACCCTCTGGGAACTAAAGGTAGGATTTGCTGTAAAGAAAGAACAGCGTGTTCTAAACGTACTGGAATAGTTTCTCTAGTAGCACTAGTTGAAACTGATGACATCTCGCAATCATTTAGGAGAACCACAAGCGACTGAAAGAACCGTTCCCAATCATCTGTGGAGGAAATACTGTCGGCCATCTTTAACTGTCTCTCCTCGTTCCCATTCCCCGGGAACATACCATGCAAAGATTCACGGGATTTGTTGATCGATTTTCCACACTCCTCTTGCTTGTGATCGTTTACAGATGAATGTGATTGTGCTTTTCTTCTTCCATTGTTAAACATCCTTAAGTGCAATTTAGCTTGTTGAATATGGCTGAAATATTTTTCTCTTGAATTTAACTCATTCACATCGTTGATTGTGATTTAGCTTGTTGAATGTGATTGAAATATCTATTTCTTGAATTTTGCACCATTCGGCTTGCTATAATTGGGATGTTGCAGCACAGATATGGTAGCCAAATTGCAGCAAAATTCACCAATAAAAATTCGTACCTAACTCAACAAATATATCTCAATGCCAACACTGTTTACCTGTTAACTTTAACAGCTTTATATTTAATTCAACAATTTCCTCTCAATATCAATTCCATCAACTTCTCAATTTCAACATTGTAATCAGTCTTAAAATCAACAGTAAAAATCAACTCAATAAAAGTTTCTGTGCTGCAAGATAAACACTTGCTCATATCCAATTTTCAACTACCTAATATGCCTGTCAAGAACAACAACTCAAAATTCGTGCCAACAAATTGGGTCCAAGCTGGCCCGTTTCTATCGAGAGTCTGGGGAGAACTAAATTTGTCGCTCAGCAAGATGGTGGACAGCAAGTGATCGTGTGGTAGCACAAGCTAACCAAGCTGATCAAAATGATACAAATAGCCAATGGAATTTATTTTTTTACAGATTTAGACGAGTTATTGAGTGAATATGAGCAATATCGGTCAACAAACGACATCGCAATAACAGAAAACTTGATTATTCGTTTGGAAAATGCATCTCACTTTGTGTCACAGACTAATAAGGAAACAGTTCTGGAAATGACCAGGGACTGCCATCATAGGTGTGAATTTCCAAGTCGAACAAGATGTTCACAAGTTGCTGTTTTATCACTAAGTCCACCAAATAGAGTAGATACTAGGCAGGTTGGAAGGCCAAAATTTGACATAAAGGAAGAGAAATTGGTCGAGCTGCGTTCTCTGGGTTTTAGCTGGGAGGATATCTTTCATATGCTACTCATCTTGCGCTGGACTATTCACTGCAGGGTGTCACAGTTTGGCCTTACTCACCTGTCCTGTTTCAGGGATATCACTGAGGAACAATTGGACAGCAAAATCAGTGCTTTTTTAAATGAACATGGCTGCTTAGTCGGATCTTCAAAGGTTTTGGGTCATTTGAGATCTGAGGGGTTAAATATGCAGCGAAAGCGGGTTTGTAAATGCCTTGCACATATCCACCCTCAGGACACGTTGGGCGATAACAGCTTCACAACGAGCATAATCAGTAGCTGGGCCAAACAGCCTTTGGCATCTAGACAGCCATCATAGTCTTATTACTTGGGGATTTATAATTCATGGGGCAATTGATGGGTTTTCACAGTTGGTAACCTTCCTGCATTGCTCGACAAACAATAGAAGTGGCACAGTGGCAGACTTGTTTCTAAATGCAACCCAGGAGTACAGCTGGCCATTAAGGGTGCAAACCGATCACAGAGGAGAGAACACGCAAGTTTGGCAGTTAATGGAAGATAGAAGAGGACCCAACAGGGGAAGCTTCTTGGTTGGTTCTTCCACTCATAATCAACGAATTGAGTGCCTTTGGCGGGATGTCTTTAGATGTGTAGCACACATTCCAAGCCATGGAAGAAAGCGGTTTACTTGAGATAGATAACCCCCTTCACAAGGTTGCTCCTCATTACATGTAACTGCCACATTTAAACAGGGCACTATCAAGTTTTGCGTCAGCCTGGAATAACCACCTGCTAAGAACAGAGAACAACTGAAGTCCTGAGAGGATCTGGGTTAATGGGACGATGGATCTGAGAAATCATTCATTGATGGCAGTTGCTGACATTGCTGAACAAGAGCCATCCTCAAATGATTTGACTTGGTACAGATATGACCCTTCTGCACCTACTCCTATGGATGATGGATTGTCTACAGTTGAAATTGAGGATGTTGACATTGAATTTCCAGGAAATGTCATACATGATCTTACAGCCGCTGTTAATCCACTTCAACTGTTAAACAGCTATGGGACAGATCTCTTCATTGACTGTCTTCACTTCTTACAGTCACATAGGTCTAGCTGAGAAACGTCATGCTAAAACAAGTGAAGTAGTAGAATCTTATTGTCTACTCTTTGAAAGGGGGGGGTACTCCCAGAAAAATTGGGTGGGGGCGTGCAGCCCACCTCCCAAAACCCTCACCCTATTTATGACCTGACCCTAAAATCAAAACCCTGTTTGAGACCTGTGTTAAAATTAGTTTAAGGTAGTGCAACAACTAAACAAAACTATTATTCAGCAGAACAGCTGAAAGTACATGAAAGAAAGAAAGAAAGACTGCGCTTTCAGGTGCAAGACTACCTTTACACTTCTTCAGAATGTCCAGGTGGTCCTGCACCTGAAAGCACAGTCTTTCTCATTCAGATTATTTCAATATCTGCTGACATTTGACTCATTTCCCCACAGCCAGCACATGAATAAGGCTACATCTTAAAAGTTGTATCGCTGTCTTTCTATACTAATGATTCACATTAGCAACATTTAATATTGATGATCAAGCTGTTGTGAATGATAAGCCTTCAATGTGACGTCATGCCTAGTCACATGACTCTCGAACCATGTGCTTGCCGTATTAAAGAAAATAGACGTATTGTTGTTCTTATAGAGAACTGTTTTTTGTTGTCTTTATTTCCTTGTTTACGCTTCCTAATAGCATAACATTACATGATGTCGGGAGTGAACTACGTGTTGTTGAAAGCCTCTGAGGAGATATTGCCAGCCTTCAAAGCCAATAGCCCATTTCCGAGTTGCTACATGCCTCAGTTTCATAGCGAGTCCAGGTGCAAGACCATTCAAATGGAAATGATAGAGTATTCTTATGCAAATTAAACTCATTTCCATTTGAATGGTCTTGCACCTGGACTCGCTATGAAACTGAGGCATGTAGCAACTCGGAAATGGGCTATTGAGTGAAGATTGCGTGTCAATGCGCCGCCATTGTTTTAACCCGCGAACATGCCAGATGAAGCAGAAGCTGCTGTTGCTCCCGGCAATACTCCGCCGTTTAGCAGGTTTATTGCTAAGGTATCGCTTCCACAGAAATTTGACACAAAAGAAAACCTAGCAGCCAACTGGAAAAAGTGGATACAGATTTGGAAAGCGTATGAAATTGTCACTGGGTTGGACAAAGAACCTTTAACGCTTCACGTTGCCACATCACGTGTATTGGTCCTGATGCTTTGGAAATACACACTGAATTGCCTTTTCCGTCGGATGATGACAGGCAAAACATTGACAAAGTGCTCGAATTGTGGCAGAATTACTGTATAGGCAAGACAACCGTAATTTAAAACAGGTACAGGTTCAACAATCGTCTATAAGAGTCTGACAAGTCGATTGATGCCTACACAACATCTCTTCGCACGCTTGCCGAAACCTGTGAGTTTGACTCGTTAAAGAAAGACCTTATTCGCGATCGCTTAGTTTCTGGTATCAGGGATAATAATCTAAGGAAAAAGCTTCCCCAGGAACTGAAATTAACCTTGGATAAATGTCTTGATAGCTGCCGAGCCGCCGAAGCGACTAAATTGCAAATGCAAGCCATGACAAACCAAAACATTGAATCAAACGATGTCAATGCACTCAAATCGTCTTCTGACAAGTCAAGCATCCGTATGGTTGAAAACTGCAAATTCTGTGGGAAGTCTCACGAAGGAAATCGAGAAAAGTGTCCTGCTTACAGTTAAATCTGCAAGAAGTGCAAGAATGAGAATCACTTCACTAGCAAGTGCCATCTTCATGAGAAGAAAACCAGCTCAAAAAAGAAGAAACCAAAGGCTCCGAAGTCAAGCTCAAAGGAAACCTCTCGAAAGATAGTGCCCATTGTCGAAACTGATCTCTCATCGGAAGAGGACATTTTATCTGTAGAGCTCCCCACTGAAGATGATAATGTGAGTACTTCTGAAGTTATCAGTTCTGTGACACTTCAGCCAAATGACTAAAATATCTTAAATCCAAGTGATAAAAAATATGGGGCAGGATTCGTGGTACTGAAAATAACCCTTTTTCATAAAACACTTGAAAACATTTCCAAAGTTGATAGCACAATAGAAATGACATCCATTGTCTCAACTATAGATTTGTCTTGCTATTTTACCATGATACTGTATTAAAACAACAATAAATGTAGTAGTGGGTTAGTTTTCATGTCTGTTTAAGGCTTTTTCCTCTTTCTCGGTGGTGCACTGGACATTCCAAGATCATTGAAGCCACCCGCCTCATATGTCACACCTTCCTGCTTGGACCTCAACTCTCCATCTCTTTGTCTTGCTTGCCTCATGATGATTCTATAATTCTTGTACTGTTTAACTCTATTTAAGTCTCTCCTCTTAAATTCTTTCCTTGTATGTTCCCCTACGTTCAGTCCAGCCTTAAAAATACCTTGGTTCTTCTTGGAAGCGCCACCACTGATTCATTATGGATTCACTGGAATTTTGTGTGTACCCAGGCAAACACCTGGCAAGGAGAGCTGGGTCACTCAGAAGGTCATAAATTGGTTCCAGAGGATTCTTAAAAACTGGATCAAGATGGTGGGGCTTGTCTGGACATGGTAAGCCTTTCATATACTTGCAATATGAGTTAGATGGGTAAAACGGATGTCTTTCCAGACAGAGTGTGATGGCAAAGTCCACTCCCAGACAGCTGGCATGGAAGAATTGTCCACAGCGATCACAACCCAACCAGTCCTCATTGTCATCCTGTTTACAGATCTTACAAACTGCAATGTTGCGACCTCAAAAAATAGGAAACAAGAGTCCATCTTTAGTAATTGTCTGGCATAACGACAGGCAATTTATAGTCAACGCCTTAACATTTACAATTTTCGTTGCATTTTATTTTCTGCTTTTCAGCCTCAATGCACACGCCCTTTGCAGGGGCGGATCTAGGGGGAGGGTGCAGGGGGTGCGCACCCCCCCGAGATGACCTGCGGTTTTCTCGTACAACTGGTATTCTGCAAAAAAAAACTATGTGGTTTATTGGTGTTGAAGAAGAGCAAGAGGCGATGCTTTGGTATGCTGTGGGTTGTTGTCGTTGTTAGAAAAAGGAAGTGAGCTTACCTGTGTATGTCATCATAGCAGGAGCCAAACAGCGTTGAAAGAAGTCTTCTGCGTTCCGTTTGCATATTAAACTGAGACGTCCAGCACTTGAACAAGACATCGTGAAACCTAGAGAAAGTAAATAGATAAATTATCTTGTGTTATTTTCTTTTCACTTTCCCATTATTACAATTAAAAAAAATTGACAGAGAAACTTACAAGGCACACAAAAAATCCGCAGTTGTAGCCATCCCTCTGTTTGCAGTGTCGATGCTGAATTAAGGGCCAGTTACCAACCTTCCACCCTGTTTTCACATCAACAAGGACACTGAAAAACATGTACATTGTATTTTTGAGTCTACTCCTCATACCGCTTTGCTTACAGTTATGCTCTTTTTAACTGAATGAACATGTTTGCCAAAGTATCTCTCGATCAAACCTGAGATCCTCTAAATGTCTCTTAAGACCAGGACTACATGTGACCACTTTCGCTCTTCCTCTGTTGGCCTTTTTTTAGAATAGAAAATTTCTTTTTAATCAAATTGATAACCTGTATGACGTTTTCGGAGAGAAGATTGTTCGCACTTGTTAAAAATAACTTCACCTGTCTACTGGTGCTACTGTAGTCTTGGGGCATGAACTATGGTGTAGACTGGCTTGTGAACAGTCTTCCCTGTAACCTTGTTCCTTGTCACTGGGTGGTAAAACCTCAAGGTCTATACCCTCTTCAATAACTATCTGTGAAAGTAAAGGACAACGAGAGAAAAAATTAAGAGGGAATTTGGTACTTTGTAGAGAGCCTGGTGTGTAGTCTACCTGTGTGCCAGCGTAAATTCCTACCTTGTCTGCTGATGGCAAAGGTGAGCTGCAAGTAAGGTCTACCACAGGTATGTTCTCGGCCTTCGCGTTTTTTTTGGATTTTACACGTATTTTTTTTTTTCTACGCAGAGGTAATTTCTTGTGGAATACTTTGTAATAGTCCAAGCTTGTTACCTTGAGGCACTTCTTTGCTGGACTGCTTCGTATAGGAAGACCTCCTTCTCTGAGGCTGTTGCACATGAGAGATTGATGTATTTTCTTCAGAGCCTCCATCGCTTCCTTAAGGCAATCAATACTGGTCACATGGTAGGTGGCATCACGGACAAGGCCTGCTGTTTCTTGTACCTGAGTGCGCAATTTTGCCACTGACGGGTCTGAATTGATATTTCTATTGGTCTCACGATTCCACTTATAATCACTTTGTTCACTTGAAAGACCATCAGGGATATTTTTGTAGTCGCATGGGCTTTCTGTGCTTGGCACATCATGATCCCGAGTAGTGGAATCATCTTCGATCTCTGCTTCATTTATATCCATTGAGTGCACTTCCTCTTCAAATTGTTGCCGAAAATCCTCCCCTCTCTCCTCAAACCCAATGTTGTCAAGTGTGCTGAAAACATTGTTAAGGTAGGTGTATGGCAGGCGAGGAAAATCCCACTGTGAAGAAATGCTTGCATGGAATGTGGGTCTTTAACCATGCCTCGCAGGTGCAACTTGGGATTTCTAGTTGTACGGTGTAATCTATCCTCACATCACCGGAGCTTCTGACCCTAAATTCGCCCTGCACCAAATCCACACAATCAACATCGCTCTCTCAAAACTCGTCTGCATGGAACTTGCTGCGAGTACAGTGCTTAATGAAATGAGCTGGGCGGTTTCGTAGATGAGACGGTATGTTGTCTTTAAACGTCCTGTATCAACTGCTCAGCTTGAAGTTTGTGTCCAGATAATGCTGGTAACTATCTGGTATAAATGATTCCACCAAAGAACAGCAATACCAAATACAGATTTATCCACAGATCTGGGCACAAAATCGTATTTAAAATGCTTGTTTTGTGCTTCTACCCCGTTGTTGGTGTTCACTATGTTGCGCACCTGTTGCTTTCGAAAAGCTTTAGCCCAACGTTCTACACAAGACATGCACACATTTTCAACGTACTCTTGCGCGTGCAGTGCATACTTGGTGGTCTTGTAGGTGGCATCAAGGAGAACCAGCTCTGATCCATACCTCCTAAGAAGTCTTTGCTGCCAGACTTCCTGGTGCACGCAACAAAACTTTTCAGTGCACGGAGATTCTTTGCCAGTACTGTTGTCAGCTTCTCTGCCCTTTGGCCTGTACAGAAATTTGCCTGTGCCTGCTGTCTGCCACTCGAGTACCTTCTGGCGCAGAGACTCTTGATCATCCTTGCAGTACTTGGACGCAGCAATGGCCTTAGTCATGTGATTTCTCAAATCATGCATTGTAGGATAGTACTTCCAATTACTTTTCTTATGGCGCTCTTGAGGTGGGAGTGTGGCAAACATTTCTCTCTCCACATAATCTTCAAGGCATCTTCTTACTTTGTCTGGGCGAGTTACACCTTTGCCAACGCGGTCGTAAATTTTGTTGATAATTCTACCATCCACGCAATGGTTGATGCTAGCGGAAGCTCCAATAGGGTGCCCTTGGTGTTCAGTACTGTGTTTATCGTCATGGCGCTGGACATGTCATTCTTAAATTGATCAAGAACTTTTTTCTTGGCCAATTTAAGACTATTAGCTGTTTGACAGTTACACTCCTTCACCTTGTAGTCGGGAAAGGTCTCCCCTCACCTGGATCTGGGCTGGGCAATCTAATTTTCTTGTCCCTTGGAACTTCAAATAAGCTTTAGAGGCTTCATCGTGGTCTGTAGGCTTACATTGAGGATCGTTTTTTTTAGACCCACCCCTAGAGTGCTGCAATTGAAGCATAGTACAAACCAGGTTAACCATTCGGCGCTTTAGTTTCGACGTTGTTGAATCATGGGGGAGGCGGGACTAATTATAAATTAGGAGCACTTTTAAATGTTTTAGTTCTTGGAAGGGCTTGCTTCTGCTAGAGAGTGCTTGCAATAATATATCATATCAAAGAACATCAAAGATGAAATCCTATCAGTGTTTTAGTCTTGGCTGCTGTCGCATTTTGTTGTTAGTTTTGTTGTGCTTTCATGAGACTGGGAAATACGGCAAATTTTGGAGCACCACATATTGGTTGGTGCGATTTTTAGGGACTTAAACGCGGGGGCTCGGTATAAATAGGGCTCCCTGGACCAATTAAATTTATATAAGAAATTTCCAATATGGCAGCCGCTGTGCAGTTGGAAGGTGAGAATCAACTTTGCTCCTATTCTTCGACAAATATGATATTTATCCATAAATAATAATAGCTAACTTCAAAACTGAGTGGTTGTCTTATGTTATTCATGGTTTACATACAGAACATTCGACGTATTTCTCCATAAGACTTCAAGAAGATTACCTTCGATCTCGCGCCATTTGTTTGAAAATCCCCTATTCAGTTCCCATGCTTTTCCCTCGTACAAACTTGCTTTGTTCTTTTGCTTCTTACTATTGGACAGTTCAGTATTTTATAGATATAAGACGCTATGTGATTGGTACTATAAGCGGCGAAAAGTTCCTGGGAAGTTTGAATAAATTTGTAGGGATTTTGCTTGTAAACAAAACCATTCGCGTTCTAAGAAGATGTTGGGTTTAGGTGAGGCTTGTGCGAAGAAAGCCAAGTGCAATAAGCAGAAAGTATATAACGAAAAATGAAAGGAAAAACCTCGAAAGCCTCAATTTAGTTTAAATTTTCAGTTCAGGTTTTGCGAAGAGGAAGAGATGAGAGCCACAAATCAACGACTCGTAGGGCTAGCAATATGGCGAATTTGTGATCTGGGCGGACAAATGCTGATTTCCTGATAGCTCTCATGGATCGGTATGAGGGATTAATGGGGGAAACTGCAAAGTAAAAGCACTTGGTTGAAGTACAGGCAAATTCTACGGAGTCTGTCTTCGAGCTTTATGCTCAACGTGAATTTAAAAAAATTAACTTCCAGTGCCAGTGGCCGTGTGGGGAAGCACCTCTTTATAAGCAGATTCTGTCTCCAGCTCGCGAGGCAGAAAGTTTTTTTTTATCTGTGGGCAGGATAGCCTCACTTTGGTGCTGCAGGAAACTGCTGCAGGATGTACCTGTGGATCACAATATGTGTGACGGCGGTGCCATTATAAATATGGATGGTCATGTTTTGAGGCTGGAGTTACGTTGTGAGAACGGGCACAAGGTGAAGTGGGCCAGCTCGTCTATACTTGGCAACAAGTACACTGCTAACTGCAGGTAAGACAAATCATATTTTAATGCTTCTGTCGTAGTCTTTCAATAGTTACGTATCATACAATTTTTAGATTTAGTTTTTATGTTTCCCTTCTTGAGGTAGCTGTTGTTTTTGGTCAGGTGTACATTTATCATCAGGGGTGGTGTTAACTTTGTTATCCACCTGTGAGTCACAAAACTACACATAAACCTGACAAAGTGTCTTCTGTACATCAGGTCGTATGTATACTGCATCGTTATCGTTTTTGTTTTTTTGTTTGACTCTAAATCACAATGCAACCGTCATTGTCATTGGGGGTAGAAAAGTGAATTTTAGTTAGGACAGAGAGGTGCTAATTGTTTGTCCATCCCCATATTCTAGAGTGGTTCATGGTTTTACAAGCTCGGGCATGCTGGAACCCCAGTATGAAGGCGTCGCAGAGGCTGCAAAGCTTGGAAGTGTTGGTGATAAGTATATTGATTATGGTGAGCTCATGAAGTAACAGTTCATTCTTGCTTGCATCATATTATCTAGAGGAAAACATTTCACACCTTTATAAATGAGTGCCTCTTTATTTATGTTGAATTGAACCTTCCAAAATGCATGCACATTCAAGGCAGGAGATCTACCATACTCTCATGTTTATGATTCCAAAGTTTAAACACCATAATTATTTCTGAGTGAATTATCTATGTTTAGATTTGACACTTAGACATTTTTCCTAAGTTTTTTTTGTCACCTTTCTTTGCCTCTGACAAAATCATGGAATGTTTATTTTGTAGTGTATGACACCATGGGCTATATACAAACTGTGAACAATACTGCTGATGATTCGATGTTGGACCAGATACGAGAACTGCAGAACACGAATTTATATCAGCAAAGGAATGGGGCGGTAAGTCTGTATAGCAAATGGAACATATATAGCTGATTCATTATAATTATGTCCTTGCAATTGTACATGTCCATATACAGACACTTTTGCTACAATAATTATTGCAAGTTATGATATCTGTGGTGTTTGCTGCAGTGCAGGCAGATAAAATTTTCCAGACATATCACTAACACTTTTTGGCATTGTGTATGATGAGTAGCACGGTCACCCCGCCATTTGGCAGTGATGTGTATTTACTTAGGTATATCTTTGCAAGGATTTAACCTCACTACCTGACACTTTCCACGATAGGAGCTTAATTATATACCTTCTTTTTGGTGTGAAGAAAACAAGGTTTGCGATCAAGCCAAAATTTTGATAAATATACATTTTATTAAAATGTATTTATTTCTGCATGTAACGCGTAACATAAAATGTGTCAGATGGAAGCAAAAAATGAAATATTTTCATACCGATTGCACATAGAGACTTTGTTTTTTATATCTTAGAAGATTATCAACAAAAGCAAGAGACAATTTGATTTTTAACAAGAATGGTTTATTCTAGAGTAAGATATCAAGTTTCTTTTCGTTGGAATACAATGTAATGCTTCACGTTTTCCAAACTACCGGAGTACACAAAACTAGGAATAACTACATTTTGATCTGCGCTAGGATCACGAAAGTGACATAAACGTGTTGGGCATACATCATAGTGTTTACAAACCAAGACTGAAGTCCCACCGTCGAGTAGACTGTTTTCTAGATCAAAAAGAAATGTGCGGAAACACATTTCGTAACGGTCCTGTAGAGCTTAATTTCATCGCATAACCACGAGTTGATCTGTAGCCAGACGGGATACTTGGAGGGTTGAATAAACAAGTTTACATCCCCTTGTTGGGCTGCTGAGACCCCAGTGCTTGACCAAGATACTGCCTCCTACATAGCGGACCTCGCCAACAAGAGCAGTACAGTGGCCACAGCTGCTGAAGATGATCCTGTCTCCGACTTCTATCTTCTCAAGATCATTTCAGAAGGAGTTGAAGAACTAGACAGTGATATGACAGATGACTATCAGTGTCATTATCAGCAAGGAGACAGAGTCCTCAGAGGTCACTTTTACCTCAGAGAAAACATTCACGACATGACTTTCACCATTGATCAAAAACATACAGCCATTGTATATGCTGCCACTGTCCGCCATATTTGTGGTGAACTTCCAGTCAAAAAGAGGGGGCGAAAGTTTATTTATAAGCTGCCTTTAAGAGAAAATGAGGAGATTATTGCCTCATTGTGACATTATAGCTAAAACTCTTATATATTTTTTCATTTCATCTCAAGTTTTTTCAATTAAACAAGAAAAACAGAAATGTGCCACGCCCACAACGGATTGTGGGTAATGGCAAAAGTGTCGATAATAATAAGAAATAAATGAAATATTTACAGGTATTGATTGCAATGTGCATTTAGGTCAAAATTAAAGTCAGCAAGTGATTGAAAATGAAAAAATAGAATAAATAATATTTTTGGAGCATGTTACAGCAAATGGCTATATGACGGTGCTACTCATCTATATGTATAAGTCTTAGCATGTTTTGTTTTTCCTTTTTTTGAGACAGGACCCAACATGTGGTAGCTGTCTAGCCTGTTACCAAAGCAGAGTTCCGCAGCTCCCAAACATGAGTTTGAGGCAATGCAGAAAATTATCCCTGCCACTCAAGCAGAAAGTTATTCAACTGTACCAGTTATATGGATCTAGATGTTCTCTAGGTTAACAATTCCCCCAGTTGTAAAATACAAGTTATTCATTTTACATCTTTTTAGGACTCACTGTGATAGAAGTTGCACATGATTTTACGCCAAAAATAAAGAACTGGCTGGCGACACAGAACATCCAGAATTCTTTTGATACTTGGCATGGTAAGGAATCACTTAAATAATGTCACTGTATGATGGCATGTACTTATTTTAGACACCAATAATCTGTACTCTCTACTAGCAAAAAATTATTTTCTCTACAGTACTATTGTTGTTGCCTCATAGAAACTAAGGGAGTGGCAAATGCCTTGAAAGAAATAAGTTGTGGTGCACAGAAATGGGAGTTTGAGAAGTGGTTTGCAGAGCTGTCAGACAAGCGTATGTATACGTGTAATCCATTATTAATTTATGGAAAATTAATCCAGCTGTTGTCTGTTAGAGAAAAAATTATACAAGGCAGGTTCTATGCCAATGAGTTTCATTTATTCTCTTAGGCACAGCTGCCCTGCAGCAGTATTAACTTATTTTTGGCCAAATTAATACCATTTCCATTTGCAGAGGCCAGTGTTAAATGCCACTTCTATTATTCAATGAAAAACTGTACCAGTACAGATGACCTTAGAAGGAGGCTGTTGACAATAGTTGATCACTATCAGGTATTAAACCTGTTATCTCAATATACCTGAGGTTCAATGATTGCTATTAATGTGAGTGTAAATAAGCATGGCTGTGACATATTTCAATTTTCAACCTAGTTACTACTTAAAGCTGATTTGAAATTCAAATGTGGAAAACTGAACCATAAACCTTTCACAATTGCAGGGAGGTCATGGTGGCTGTGATCGAGAATCTAAATGCAAGCAACCTGGGTACCAGTGCAGCAAAGTGAAAATCTCTAATCAAGGAGCAGTACCCGCCCTACTGAGGTTCATTTTGGACCCTAAGGTGTACAAGCTGGCTGAGGACTACTACCTGGTAAATTAGCATTCAGGGGGTATTATTCTTGGTTTGTTCACCATAACCTCACTTCAAAGAAACTTCAAGCAACTGTTCATACAATTCTTATATCTTTTACATTGCAGTGCCGTGACACCTACTGTGTGGAATCATTTAATAATTGCATCCTTATCTACTGCCCAAAGAGAATTCACTTTGCTGACCGTACTTTTAACATGTGCATTGCACTAGCAGTAATGGACTGGGTAAGCAAAAGACAGTATTTTTCCCTATCTGACAAGTTTACCATATGCCAATGTCAGATATTTTAATGTAAAATTTATGCTATTTTCCTTTATAAACTGATGTGGATATGTCATTGCAGAATGAAAACGTCAACAGAGAAGCGACATCAGTGAGTTTGTTACAGGATGTGTGTCGGCCAACTCGCAGAATGGGCCACAGAAATCTCTGTCCAAAAACCTTCATGTTCAGGGAGGCTGTCTGGACCACCTTTTTCCAGTTGAATTACTGAGTGAATCCCTTTTTGGGATCAGGGTAGAAGATCATAAAACCAATGGCTCCTTTAGGAGCCAACAAATTTAATAAAAGTCATGACCAACAGTCTGCCCCTAAAACTGAACCCCTTGAACATGAACCCAATACTATTTGAGTGATTAGGTATTCCTAAATTTGATGTATTCCGAAATTTGACTTTTGCATTGTGGCTTTGCAACACTTGGTGTTCTCTAACAATTTCAGTATTTGGCTCTATACTGCTGTAGAGTCCTTTATTTGCATGTTGTAGGGAACAGCAAATAACCATTAATGTTAGTGGCATGAACTTCAAGTGGGCCTGGATTGAATGTTTCTTTTTTGCACAAATGCCACTCGCAATTGAAATGTACTGGTTAGCTACACAAAAAGGTATGAAAGACTGGTTTCAACAATTCTGTACAGATAAAAACCTTTCCAAACCCACCAAATTAAAGGCATCACAAAGACCAGAAATATAACAATGCATCAACGTCATGAGCATCCAAAGTTTTTCTTTTGCTTATGGCTTGCCATTGTAACATGATATCAGAACTGCAGTAGAGAAGACGTTTCAGTGTCCAAAGGATAGGGATTTGTGTTCCAGAGCCCAGATATCAAGACAGGTTTGTATTGAGTTTGAATTGATATACATTAATTGAAAAATAAAATAAATCATGAGAATAAAAGTCAAAATATTATCGTTACTTGGGTTGGTTTTCACCTGCTTTCTAAACCATAGTTTGATACACTGAGCCTTGGGATATTATAAAAGATAAATAAGAGGTAAACCAACTTCTTGTGAGGGAATTAAAGGGGTACTGAATTATGAATGTGAAAGACTGACTCAATCAAAACTTAGACTTTTAGCAAACCAAATAAAGTTAAATTCTTTTATCAACACAGTTAAAATAAAAACAACTGAGGGAAGCACTTCCTCCCCTTCAGAAACCCACTGGTTCACCTCTTATGCCCCATATATGGTACACCTGGTGGGTTTGGATACCGCTTTCATGTGTCATCCAGGACACACTGGGGCATTGATTCCCGCAGTTCGACCTCACTGAGGCCAGCTGAGGTCTTTCGATGGATATATAACTCATGTTGCCACAAACACCTATCCTTCAAACTTTTCCAAAACTTTCTATAATTTTTTAGACACTTGGCATGATTTGTTATGTCAGGAGCACACGATCCCTGTATCCTAGTCACCTCACTGACAGTGATACAGGGCCCCATTAGGCAATGTTGACAAGGTGGATGGTCTTCTAAACCACCCAGCACACTGTCAGCCCATGCATCCCCATGGCCAGCTGCTCCTGATGCAATTGGAGGAGCTAGTGTTTCTTTCACTGGGAGTTCTGGTGAACCCATGCTTTCATCTTGTCTTGGAGACACAGTTCCTAATAAAGAGAGTCGAGATCATTTCAGGAAAAATAAAATCAAGCACTTTTTTTACGTGTTTGAAACAACATTGAAAAACATAAATAAATAAAGGAAATCAGTCCATTATCCTATGCCATAAGACAGTACTGTTTATAGCCAAAATGCTCAATTGTAACAGTGTTATAGTTCCAGTCTAGAAATATATACCTTTTACTACCCGAGTTCTAGAGCCGTACTATAAGTTACGGAGCGCCTTTTTTCCGCTCTACTTAGTTACTGTACTACGTAACTCACTATTATGCATATTCAAGTTTTACTCGTAAATTTGTTCGATTGAATGCACAAACTTTCTGGCACAACACTCGCGTAATGTCAATAACAAAAGCCTGGAAAGTATAGTTCAACTTATTTACATAACAATATTTATGACGGCATACTGTACAGCAAATAAAAGTTGCCACAAATTTACAATGACAATGATGTAATAAACAGCAGTACTCACTTGAATGCGACGGCCGAGAAACGTGTCTGTGGCTAACATATCACCATTCTTGTGGCAATCGCACCCACATTACGGCTTCCACTCTCCCCACTCCACAAGGAGTCACGCAAGTCCGACGAGTCATCAACATGCAGAAATTGTGGTGACGCCTATCCCCACAAGGGCTGCTGCTCTGCTAGAAACAAGAAATGCACCTCCTGTGGCAAGCTCAATCGTTTTGCTTACGTTTGTAGGACAGTTTCACCCTGTTCAGCGAAATGTGTGACAGAGGAAAAAGTTACAGATGAGGAGCACTACATATACGCAGAAGGAGAGAAGAAACAACCCATGCGCAGATCGGAGATTGACGGAGAATATGTAGAAGTAATGCTGGATTCCAGAGCTTCAGAAAATCTCATTGACGAAGTCACCTACCAAAGAACTTACAAGGTCATAGCAAAAAACCCCAGCACAAGCCAAAAGACAAATTTTCGCCTATGGATCACCCACTCCCCTACCCCTGTTAGCAACTATTCATGCCAAGTTAACTGCAAAATCCAACAGCACACCAGCGACCCTGCATGTTGTTCAAGGCATATGACACCATGCAAAGGCTAGGACTCCTGAAAATTGTCAACCAAGTCAGAATAGACAAGACTAGTCCCCAGTACCTCACGAGCGGAGAATTTGGAGATCTGTTTGGTGGCATCAGCAAAGTGAGAGGAAAGGTAGTCAAGCTTCACATAGACTCTGGTGTGCAACCCAAACAACAACCACACTGCCGAATCCCCTTTCATGTAAGACAAGACGTGGAAACGGAGTTGGAGAGAGTAGAGAGCTCAGACATCATTGAAAAGGTGACAGGCCTAACCCCATGGGTGAGCCCCATTGTTGTGTTCCCAAAGAGCTCTGGAAAAGTCAGATTATGCGTAGACATGCGAGAAGCTAATAAGGTGGTAAAGCGTGAGAAGCACCTAATGCCGACCATAGATGATCTAGTCGCTGATCTAAACGGTGCAACCGTCTTCAGCAAGCTAGACCTCACCTCTGGATACCATCAACTTGAGCTAGAATCAGAGAGTCGCCACATCACGACATTTAACACTCGTGTAGGACTGCGGAGGTACAAATGTCTGATGTTCGGAATAAAAACACAGCATCAGAGATCTTCCAGAATGCAATCGAGGAATTACTTATGTGGCAATACAGCAGAGCACTATCAGAATCTCTTTGGTGTCCTTACCAGACTCTAGCAACACAACGTATGTCCGAACAAGGACAAGTGTAGTTTCTCAAGGAGTGAGGTTACATTCTACGGCCATATTTTCAGCAGTGACAGAATTAAAGCAGATCTTGGGAAAATACAGGCGATCACAAACATGAGCGAGCCAGAGAATGTGAGCGAAGTCAAGTCATTACTAGGAATGGCCTAGTATGTTTCACGCTACTTCCCAGAGTGTGTTACAATCACATCACTGTTACGGGCTCTCACCAAGGATACACCTGGACAATGGTCAGACAAACAAGAAGCATTTGACAAACTCAAGGACAGTCTGACTAAGAGTTATATCATGTCATACTTCAATCCTGCTCAAGAGACTGAAGTGATAGTTGGAGTGCAGATACTCACAAACCGAGAGGGAAATGCTAGCAATCGTGTGGGCTCTGGAACATTTTCATCTTTACCTTTACGGATCTGAGTTCATAATCGCGACAGATCACCAACCACTCCTAGGCATCTTCAAGAGTCATGAGCCCACTTTAGCTCGCATAGACCGCTGGATGCTAAGGTTGATGCAGTATAACTGTCATCTTGACTATCGCCCTAGAAAGGATGATGAGAACCCTACCGACTTCAAGCAACCGCACAGAGAAACGTTGCAGACGAGTATGTAAACTATGTGTGCACCAATGCCATACCAAAGGCTATGACACTTCAAGAGATTCAGGCTGAAACAGAGAAAGATTCCATACTCCAGTCACTGATCAAGGTGATCGAGACAGACCGCTGGACTGATTTTGAGATACCAGACTACAGAAGACATTACTTGAAGTGCCTCTGAACAGCTTGTTTGCGTTCTTCTTTTCGCATTGTCACAGGAAAAAAATCACATTTTCCAACATTGGTTGGTGATTGGTTTATTATTGTAATATCTTTGGTAGATCGTTGGTAAACAGACAAGTTATCCAACATTGGTAAATGGTTATATCTTCCAATGTTGGTATGTCATACACAATTTACCAACATTGAATAACTAATTTCCAACATAGGACAAAATTCACAAACACTGGTAAGTCATTTCCAGTATTGGTTGCCCTGCATTCCAACATTGGTAAATAATTTTTCAGCACTGGGTTATTATGAAGTACAGTGTTTGAAAATTGTTTTAAAAGTTGGAGAACTGAATTATCCAATAGGCCTTTCCCAACATATTTGAATTGCAGAGGAATCTGGGAATGTGTAGCTCAAAAGCGAGGCTAGGGTAAGTACAATTTCCAATATGGCGGCAAAGGCAACAGTTCCCAGAGGAGTAATGTATTGCTGTGTCCCACTTTGCCACAGTTATAGTGGCAAAGTCGTCAATGGAAAGACAGTAAAACTTCCAAAACTTCCAAAGGATATTAAAGCAAGAAGGATTTGGATCGCTAGGCTCAGAAATGTGCGTCAAAAGTTTTCTGCAAAGCCTGGAACAAGGGTTTGCAGCTTGCATTTCAAAGGCAGAGAAGGCCCAAAGCCGTGTTGTCAGTTCCCGACATTGTTCCCCTCAAAACCAGCCCTGAAATCTCCTTGTCAATGTAATACTCCTCTGTCTAGCAGATCGGGGCAATCGTTAACATGTTCGAAAGTGTGAACTCGTCGAGAGCTTTTAAAAGATTCGCATGGACCACTAGATTCATAGAAAACTACTGGAAAAGTTTTGATCATTGTTTCCATGACTATATCCCTGCCGAGGTATGTACGTTTGACTCTGGCGACGATTTCTGAGTACCGTCCAAAACTGTAAAAACCGTTCTGTTTCGAGTCAAATTTAGACATTGCGCTGAAGGAGCTGAAAAATTACGCTTTTACTCAAATACAATCAAACTTACAGATAATTTTACTTCATGTTTTTTCTTTTGATTAACGGTAAAATATTTAAAATCAGGCTCAATAAAAATTAATTATGATGTTTTGAAAATGCCCTCCAGATAGCCTTTGCAAAATTTTAGTGGGCATGCTGCTGGTTGAAGAAGTGTTTCTCAAAAGTATAACGTGATCTGGAGTCCTGACTAATATCCATGTTTAGTACTAGGGCTAGTGTACCAAGAACAGGAAAAAAACTTTGGGCACTAACCTTTTGGAACTACAGGTGTACAATCAACATTGCTAATATTCAGATGCGAAAGCTTGTGTGACACAATTTCGCACCGATTATGGTTTCTAAGTTTCCCACATCAATTCTTAAGTTTCCCCGCATGAAATATTACCTTGAAGCAAATATTCTCAAAACGTGCTTTTTGCTCTGGATAAGGCCTGAAAAGCCTTAATTCACAAAATATTCTACCAATTGGGAAGTTATAAGCTAAAATGAGCGGCTGTGGTTTAAGTTCTCTTCTGTCTGGCCTAAAAGCTGTTTCTAAAATTCAGTTAAATAATTAAGGTTTGGACTATATGTAAAAGGACACTCATTTAACAACTAGAACCGTTAATCATATAATTTAATGCCTACAAAGGAAATATTATTGTTCACTAGTGTCCTTCAGCTGTAGCAAGAATCTAAAGAAAATGTAGATTTCAGTCTTCTACATTGTAGCACGCTAGCATGTCTAAGTTATTTTTAGCATGTCATGGACATTCTTACTGCGTTGTTTTAAAGTTGCAATAACAATGACTGCAAGATTTTCATGCTGAATTATACGCTTTCTATCTTTGGCTTCATTTTCTTTGAAATAGCATTTATCTCTTAATACTGACCACTCCTTAATTGACGGGAGTTACATTGCATAATCTGCCAACACGTGCAAAAAACATCGTCTTCTATTGACTCTGGCAAAAGCATCAGAACATCTGCCATTTTGAGAAACATTAAGAGAGGACTAGAACGAGACTGGTCGCCGTCGCGATATGTTGTGTTCCATTCGCCCCCATGAAATTTTCAAACCTTGACCCGGACATTTTGGTTGAATGGATCGCGCCCTTTGTGTCCTGAGACAGTATACAATAATTGTTCTCCTGGAAAGTTATGTGTACATGTAGATAAGCAACAATTTTATTCAATGTTTCCTTATACATAGAATACATAGGAATACATACAGCCTTGTCAGGTGGACTGAATGGACTGAAATAAATGAAAAGATGCAACTCCTAATATGTTAGTTAGGCCCTGTTTATATGTCGCATTAGAGACGAATTGAATTCAAACAAATTCTATTTTGGCAGTTTTCTTCAACTCTAAAACAACATGTGTGTGCCCCAGACAGATAAAACGTCTGAAATGCGTGTCACTTTTATAAGTCGCTTTTCAGTCGCAGCAAAGTAAATGAATATATTATTTCTCCGTGACATAAATTATTCCACCGGCAATTTTAAGCTCACATTGACAGTTTTCACGTACATAGCATGCGTACTGGAAGAAGAATTCCCACGAAAATGAAAAAAACATGGCAACTGCTGGAACCCTTTTCTGAAAAACGTTGAGTCAGACTTCTTGATTGTGCGAGGCTAAAATGAAATACAGTTGTATTTCATGTGACAGACCTGTATGCCTTCATTTCGAATGTTCTGTGGCTGAACTGGATGAAGAGGCGGAGGGATGTGATCCAGGAAAGCGAATTGGGTACTGTCTTCCTTGTGCAAGAATTTTTTTGCAAACATCCAATCCTCGTAGCCCAGAAGCATCTCTCTCTTCAAATTTAGTAGATGAAAAATTTTAAGTTTCGAAACAGGATAATCAGGATTCAGATTTAAGCAGCGACTGTGAGTCCCCCCAAAAAAGTGCAGAAAGCAGCTTGACCCTTTCACTCCCAAGGGGTCTCCATTTGACGAGTAAAATCGTCTGGCGTAAGACAGAGTAAAATCTACAAAGTCACTCTTGGGAGTGAAAGGGTTAAGGGAGATAGTTTTTGACCCTTTCACTCCCAAGGGGTCTCCATTTGACGAGTAAAATCGTCTGGCGTAAGACAGAGTAAAATCTACAAAGTCACTCTTGGGAGTGAAAGGGTTAAGGGAGATAGTTTTTGACCCTTTCACTCCCAAGGGGTCTCCATTTGACGAGTAAAATCGTCTGGCGTAAGACAGAGTAAAATCTACAAAGTCACTCTTGGGAGTGAAAGGGTTAAGGGAGATAGTTTTTGACCCTTTCACTCCCAAGGGGTCTCCATTTGACGAGTAAAATCGTCTGGCGTAAGACAGAGTAAAATCTACAAAGTCACTCTTGGGAGTGAAAGGGTTAAGGGAGATAGTTTTTGACCCTTTCACTCCCAAGGGGTCTCCATTTGACGAGTAAAATCGTCTGGCGTAAGACAGAGTAAAATCTACAAAGTCACTCTTGGGAGTGAAAGGGTTAAGGGAGATAGTTTTTGACCCTTTCACTCCCAAGGGGTCTCCATTTGACGAGTAAAATCGTCTGGCGTAAGACAGAGTAAAATCTACAAAGTCACTCTTGGGAGTGAAAGGGTTAAGGGAGATAGTTTTTGACCCTTTCACTCCCAAGGGGTCTCCATTTGACGAGTAAAATCGTCTGGCGTAAGACAGAGTAAAATCTACAAAGTCACTCTTGGGAGTGAAAGGGTTAAGGGAGATAGTTTTTGACCCTTTCACTCCCAAGGGGTCTCCATTTGACGAGTAAAATCGTCTGGCGTAAGACAGAGTAAAATCTACAAAGTCACTCTTGGGAGTGAAAGGGTTAAGGGAGATAGTTTTTGACCCTTTCACTCCCAAGGGGTCTCCATTTGACGAGTAAAATCGTCTGGCGTAAGACAGAGTAAAATCTACAAAGTCACTCTTGGGAGTGAAAGGGTTAAGGGAGATAGTTTTTGACCCTTTCACTCCCAAGGGGTCTCCATTTGACGAGTAAAATCGTCTGGCGTAAGACAGAGTAAAATCTACAAAGTCACTCTTGGGAGTGAAAGGGTTAAGGGAGATAGTTTTTGACCCTTTCACTCCCAAGGGGTCTCCATTTGACGAGTAAAATCGTCTGGCGTAAGACAGAGTAAAATCTACAAAGTCACTCTTGGGAGTGAAAGGGTTAAGGGAGATAGTTTTTGACCCTTTCACTCCCAAGGGGTCTCCATTTGACGAGTAAAATCGTCTGGCGTAAGACAGAGTAAAATCTACAAAGTCACTCTTGGGAGTGAAAGGGTTAAGGGAGATAGTTTTTGACCCTTTCACTCCCAAGGGGTCTCCATTTGACGAGTAAAATCGTCTGGCGTAAGACAGAGTAAAATCTACAAAGTCACTCTTGGGAGTGAAAGGGTTAAGGGAGATAGTTTTTGACCCTTTCACTCCCAAGGGGTCTCCATTTGACGAGTAAAATCGTCTGGCGTAAGACAGAGTAAAATCTACAAAGTCACTCTTGGGAGTGAAAGGGTTAAGGGAGATAGTTTTTGACCCTTTCACTCCCAAGGGGTCTCCATTTGACGAGTAAAATCGTCTGGCGTAAGACAGAGTAAAATCTACAAAGTCACTCTTGGGAGTGAAAGGGTTAAGGGAGATAGTTTTTGACCCTTTCACTCCCAAGGGGTCTCCATTTGACGAGTAAAATCGTCTGGCGTAAGACAGAGTAAAATCTACAAAGTCACTCTTGGGAGTGAAAGGGTTAAGGGAGATAGTTTTTGACCCTTTCACTCCCAAGGGGTCTCCATTTGACGAGTAAAATCGTCTGGCGTAAGACAGAGTAAAATCTACAAAGTCACTCTTGGGAGTGAAAGGGTTAAGGGAGATAGTTTTTGACCCTTTCACTCCCAAGGGGTCTCCATTTGACGAGTAAAATCGTCTGGCGTAAGACAGAGTAAAATCTACAAAGTCACTCTTGGGAGTGAAAGGGTTAAGGGAGATAGTTTTTGACCCTTTCACTCCCAAGGGGTCTCCATTTGACGAGTAAAATCGTCTGGCGTAAGACAGAGTAAAATCTACAAAGTCACTCTTGGGAGTGAAAGGGTTAAGGGAGATAGTTTTTGACCCTTTCACTCCCAAGGGGTCTCCATTTGACGAGTAAAATCGTCTGGCGTAAGACAGAGTAAAATCTACAAAGTCACTCTTGGGAGTGTAAGGGTTAAGGGAGATAGTTTTTGACCCTTTCACTCCCAAGGGGTCTCCATTTGACGAGTAAAATCGTCTGGCGTAAGACAGAGTAAAATCTACAAAGTCACTCTTGGGAGTGTAAGGGTTAAGGGAGATAGTTTTTGACCCTTTCACTCCCAAGGGGTCTCCATTTGACGAGTAAAATCGTCTGGCGTAAGACAGAGTAAAATCTACAAAGTCACTCTTGGGAGTGTAAGGGTTAAGGGAGATAGTTTTTGACCCTTTCACTCCCAAGGGGTCTCCATTTGACGAGTAAAATCGTCTGGCGTAAGACAGAGTAAAATCTACAAAGTCACTCTTGGGAGTGTAAGGGTTAAGGGAGATAGTTTTTGACCCTTTCACTCCCAAGGGGTCTCCATTTGACGAGTAAAATCGTCTGGCGTAAGACAGAGTAAAATCTACAAAGTCACTCTTGGGAGTGTAAGGGTTAAGGGAGATAGTTTTTGACCCTTTCACTCCCAAGGGGTCTCCATTTGACGAGTAAAATCGTCTGGCGTAAGACAGAGTAAAATCTACAAAGTCACTCTTGGGAGTGTAAGGGTTAAGGGAGATAGTTTTTGACCCTTTCACTCCCAAGGGGTCTCCATTTGACGAGTAAAATCGTCTGGCGTAAGACAGAGTAAAATCTACAAAGTCACTCTTGGGAGTGTAAGGGTTAAGGGAGATAGTTTTTGACCCTTTCACTCCCAAGGGGTCTCCATTTGACGAGTAAAATCGTCTGGCGTAAGACAGAGTAAAATCTACAAAGTCACTCTTGGGAGTGTAAGGGTTAAGGGAGATAGTTTTTGACCCTTTCACTCCCAAGGGGTCTCCATTTGACGAGTAAAATCGTCTGGCGTAAGACAGAGTAAAATCTACAAAGTCACTCTTGGGAGTGTAAGGGTTAAGGGAGATAGTTTTTGACCCTTTCACTCCCAAGGGGTCTCCATTTGACGAGTAAAATCGTCTGGCGTAAGACAGAGTAAAATCTACAAAGTCACTCTTGGGAGTGTAAGGGTTAAGGGAGATAGTTTTTGACCCTTTCACTCCCAAGGGGTCTCCATTTGACGAGTAAAATCGTCTGGCGTAAGACAGAGTAAAATCTACAAAGTCACTCTTGGGAGTGTAAGGGTTAAGGGAGATAGTTTTTGACCCTTTCACTCCCAAGGGGTCTCCATTTGACGAGTAAAATCGTCTGGCGTAAGACAGAGTAAAATCTACAAAGTCACTCTTGGGAGTGTAAGGGTTAAGGGAGATAGTTTTTGACCCTTTCACTCCCAAGGGGTCTCCATTTGACGAGTAAAATCGTCTGGCGTAAGACAGAGTAAAATCTACAAAGTCACTCTTGGGAGTGTAAGGGTTAAGGGAGATAGTTTTTGACCCTTTCACTCCCAAGGGGTCTCCATTTGACGAGTAAAATCGTCTGGCGTAAGACAGAGTAAAATCTACAAAGTCACTCTTGGGAGTGTAAGGGTTAAGGGAGATAGTTTTTGACCCTTTCACTCCCAAGGGGTCTCCATTTGACGAGTAAAATCGTCTGGCGTAAGACAGAGTAAAATCTACAAAGTCACTCTTGGGAGTGTAAGGGTTAAGGGAGATAGTTTTTGACCCTTTCACTCCCAAGGGGTCTCCATTTGACGAGTAAAATCGTCTGGCGTAAGACAGAGTAAAATCTACAAAGTCACTCTTGGGAGTGTAAGGGTTAAGGGAGATAGTTTTTGACCCTTTCACTCCCAAGGGGTCTCCATTTGACGAGTAAAATCGTCTGGCGTAAGACAGAGTAAAATCTACAAAGTCACTCTTGGGAGTGTAAGGGTTAAGGGAGATAGTTTTTGACCCTTTCACTCCCAAGGGGTCTCCATTTGACGAGTAAAATCGTCTGGCGTAAGACAGAGTAAAATCTACAAAGTCACTCTTGGGAGTGTAAGGGTTAAGGGAGATAGTTTTTGACCCTTTCACTCCCAAGGGGTCTCCATTTGACGAGTAAAATCGTCTGGCGTAAGACAGAGTAAAATCTACAAAGTCACTCTTGGGAGTGTAAGGGTTAAGGGAGATAGTTTTTGACCCTTTCACTCCCAAGGGGTCTCCATTTGACGAGTAAAATCGTCTGGCGTAAGACAGAGTAAAATCTACAAAGTCACTCTTGGGAGTGTAAGGGTTAAGGGAGATAGTTTTTGACCCTTTCACTCCCAAGGGGTCTCCATTTGACGAGTAAAATCGTCTGGCGTAAGACAGAGTAAAATCTACAAAGTCACTCTTGGGAGTGTAAGGATTAAGGGAGATAGTTTTTAACCCTTTCACTCCCAAGGGGTCTCCATTTGACGAGTAAAATCGTCTGGCGTAAGACAGAGTAAAATCGTCTGGCGTAAGACAGAGTAAAATCTACAAAGTCACTCTTGGGAGTGTAAGGGTTAAGGGAGATAGTTTTTAACCCTTTCACTCCCAAGGGGTCTCCATTTGACGAGTAAAATCGTCTGGCGTAAGACAGAGTAAAATCTACAAAGTCACTCTTGGGAGTGTAAGGGTTAAGGGAGATAGTTTTTAACCCTTTCACTCCCAAGGGGTCTCCATTTGACGAGTAAAATCGTCTGGCGTAAGACAGAGTAAAATCTACAAAGTCACTCTTGGGAGTGTAAGGGTTAAGGGAGATAGTTTTTAACCCTTTCACTCCCAAGGGGTCTCCATTTGACGAGTAAAATCGTCTGGCGTAAGACAGAGTAAAATCTACAAAGTCACTCTTGGGAGTGTAAGGGTTAAGGGAGATAGTTTTTAACCCTTTCACTCCCAAGGGGTCTCCATTTGACGAGTAAAATCGTCTGGCGTAAGACAGAGTAAAATCTACAAAGTCACTCTTGGGAGTGTAAGGGTTAAGGGAGATAGTTTTTAACCCTTTCACTCCCAAGGGGTCTCCATTTGACGAGTAAAATCGTCTGGCGTAAGACAGAGTAAAATCTACAAAGTCACTCTTGGGAGTGAAAGGGTTAAGGGAGATAGTTTTTAACCCTTTCACTCCCAAGGGGTCTCCATTTGACGAGTAAAATCGTCTGGCGTAAGACAGAGTAAAATCTACAAAGTCACTCTTGGGAGTGTAAGGGTTAAGGGAGATAGTTTTTGACCCTTTCACTCCCAAGGGGTCTCCATTTGACGAGTAAAATCGTCTGGCGTAAGACAGAGTAAAATCTACAAAGTCACTCTTGGGAGTGTAAGGGTTAAGGGAGATAGTTTTTAACCCTTTCACTCCCAAGGGGTCTCCATTTGACGAGTAAAATCGTCTGGCGTAAGACAGAGTAAAATCTACAGGCGTAAGACAGAGTAAAATCTACAAAGTCACTCTTGGGAGTGTAAGGATTAAGGGAGATAGTTTTTAACCCTTTCACTCCCAAGGGGTCTCCATTTGACGAGTAAAATCGTCTGGCGTAAGACAGAGTAAAATCTACAGGCGTAAGACAGAGTAAAATCTACAAAGTCACTCTTGGGAGTGTAAGGGTTAAGGGAGATAGTTTTTAACCCTTTCACTCCCAAGGGGTCTCCATTTGACGAGTAAAATCGTCTGGCGTAAGACAGAGTAAAATCTACAAAGTCACTCTTGGGAGTGTAAGGGTTAAGGGAGATAGTTTTTAACCCTTTCACTCCCAAGGGGTCTCCATTTGACGAGTAAAATCGTCTGGCGTAAGACAGAGTAAAATCTACAAAGTCACTCTTGGGAGTGTAAGGGTTAAGGGAGATAGTTTTTAACCCTTTCACTCCCAAGGGGTCTCCATTTGACGAGTAAAATCGTCTGGCGTAAGACAGAGTAAAATCGTCTGGCGTAAGACAGAGTAAAATCTACAAAGTCACTCTTGGGAGTGAAAGGGTTAAGGGAGATAGTTTTTAACCCTTTCACTCCCAAGGGGTCTCCATTTGACGAGTAAAATCGTCTGGCGTAAGACAGAGTAAAATCTACAAAGTCACTCTTGGGAGTGAAAGGGTTAAGGGAGATAGTTTTTAACCCTTTCACTCCCAAGGGGTCTCCATTTGACGAGTAAAATCGTCTGGCGTAAGACAGAGTAAAATCTACAAAGTCACTCTTGGGAGTGAAAGGGTTAAGGGAGATAGTTTTTAACCCTTTCACTCCCAAGGGGTCTCCATTTGACGAGTAAAATCGTCTGGCGTAAGACAGAGTAAAATCTACAGGCGTAAGACAGAGTAAAATCTACAATGTCACTCTTGGGAGTGAAAGGGTTAAGGGAGATAGTTTTTAAAGATGGTGATAGCGAGAACCCTCGAGGAAACTGCAGTTAAATTGAAGAAGTGTGGCAGAAAAGCAACGTGCTTGGAGACCCAGGTGACTGACATGCTCAAAATAATTGTCAATGACAAGAACATTCTTCGGAAGCTGGTTTTTACAAACACCAAGAAAGCCTACAACACTGAAGCCTATCAGTGTGTGTTAAATAACCTGAACGAACAATATGAAGATTTATTTCCATTCACAGTAGCGCTGATGAGAACCAAGTTTAAATGGTGTGTAGCCACATGTCGGAGGATCTCTCTTACTGTAAAGACAGCAAATGGAGTGAAGAGGCTGACTGACGAGAAAGGATATGGAAAGTGGTTCTCCCTACTTTATCCTATAGTAAAGTCACATGATTCGTGCCAACCTGAGCAAGCTCGTGAACCTTCGGCCAGTGCCAAAGAAATCATTGAGCATGACAGGAGTGATTGCAGCTCTGTGGAAGGTGGTACAGAGGAGCCCACTGAGAAGAGTGTGTTTGTACCAGTTAAGAGGAAGGGTAGAAAAAATAAATCAGACCAGTGCAAATTTTTTTTCCTTTTGTTTTCGTTTTCTCACTTACTTGTTGTCGTGTATTCTTTTTTTTTTCGCTTTCCGGTATTTTGTTAATTACACTCCTTTGTTACGTGCCGTATATAAATTTCGTTTTAGTTTGTTACTGCGCCCTTTTTTCTTACCAGTTTACGTGTCTATTGGTGTAACAGCATTAGTGGAAGCAGTATCAACATCATGGTGCATATAGCAGCACACATATGTTTTCCAACAATGTACCCCCCTGAGACTGCTGATGGTTTCACTCAGTACTTTTATTGACTCTGGTTTTCTGACATTTGCATGTTTAGGAATCTGGTAAACAAAAATGCAAGACCCATTTTTGTTTCATGTTCTACTTGGTTTAGGCATATTTTGATAGTAAGCGTTTAATCAAAAAAGTGGTGTTGAAAAGAGTACATACTCTTTGAACGACATTGGAGGTCTTTGTTAATATGTTCCAGTTTGTTTAATAAACAAACATCTGTTGCAAAGTTGACATTTAAAACAACTCAACACAGTTATAAAGCCACAATAAAGTTTGGCTAACATGGCCACATTTGTTTCCTAAGGTCTTGTCAAATGATAGGCATACCATACTAACTGTCATGTTTTTATTATCATTGCTTTGAAACTTTTTTTTTTCCTTGAGAAACCAAACAACATTTATTCATCAAAGTATAATCACCCTTATTCAGAGGTCTTGTGGAACAATTCCTCATAGAGGCTGTTAATGATATACTTAAGGGCTATACGCTTAAAATCTTCGTATATTATTTCACCCTAAATTGAAAACTCAACTTTAAAAGTACCATAATAGTTCTTTTGTCCTTCCCAAATTTTGCGTAAGGATTGTTTTCAATTTATCAAGGGCATTAAAACCCACGCAAGAAATACTAAAAACATAGCTTATGCAAAATTGAAAAAATAGTATTATGCCCAATACTCAAATGGCTTAATTCAGTGGTTCAACAAGTGTAACTGCACATTAACTAACAAACCAGTATTCTATAAAAGATATCATAACTATGGTATTCAGACTGTAAGCGACCTTCGTTTTGATCTTAATAACATCGATTCTTATGAGTTAATTGCAAAAAACATAGAAAGGACGAATTTTCTAGAATGGACTGGTTTGCGCCATTCCGTTCCTTTCAATTCTAGGTCCAGTTCGCAGTGACGTCAGTCCGTCCTTCAAAATTGACAATGGGCTTTTCGATGTTACCAAAAAGAAATCAAAAGACTATTATTCGCTGTTAGTACTTAAAAAAGCACGCCGTCCCAATTACGCGCAAAAACTGAAGTGCGAATTTAACTTATCCGATGAAGAATTGAAAAAAGCTTTTCTTCTTCCCCATTCTGTTGCTTTTGAACCATACGTTAAGGCTTTCCAATTCAAGGTATTAAATTCTATACTTTACACAAATTCTAAATTGTGTAAAATTGGTTTCATTGCAGACAATCTGTGTTCTTTCTGCAAACACGACTCAGAAACAATGCAACATCTTTTTTATGACTGTCCACACTCAAGGTCTTTCTGGAAAGAATTTGAATCGCATTATTTGTCCTTGACAAAACAACAAGTTCATCTCAATTTAAAAGATATTCTAATTGGTGTTCTAACACCAAAATGCCTCTTACTTAATTATTTGTTACTTATAGGGAAAATATATTTATGGGCGTGTAGAGGAAACAAAGAACTGTCAAATATTCAAGGTTTCAAATTTAAAGTTAACTTAAAGTACGAAACTGAAAAGTACATATGCACTAAAAATAAGAACCTAGATAAATTAATGGAAAAATGGAAAATGTAATCTAAAGAACTTCCAAATATATTTACACTTGTCGGTTAAATTAGTAATTAGTAGATGAAAATTTACGTGTAAACAACTTGGCCCACACTTGTGCGATGTAGAAATGTATTTTTTTTGTAGTTTTGTATTTCTGTGTATTTCTTTGTATTTTGTATTTTTGTAGTTTTGTATTTCTGTGTAGTTGTGTATTTCCTGTAATGTATGTATGTAAACCTTTTGATTGAATTAAATAAAAAAAAAAAAAATGAAAACTCAAAAAAAAAAAAACTGCACATTAACTATCATGATGTGTTGCATACGTTTTAGTTAGAGTCCCACTCCCTTATTAAAGAATGCTCTCTTCATTTAATAACCATATCAGGCAAACTCCTTTGCTAATAGAAATTCCCTACATGACAAATAGCAAAACTTAAAAGTAATAGTCACTTTTCAGGTTGAACAGTTGTTCTGAAGAGTAGCTCTGAATATGTAAACTTCCTTTTTACCTCATGCTATATATGTCATACCATGAGGTATAGCGATGGTTGGATTGGTTACTCCATTCCCGTTAGACAATTAATTTATGCATTAAATTCGCATTAACCCATTCGCCCCTGAACCGCCCGTAACCGCCCGTGTACGACAACCCACGAATTCCCTGAACCGCCCGTAACCGCCCGTAAAAATGGCCGCTCGTCTTGACCCTCTCCCCACTCTTACTGAGGGTTATTTGCTCTTTTGTCCTCATAGAGACTTTGACAGGTAATAAACCAATCATTTGCCGTGTTTTGCGCATATTTTGACAGCTGATGAGAATAACACGAGGTCGCGATTTTCCGATGAGCGCAAGCCAACACGTTTTGCGAAAACAATGGCGGCTTCTTCTGAAGTTGACCCCGAGGTCGCGTTAATTTTTGGGGACTCAGAGAGCGAATACAGCTTTAATGGGTTCGGAGAGTATGTATTTTTTGAAAATGATTGTTGTTTGCTTGACCTTTTTTACCCTTTGGCTGTGGCTAATTTCATTTGATGAGATAATTCGATTTGCGTGTTCTTACGCATTTACGCATTTGGGTTTTCCTTTTAAAGTAAAGTAAAGTAAAACTTTATTTAAACAGGGTAGCCCGTTCAGCTCAAAGGCTGGTATCCATGGGGGCCCTGTATAGATAACATTAAGTTAAAAATACAAATTCATGTACACTTTAAAAACTAAGAACTACGTTAGAAATCTACTTACAATACTTAATACTAAGAGACAATCACTAAGAACTATTTCGATAATAAAAACCCTTTTGCACGGCGGCAGAAAGTCTGTGTGTCTTGTGCTTTTGTTATGTCAGTGGGCAACTCATTAAAAATTTTTGCTCCACTGAAAAGAAACGTGTTTTTTCCAAAATTTGATTTCACCCTAGGTAACAATAACCTACTGCTCTGCCTGGTGGAATAGCTATGAATGTTCGAAAATCTGGTAAAAAATGCCAAGAAATAACTAGGGGCTAAAGAGTTTAGACAAAGAAAAACAAGCTTGACCTTATGATAAGAGCGTCTCTTGGAAAGACTCGACCAACGTAATTGATTCATTGCCTCAGTGGAGCGTGTACAACACGTAATTATACGCGCCGATCTGTGTTGTAGACGCTGTAATCTATCCTGGTCTTGTTGTAACAGACCACTCCAAGCAACATCGCAATAATCAAACAATGGCAGAATCAACGTATTGTGAACTAGTATAGACACCTCTTTTGTAAAGAAACCTCTAATGCGGCCCAAAATACCAACTCTGCATGCCACCTTTTTACACACATAATCCGCGTGAGCCTTCCAGGTCATAAAGTTGTCAAAAACGACACCTAGATATTTGAAGGTAGTCACGCAGGATATTTTCCTTCCTAGAAGAATTAAACTTAGCTTACAATCGCGCTCTTTGTGCCTTTGAGAAGTAAATAACAAGGATTTAGTTTTGGTAACATTTAAGACAAGATTATTGTCCTCTAGCCATTCGGCTAAACATTCAAGATCTTGGTTCAAATAAGTATTTAAGGTATCTACGGTTTGACTACCAAGATATATAGCTGTGTCGTCTGCGTACATGTTCACTGAGCAATGTTTCAAAGAACGAGGTAAATCATTAATGTAGACAATAAACAACAGGGGCCCTAGAATGGACCCCTGAGGCACTCCAGAAGTAATTTCAAGCTCCTCTGATGATTGAGAATCAATACACACAACTTGCTTTCTTCGCGAAAAATAATTCGCAAACCACGGTATGCTTTCATCGCAAACACCATAGTACTTCAGTTTACTAATCAATATCTCATGGTCAACCGTGTCAAAAGCCTTAGCCAAGTCGATAAACACGGAGCCAGTGACTTCGCCCTTATCCATGTTCATAAGAATTTCATCAGCGAAGTAGGTGACAGCTGTCTCAGTTGAGTGTTTTCTTCTAAAACCGGATTGTGACATACATAACAAGCCATGTTCGTCAAAATAACTTGCGAGCTGCTTGTGAATTAGCCTTTCAAGGACTTTAGATACTACAGGCAGTACTGATATGGGGCGATAATTTTGGGGGTTATCCTTTGCACCTGACTTGTGTAAAGGGGTTACCTTCGCTTTTTTCCATTCCGCGGGGATCACATTTTGTTGGATAGAAAGATTAAAGATAGCAGATAACGGTGTGGCCAGGGCATCGGCTCCGTCTTTAAGTAAACGAGATGGAATACCGTCAATACCAGTAGCCTTCCTTGGTTTCAGTTCTTTAAGCATCTTTCGAACCTCCGAAAAGGTGACAGCTCGGAGTTTAAAATGGTTTGAATGTTCCCGTTGAGGTAACCATTTATAAAAGGATTGCCCTCTAGACCGATTGGTCGACCTTAGGTTTTCCGCGCAAGAGACAAAATAGTGATTGAATATATTGCACTTATTTTTCACTTCATTCGCAGAGCACGTAACGGGTCCAGTACTTTTCGACCCGCCAAGCAATTGTTTCAAGTTTTTCCAAGTCCCACGGGGATCTTCTTTAGTCGCTAGAAACTGGTCACGAAAATACCGTTGTTTCTCTCTTCTGAGCTTCAGAGTCACCACATTACGTTGGCGCTTGAAGGAACTCCAATGAGATTCATTGTTAGTCTTCAGCGCAAGTTTATGAAAGTAATCTCTTTCTTTCATTAATTGTTTCACCTCACTTGTCAACCATGGTACCCTTTGTCCCCTAACTCGCACGTGGATTTTTGGAGCATGAGAATCAGCAACTTCAGTAAATAGCTGTTTAAAAGTGTCCCATGAGTCCTCCACATCTGAAAAGGATGTTTTTGTCCTTTTGCCAGTTTCTTGGCTACAGTTCTTTCATGATTGACCTATTTCATAATTTGGCTACCATTTATCTTTCATGTTTTGAATAAACATGATTTGGAGACCCATTTGTGTGTCTTTTATGTGATGTACAGAGTGTATATTTCCTTTATCATGTTTATTGATGCGAAGCGCTTGCGGCTTGTTTACGTTGAAATTATTGATGCGCCTCTCTTTGTAACCGGATTTATCTGAAAGAAAACTTCAATAAACTTTAGCTAAACTAAGGAACAGTATTTAGAAATCGTTTTTTTGCCCATTTTGGCTTTGATCATTGTCTTCTCGTGTGTTTTGTGCGACCCGTGAAATATTTATTTTTGTGCCTTTTGTCGCGTGGTAAAGAAATTATTCGATTTCCATAGTCCTGTTGACCATTTGTATCAATTCCTTTGGTTAAACAGCATTTATTTTACATTTTCTAGTCGCTTATTTATTCCACTTCAAAAGGGAGTTTGTTTGAAAACTTGATCTTGTCTTTGGGTTTACTGCGCATATGGTTTACTTCACGCGTTCGCGAACGCAAATTTTTAGGCCAAAACTGCCAGGGAATTGGGGGGTTGTCGCGCTTTAAAGTCCCAGGAGTGAATGGGTTAAGTGTGAATTAAACAGGTTTACCTCTGTCTCCCCTACTAGGTTTGATTTTGTCCACAAAGTCGTGCAAATTTTGTTCTATGTTCACATATGTGGGGGGAGTGGTAGGACAAAGTGGCAGTACATGTTTACAAAATGGCGTCTGTTGTGTCGAGCCCCATGCAAAGATTGTCAAGGAGGGCTTTTCGCTCCATCTTTGATCAAAATACACTTTTGAAGATCTCGCGAACGAACAGGAAATGTGTTCAAGAATGCTCAAGTGGAAAGAAATGGGTTTTAAAGTCCTAAAAGTGACAATAACTCCAACTTGGACAACAAGTAATCGATCAGCCGTAGCAAGAGTGCACAAAACGAATGATTCGGAGTGAACACTTTATGGTATGGGGAAAGGACAGCACTTCATAGAATAATTACCACATACCATGAGGTAGCTCGAAGGAGCCTTTGATTGAAGATCTAGTCAAAGCAGAAAAGTTAGGTCTGAAACATTACTGCCCTTCTTTCTCTTTCCAAAATTTGTTGAGAAGTGCTTTTGTTACCTCTTCTACACGATGTGATTTATCCTTCTTCATAGTGCAGTTTGTCATCATCCGCGGTTATCTGACCTCCTTCCTGCTTCTTCTCCCATGTTGTGCTGGATCCTCTGTTAAGTCTAACTGTGGTGGCAGCGAATCACCCATGTCTATACAATGTTGTGAAGAACAACACATGCTAATGCAATGCATTTAACAGCATCAGGTTGGCAAGGTGATTTACGGTAGAGAACTCCATCGACTCTTCAGCTGGCCAAAAGCCCTTTCTGATACCATCCTTGCCCTGCTGACGTGGTAGTTGAAATAGTGCTGTTCAGCACTCAAAGCAGCATGGGAGTAAGGTTTGATCAACCAAATGCAAAAAGGGAATGCTGAATCCCCCAGAATCATAGGATAAATGTCCGTTCCTTCAATGTTCTGTGATATTTCAGGGATCACTTTCTTTTCCATGATATCACTCCATAACTGTGTAGACTGAAAAATAATTGAATCATGTGAATTACCTGGAAAACCTACGCTGACCCACATGAATCTTGCTGCAGCATCACGAATGGCCATCAAAACAATAGAGAAAACGTTTTTAAAGTTATGGCACTCTTTACAAGTGTCCTCTCCACCAGTTGTGCATTAAATTTCTCCCCAACACCAAGGGAATTGCCAAAGCTGGTTCATGTCCACCATGGCCTCTGTAAAATCCTTCTCAGAAGTTGGAAGATGATTTCTCACTGACTTCCTCCATAAGCCTTGAACAACTGCCTGGCACACTTCCTTAACAATGACAAGGATAGTTGCTAAACAACGCCAAACAATTCTGCTTTTGTGTACAACAACAACGCCAAAAAATTCTGCTTTTGTGTACAGGTAATCTTCCCTCCCAAGCCGATAAAGACATATTGCTAATCTGCACTCTGGAGAAATTGGCATTTCAGTGAGCTGATCTTTTGTGCTATCCTGTCCGACACTCTTTAGTATACAGCAAAATGTTTGGCAGGTCACACGGAAGGTTTTCTTGAGTCTTATCCTTTAATCCAATATCCCAGACGTTGATCGTCTTTGTGTTCATTGATGGGCAGGAGTCCATCAGCACCATTTCCTTCACTTCTTCCAGCTCTACCAAATTCCTGTAACAGAACATTCATATTCCGCATGCACCCCACTCGTGCAACAAAATCAACGCGAGGATTATGTACTCCAACTTCATATGACTCTGTGGCACAAAGCACTTGGAATTCTTCGTTGACGAAATCATCAACTATCTCTTTTTTCTGTGTATTTGTCATGCCTTTTTCCGTGAAAACACTTCACGTCTAATCCTCCTTTTTTCTTCAAGCATTCGGAAAAATCTTTAACTTCATTTGTGAAGTCCATGTAGACAATGGTGTATTTTTCTCCTATGATCTTGCTAATGTCGTCACAAAGAGGACCCCACCCTTCGTATACACTGTCCTTACTCATTTTTTTCTGTTTTCTTTTTTCCATTTGATATGATCCAACAGTTAACTTGATATTGCTTCCCTTTATCAGAACGGGCGACTGCAGATAATCTTTGCATAAAATTGAAGATGTTCTTCGCTTAGCGTAGCTGTTGAGGCCATTATAGGTATCCCAGGGAACTGTTTCTTTAGTTTGCTTAGAGAGCTGTATGCTTCTCGAAACCGAGTATGCCTGTCAAAGACTTTGTGTACTTCGTCCAACACAATCATTTTAAGTTTGCTTTTTCTTGCTTGAAGAAGGGGCATCACCTTATGAAAATGCTCTGGTGTTGTATATGCTAAGGATGGAGTTCCTAACAAACTTTCCATGAGTATTCTATTGCTGTTGTCTTCCGCAGTGTCACCTGCACAGGGCACAAATGGTATTTCGTCAATTCCCCTCTTTCTTAGACCAGTTACTTGACTCTGTATCAGAGATACTCTAGGACCTATCACTATTGTTACTGCGTTATCTTCTACAACAGATGGTACTTGAAAAAAAAACTTTTCCCAGATCCAGTTGGCTGAACCACCACAACATCATGGCCTTCCTGTATAGCATGAATGGCTTGTAGCTTAAAGGGTTTAAAAGAGTTAAATCCAAAAGCTGTAAGATGATTTTTCCACAACACTTTGTTGCGTTTTGCAAGAGGCGGAAGATGTTCTGGAAGCATATAACTATTGCCTTTGCTACTACTTTCTTCATTTGCATTGCCATCGTGTATGAATGTAAGACCAGTAGTACCTTTGCAACTACCACCCTCTGCCTCTGTGCCCTCGTGAAAAGTTTGAGGAACACCATTCTGCACGTCTTCACAGTGGATTGATGGAGTGTCTGACTGAGGTCGCTGTTCTACGTCACTTGCCGCTTGCAGAAATTCCTCATCACTGCCCTCATCACCCCCTATATTCACTGTTTTCTCAGAAATAACTTCAAGCTTCTCGGCTTCCATCAAAGACTGAAAAGATGGACGCTTTATTGATATCTCTATTCGCTGACGGATCCACCTTGCGAGTTCACGGGTTGCATCTTGTAGGCTTTCATCTCGGTAATGTACGCATACAATCACGCCATTGCCATTTTCTCCCAAATCTTCTGATATTTTGTGTGTGTCTACAAGCAGAAAACTGTTATGTTCGTTACCTACTGTATGAATTAAAGAAAACATGATAGGGGGACAAGTGTAAACTGAAAATGTATTGGATGGGGGACTAGTCTGACTGACCAGTAAAAGACATTGAGAGACTCTCCTTGAAGACATATTGGTATTCCAAAAGCTTGTTCTCGTCAAGGATTTCGTATGCTTCGTCAATGGAAAAATGGCTGCTTTTGTCTAGCACGCTATTGATGTCAGTAGGAAAAAAGGGTGATAATTTCCTTGACAATATCCCTGACTTTAGAAGCAGCACTTTGCAGGGTTTTGGCGTCAGAAACAATCAGTGAGTCTATTACTTTTAGGGAAAGGAAGGAGCAAGCATTCGTCCCATCTCTAGTATTCAATTCATCCTCTACAACTTCCACAAGCTCTGCATCTATCGTTTTTTCGTTTGCAAAACCTTGGGCAAAGACTTCCCCAGCTTCTTCGACTGCATTGCCTTGATGACATGACAATGAAATAATATCAGCAAGCTTCCATTCTCTTCTAACATTCCTGTCTATGGTGAGACAGGAATTACCATGCTCAGCGGTCTTACATTCAAAAAGGGATTCTTTGATATTTCTCAGAGTCACAGAAACTGCTTTCATTGTTGGTCTTTTGTTGGGAGTTCCGCTGGAGCAATTCCTTATTGACTGCAAAAAAGAATCTGACTGCTTTCCCAAACCTTCAAGGCCGATTAAAGAGGGACGTCATCCTGTCTCTGCAGATTTACTGATGAGTTCTGGTATGTTACATACTCCATACCATGGATACAGTTTTAAGGGATAAGCTATTTCGTGGAGGAAAAGGGAAAAGCTGTAAACATCAGATGCGAAGGAGTAATTACTGCCACCCTTGACTACCTCAGGGGCGATAAATGGTAAGGTGCCCACTACACATCGACAGTTTTCTGCATTTCTTCCTTGTGTAGGTTGCGACAAGGCAATGGATATGATCGTTTGTCTGTGCGTGAAAAGAGCTTCTCTGAAATCTCCAATTTTAACAATCCATTCCGAGTTGGATACTCCTCCTGAGATGAAGAAGTTAGCTGCCTTGACATCCCTATGGACAATGTTCTGAGAATGCAAGTAAGCCAAACCCTCAGCTCTGCTTTGAGCTATGTCAAGCCTAATATCCCAGGTAATATTCTCTTCTAGCTCATCTGACATCATCCTAACATCAAAGACAGTTACGTCTTCACCTTGAACAGAAATAGTCTTTCCCATGAGCTCATACACTGTCATATACCGTATTTATTCACTTATAAGAGGCAACATTTTTTACGAGAAAATATAGTAGATCGATTAAAATCTGCTCAAAACTCGGGGTGGGTCTTATAACTAAGTATTTTCGCGCAACAAAGTATAACTTTTCCAAATGTCTCCAAAATTAAAGCTTTACTGAAATGAGTACGTAAATAAATTACAGCAAATGAATAAACAAAAGAAAAACGTTGATCATTACTTTATCTGATTTGTCAGTTCTAAAAAGAACTGGGGTGGCTCTGAAAAGAACCGTTTTGTTTTAAGGCTTGGCTGAGCTCAGCTACTTGTCGTCCTCGGCTTCGCTGTCGGTCTGAAACTCGTTGTCGATCGGCTCACCTGCGTCTTCTGTTTCTTCTTCATCGTTGTCCTAAACTGCGTCGTCTTCAGTTCCATCGAGAGCATTGTTGATGCCACAGGATTTGAACGATCTTGTTATCAAATCTACTGGGATCTCGCTCCACGCTCGATTGATCCACCGCAACACCACCTCTTTGCTGGGCGCTCGCTTCTTTCCGGAAGGCGTGTAGGTGAACAGGCCGTTAATCATCCAGGCTTCGTACTGCGCACGGATCTTTGTGAAGTGCTTGAGACAATTGACTTTACAACAAATTTAAAAACTACAAATGCTATGAAAAACAACTCTGATCAGACTACAGTGAAAACTAGACTTTCTAATCACTGCTACGGCGAACAAGTTTGTAAACATAGTCAACAATGCCAAGGTGATTTCAATGAAAAGCGAACGTGCTCCGAAGCACGTGCTTGAAATGATTGACGTCGCAATTAGTAACTTAAGCATCGCAATTAGTAACTTATGGAAGGAAATTTTGTAATTACAACGAACGTGGTCAACAAAATTTCCCGTAATTCTGGGTGCGTCTTATTACAGGGTATTTAGGTGAAATTTTCATTTTGCTTACTTGTCAAAATCGTCTTTGAAAGTTTAGGGTGCGTCTTATAACCGAGTGCACCTTATAAGTGAATAAATACGGTACTTGCCCTTCTCAATTCCATAGAACTTCATTACATTGTCATGTTTCAGCTGCTGTAGCACCAGGGCTTCCTTCTCTATTAAGCGCTTAATTTGTCTTGTCAGAGGTGAAGTGAGCTCTTTTAGGGCCATAGGGATATCAGCAAACTTTCCATCACCTGCTAATGTGGCCTTGTACGTTAAACACGTAGCACCAGCCGCAAAATGTTTCCCTTCTATGCTTAAGTGATCTTTATTCAGGAATATATCTTCCCCACCACCTTTAAGCTTGAGATCTGAAAAATCTGAATAGTTTATTATTTGATTTAAAAAACTCATTTTGCCCAATTTGTGTGTTTTAAAGTGTGTAATTACCATGTGTTTTAGATCTTTTCCACTGTTAACTTCCATTAATGGTATTTAGACAAAATAATAGGTGATCTTTCTAAGCCTTATATTTAATTAGGGAAGGACCATTAGATGATGAGGGGGGAGGGGAATACAAAAAAATTCATGCAAGCCAAAATGCCTAAAAAAAAAAAAAACAAAGGAAGGAGATTTAACCTTCAAGGTTAAATGTCTTAAAATTATAGAAATACCACTTAAGTGTTGGAAAGACTCTAAGATCGTGGCTATGATTGCTGAATTTTTACTTCAATCAATCCCTAAGAAATTTCAAGTGCTTAGAAGCACTTGAGCAAAAACGATATAGCAGCAGAAAATCTGTTGTGGTACATTACCTTTCGAAAACAGCATTTTGGAGTCCAAAGTTGGAATGCAAGTTCGGCTCTTCTTCTTTTAGTAGCTTTAGTAGTTTTTCCTCCAGCTGCCCGGACATTTTCGAAAGACGGTTCAAAGAACGCTCCCATGGTCCTTCCCATGATCCGGCTGACTACTCTTTAACTCTTACTCAAAGTAGTCAGACATGGCACCGCCTCTTTCAGGATGTAAATGCTCTCCAGAAACTTCACCGCCTTCATCTTCCTCAGCTGACATCAAGAGCATCCTTCTTGAGCTCCTGAAACATGTGTAACAAGGCAGCATAGGCTTGAAACACACTGTCAACGCTCTGCTCCAAGGACAGCCAATGGGTGCAAAAAACCTTTCTGATTTTCTTTCCAACGATCTTCTTTGCTCTTTCTGTTAAGGCAACATCTTAAAGTTCAGTTTGAACTTTCATAAAAATGCTGGTGCGCTTAGGAGAGTTCTCAAAAAATTTCCATGTTTCTTTGAGGAGGCTTTCCACCTCCACAATGTACTTAATATTGTCTCTAGTGTCAGCACATACGATTGTGTTCCCCAGTCATGGTGCTGGCCCCATCACTGAGAAATGACTTTAGACTTCTGACTTCTATGTTGCACTCTTTCAGCATATCCAATATATGGTCAGTGATCACCTACGCATTTGAACCACACTGGTCATGTATGTGTTTCATCACCAGGGATTCCGTTTTAGCCATGCCCGTGTCTGGGTTAACATGCGTTAGGAAGATAATCAATTGAGGCAAAACAGCCACGTCCGCAGCTTCATCTGCAAGAATTCCAAAACTCGTGACCCTTATGTTTCATTCAAGGATGATGTCTTGAATTCGTTCTCCGAGAGTAATGAACATTTCTCACACACATGGTCAGAACCTGTGCTGAAAGTACTTCAGTTCGTCTACTCCAAGATTTTCGAGGAGTTCGAAAAGGGGGATCAGCTTCTGGTTTAAAATCTCTTTTGCAAGCCAATAAATTGCTGTGAAGGTCTTCTATGGGGGTTATCAGGGTCAAAATTCCGTTTTCCTGTTCTGTTGTGCTATTGAGCTATCTTGTTGTTTTGTTATGATGTTCTGTCATTCTGTTTTAACATTCTATCGATCTGTTATTGGGGCCTAATGTGCAGTTATGCGATGCTGTTGTGCTATTGTGCTATTTTGTTGTTTTGTTATGATGTTCTGTCATTCTCTTGTACCATTCTATCATTCTGTTATGCTATTCTGTTTTGCTGTTTTACCATTCTGTTTCTCGCGACCCATCCTAAACGCGAGAAAACTGAGAACTAGTTACCAGTCTCCTTACGCCTTTTTCTTGTAAAGCCCTTGCATCATGGGATAGGCGTTTCGGGTTGCGAGCAGGTAAAATGGATGACGCCAGTGCTAACACGGCCAGCACAGAAATCGGCAGCACAAATGTTTCCCATGATGCTGATACAGTATCACGCGCTGCGAACCTTTTGAATCGAGCAGTAGAACTTTTAAATGGAGAAGTAACGTATCGCAGGAAGAAAGAACGGTATCAGACCGAGAAGAAACAGTATCTGGGCGAAGGACTGCAGTGGGGGACGAGCATTGGAGAACCCGAGCAACGGCAAATTTTCAACGTATTTTTGGCGGACTTCAACCCCGTTCGCAAGAACAGCGAGCAGGTGGTCGAGGTGGACGAACAGGGAGTCGAAACACTGGAAAAGGGGCTAAACAAGTCTTCAACCCTGCTAGTGGCCAGTGGTTTTGGAAACGTGAAACTTGGACCCAGAAGTCTTATTGCTTTCCCAACAAAAATCAAGATTGCCCAGAAAACAGGGAAGAAAGGGAGATATCACGGCGAGCAGGATTGGGAGAGAAAAAGATCACCTTCCGTAAGGATGCCTCTGCTTCCGAGGTAGTCACAGAGCTTGAAGAAGCGTACCCGAAATTACAACAAGGTGGGGGATTTGAACTATTACGATCTGGTAAACGCATGAAAGATCTGGTGCTTATTACATCGCCACCCGGAGGATATTCAGTGCCGTTTTTGAAAAACAGTGGACTTGGCCAGTCGACCATTTACGTGCGACCCATCCAAATGGATCTAAATACAGAACCAGTAATCACAAGGCACAGTGATGAGCTGGTGAGTGCGATTTTTACTTTTACTTTTTTGAACGGTGGTTTGGCAGGGGTGTGTTTGGGGTATTGCTGTTGTAACAACAAACGTGTTACAGTTCGAAAAATCACTATGCAGTTTAATTTTTTTTCTGGGTTTTATTATTCTCAGCATACCCTTAGGATTTTGTTTGTTCAAATAACCTGCTGTAGTGTTTAGGCCATTCGAAAGCAATAATATTTCAGATATTGTGTTTAAAAGAGAAACGTACAACATTGTTTGATGCCATAGCTACTATAAATTTTGCTTATTGGGTTATTCCAGAAAAAAATCCACACCCCCACGACGAAGGCACAGTTTTTTGAGCCCCACTTCCACCTGAATTTCCAAAACTGCTAGAGCCCCCCTCCCCTCAGAATTTCCAAGTTCAAAGACCCCCCACCCATCTGGATTTCCATAAAATTGTTAGATACCGTAATTTTAATTTACACTCAACATAGAGGAATCCTTTTAGGCACTTAGGTGATCTTTTTATTTTAAATAAGTCTCAATTTTCCGTGAATACTGTGTTTGTTGTGAAAGTTAATATTCTATTTTCACATCTTCTTGAACAGGCTTACACTTTTTGCAAATAAGCTCATATTTGAGTGGACTTCTCTTTTTTCTATCTAGAACAGGCAAAATATACAGCAATATAGACTACAATAAAGCTCAAAAGTAACTATCTTCTCAAATACATGGTTCTCTTCTTTGTCGATAAAAAAGGACTGCAAAAGAAAGGAAAACACTAGCCTTTCAAAATGGCCGCCGAACAATCATGAACAACCACGCTTACTTGTGAGGCGTGTTTAGTGGTAAATCACCCTGAAATAGCATTGACCTTGGAAAAATGTTTGATTCAAGGTAAAATCATTGTTTGCTTTACTTGAACTGAGCGCTTTTTTATGAATAATGCAATTTCTCGTGATATCTTCAAGTTATCGCATGTTGCTTCTACAAAAGTATAAACGAGGGTGAGCCCATGGATTGAAACTTAAAATGATTGTGGTAAGAGGTCTGTAGTTTGAAAGAATAATGAAATATGAAAGGGCAAAGCAATTTTTTGAAAACTTGTCGATTGAAGTGACTGAAACATTGATGAAATCTAAAGTTACCCCTGAGGATGTATTTTTATGTTCAGAGCCCCCCTCCCGTGTGCATTTCCACAGTTGTTAACCCCTGCTCCTCTGAGATTTTACACAATGCCTTCCGTCGTGGGAGTGTGGATTTTTGCTGGAATAACTCATGGCCAATCAATGTCTCTATTGTTTTGAACCAGTGTAAATGCATGGGATTCAATTTTAAGAAATGCCCTTCAGAAGTCAAAAAGACTGGAAATCTATGTACAGGAGAGTAATGGAAAGTTTGATAAAATTATTGTTATTACTTACAGTGAAAGTAGAAAGAAAAGAAATTTTCTGTGAGCTTAAATGATAAACATATACCATAGACTGCTGCTCATATGCCCTAGGCTAATACATCTTCATAAGAGGTTTTGGGTGGGCTTTTAAACAGAGGGGCTTATATCCGAGGGGCACATACAATGTAACTGGAATAGAAAAGTGCTTTGGAACAAGCTATAGCAGTGCTGATCATTATACATTTTTCATATTTTAAACTGGTATTCAGTTTACCTTAAAAACATTGTAATCAATTGAATATATTATATTTGTGTTGACAGTTATGTGGGCCTGGGGGTTGGGGGGGACAATAGGAGGGGTGAAAAGGGAGGGGAGTTCCTCGATAGAAATGTTATGGTTTCCCTGCTAACACAATCTTGGTTTGAAGTTGGTGGTTTTTCTGATTGTTTATCTCAATGTAGCCATCAGAACCCACAGTTAAATGTCTTAACTGTCAGAGGGAAGTTGCAATGTCATTTTTGCGAGATTATCACGATAAATGTTCTGGTGGGTCATCCTCAAACAATGAGCAATTACAAGATGACACGTCCAATCTGTGAGTGAAGACCTTAACTAAGATGCATCATGATTTATTCAAATTATTTTGTGGGTTATGAAAAAGGGTTTAATCCCCCACCTGATATTCTTCACAACGAGCTGGTGTTGACCAAATTTAGAAGACGTTGGTAATATACAATCCCTTTTTATGATTTTGTGGCTAGTTTGATTTAAGGGGGATTGAAGAAATAGGTTTCAAAGGGTTCATCAAATATTGTATGTGAAGGACATGTTAGTTTTTCTTGACATGTTTAAATTTGCACAGGGTTATTTTTAGATCAGTACACATATATATACATCTGTATGAATTTGCTAAAAGGTGCCTGCCACGGTTGGTTTTCCAGGGCAGCTGAAAAAATCCAGGAGGCTAGCTGTCCTACTAGGTGTCAGCAGATAGCCCAGGCCCAGACATGATTTTGGGTGGCTGACTGGCTTTTTCATGTCAAAAATAGGGAGTACGGAGGGTGAATTTTGTCACTTTTATCAGAGTTTCAAGTCAGGATGTTTCCCTCTGGGCTGTCCCAGCCAAATCCAATATTATATAATATATATATTTACTTGTGATCTTAACTTGGTTTCCATCATAACAATATCTTCACAAATTCTTTTAAGACATTAGTTTGAAATGCAGACTCACCCTTTCATGTGCTGTATAAAAATTAGACATATCTGGAAAAAAGAGCTTTTTTGAAGACAAGCTTTTCTGAATAATTTATTCGGATTTATTTGATACTTTTGAAACTAATTTTTTAAACATGGAACGTACATGTACACATTGTGTTTTTCAACAATAGTAATGATCAATGTCAAATATGTTCTTTTCTAGCCGTGATGGTGACATCAGAAAATACACCTGTGTTGCATCTGAAAGGTATAAACAAGCTGTGAAAATCAAGTATAATGTTGCTTAAATAAATATTTTAACAAATTATTTATTGCTTAAATAACTTCTCTTATCTTAGTTCCGAAGACTCTGATTCTGATCCCCTTAACCAGTGTGATGTACAGCGGTCAGTACAGCAGTCAGTAGATGAAGGTAAGTTTAAAAACTCCTAGAGGCTTTAATAGGTGCACTTGGCCAGACAATTTTATCCTGAAACCCTTGTGAACGACAAGTTCTAGTTTTGTTGTATCTTTGCAAAAGAATGTTTTTGTTCATTTTTATAGTTGTGTGTGTTCCCCAAGTTAAATTTCTTGTAAAAAATAGCTGGTTATAAAATCTTAACATCTACCTATCTTGATAGAAAAGTATGTACTTGCTTGCTTAACTATTTATAATACTTTTGGGAGTTCTGAATTTTCTTTTGTTTTTTTTTTCAGCAGAGTTGAGTATTCTCCAAGAGGTGTTTCCTAAGTTACCCTTACAGAAGCTTCAGACTGCCTTAACAGTTTACAAGACTGCTGATGAAACAGCATCTTTTCTGTTGACAGAAGAGCAAGTTGATACTGTTTGTGGAACAGATGGTAATAAAATAATCCCAAAGCCAAGTTTTCAGTCTTATCTTACAACATTTATTTGTCAGGAAGCGACTAAAAGTAACATCAGTGAAAGCTAGGCATGTTCAAAAGATAGACAAGTGTATTTATTATTCTTTGTCTAAATTTGAAATTTTGTACAAATTAGATAACCTTACTTAACCCATTTGCTGCTGGGAATTTTGCTGAAAACTTGTTTTGAAGCTAGTGGAGCCATGTTTGTGGTCACTATCTGGCTATCAAGGCTATAAAACTCTCCACAAAGCCGTTTGTGGGCATAAAACTGTACACAGAGAGCAGTTTTGACTTTTTCTGTTCGCTTTCTCTCCTTCCCTCCTCTTTTGCTTATTTTGCCTCATGTGTTTCTTTTGCTGGGCATTTAGTAGTCCTTATTTCGGTGATAGGATCTTAGGATTAGAGGAAAGAAAGTTAGGTGCATAGTGGAGCAAGATTTTCTTGGGAATTGTCGGCTCAACGTCGATGTTTTTTGGCCTTTTCCTCTGGTCTTCTCGACTGAACTAGAGATCGTGCTCATTCTGGTATGGTTTGAAAGATTTTTGCCCATTGCACAATTTAGGTGCCAAAGTTGTCCTTGACCATTAAAATAATTAATAGCTCATGACCATTTGCTTATCCAATGCCAGTCATCAGAAGATTTGGCAGAGATATAAAACATAAGTAAGCTTATTGTGTGCGGGCAACGGCGTGCTCTAAAATCGAGTGAGGTACTGATTATTATACTGTAATTTTAGGCCCGGTCACTCAATGCCCCTTAAGACATTCCTAACTTGTATACCATTTACCTCAAACTGATAACGCTCGACCTCGACAAACACATTTAGTCTGGGAGTCGCAGGCCATTTGCAAGTAAAAATTATTGGTCGCTCTGATATACACTGAGGCTAAGGGTATTTGCAGTAAAAGAAAATTCTTTGTGCAAAGCAATAATAACGTATTGCATCGTACATTTAGCCGTTATTTTTGTGAGTTGAAGATGCGTCTTCAAAATATATGAAATATTTAATACACCATATGCATACAATTCTTAACTTTCTTGTTGTTTATTTCGTGTCAGCAAAGCATCTCAAGTTGCCACCTAACCCTGAAGATGTACTTAAGATATGGAGGGAAAGCACTATAGACACCAAGGCTAATAGAGAAATCATCAACATCGACAGAAACTGTCCAAGGTTGTTCCGGTCTTTGTTTTCAAAATACAAGAGAGCAGATATGAATCTCAAAGCACGAATTGAGGTGGAGTTTGATGGGGAGGCGGGAGTTGATGCAGGAAGCCTTACAAGAGAGTATTTCAACATCTTAATAGGTCTTCTGCGCAGGGGAGATAAGTCAAACATGCCGTCATTATTCGAAGGACAAGAAGACCACATTGTGCCTGTTCATAGTGTTGATGCGTTGTCTTCTGGTTGTTTCTACATAGCCGGTCAAATGATTGCACATTCTTTGCTTAACGGTGGTGTGGGTTTTGTTGGTATGTCTCGAGCAATGGCAATGTATATTGCAGCAAACGGCAATGACGCAGAAGAGGCCAGTGTTCTTTTATCAACTGATGATGTCCCTGACCTTGACACCAGAAACGTTCTTATTCAGGCAAGTCGTACATACATAAATCTGGAAAACCTGAAAACAAACCAAAACAACAACCACTGAACAGCAAAAGGTTGGGTGCCCTTTGGTCTTCCTCTGGGGACATTGTTAGAATTTTTAGATTATTTTGAAGGAAGTACAGGCTGGACGAAGTGGGTAGCAGAAAAAGGTAGCGAAAGTCTCTGTCCTGTTTGACTGAATCGTGCTCATTTTGGTGTGGTTATGAATGTCTTTTTTTCTACACAAGTTAGGTAAAAGTTGTCTTTGACCTTTAAACCGATGACCTTACTAGTGGTTGACAAGACGTGAATCTACTTGGGCGCTTGATACATACATGTTCAACAGATAAAAAAAATTAGAACAAGGTTGTGTTCGTTGGTTAAGAATAACTATTCTTACACGTAAAGCAAACGGTAAACATATGTTCACTATAACTATTTGCAGATAAGAAATGCAGAAAGCGAAGTCGAATTTAGAGATTTGAACAGCAGTGATACTGTCAGTAGGCTGATGCTTGCTTCAGGTGTCAATATGCTACTCAGTCCTGATACAAAGTCAGTTGCTTACCAAGACCTATTGTTGCATGAAGTTCTCCTCATGCGACACCATGAAGTCGCTGATATTGCAAAGGGAATGCAATCACTTGCTTTGACGAGTTACCTGAAGATGAATGATGGTCTCCTCGCAATGGTTTTTCCATCACTGGCAGACATGTGTGTTACTTCGGAAGAGATGAAAGCTAAAATAAGACTTAACTCGGACTTTTCGCAAACAGTGTTATCGGACCAGGAGAAGCAGGCCAGAGACTATCTGTTACACTATTTAGATCATGGAATAAAGAAATCTTCCGAGGAAGGTAAGGGTTTAGCCAGTCATTGACAATGCAAATCCTTGGGGACTAGTTAAGAAGTATCGATCTCGGAATTATTCTGTATCCTGTAGGAAGAAATAGTAACGACACGTTCTACACACAGTTGACTGTTACTTTTGGCCATTGCTAAGTTACAATTGCTTTTTAAAATGATTTTCTGCTTTAGTTTTTTAAGGTGTATATGAAAACGTTTTTTCCTTTTCTTTTTGAATTTATTTGCAAGACACTTTAATCCAGATTAATCTGTACTATCGCCTCTGGTAAACGTTATTCTAATAGAAGATTTTTAGAAATTTTAAGTACTGTGAGACACATACATACATACTTTGTTGTTTCCTCCACAAAGGGGCTTTTCAGGAACATTTTGTTTAAGTTCAGTGGTACAGTAAAAACCCGCGACTACGTTGCATTTTCCCAAGTTAGCGTAAACAGGTTCTTACATAAATGGTAATTAGCGCAAATTTAGGTTTCTTACTTGAATGCTGAAAAAAAAAGGCATGGTAGCTATGAGTGATATTCAACTCATTCCTTATCTAAAATCTGCATACCAAATAAGTGCTTATAATGTATAAATGACTGAAAAGAAGGACTGAACCACTGACCACATGAATTTTAAAATCCTTTATCCAAGTGTGGGTCATTCTTGTTCTTTTTCTCGTCCCTATAATATTGAATAAATGGCCTGGCAACGTGGTTGTCACAGCGCGCAAGGGACCCTATTCCAGCATCCATTCTTAATTTTTTTTTGCTAGGTGTGACCATGGATCTATTCCTCAAGTTTATTCAGGGCTGCCCCGGTCCTTTGCAAGACAGAACTCTGCGCCTGAAATTTCACAAGACAGCCAAAGAGACCTTCCCATCTGTTGACGCTTGTTTTGTTGTCCTAACACTTCCAATCTGCCATGAAAGTTATGCAAGTTTTGAGGAAACGATGAGCAAAGCCATCAGGTTTGGTTGTCAAGGGTATGGAAAGGTCTAACCGAGAGACTTTAAAGACGGCAGCAAGGGAACAATCACTGTGTGTGAAGTCATGTTTTGTTGGGCCGTGCGCTATTGAGGGGAGTAGCAAAGATACCCGCATGTGTGCATGTAAAGGGAAGATTTATGGATGCAAAGATTGTCAAGTTACAGGGTGTTTTGTTGTTGTTTTAATTCATATGAAGCTTTAAGGGTCGAATATTTTATTGAAGTGAATTTAGAGTACAGTCTGTAATAATCGGCGAAGCTCCTTCCGAGTTCTTTTCCTTTGTTCATTTTCTTAGGTGATGTTTTTTTTTTTTTTTTTACTTTGGCTAGTTTCCGAGAGAACATAGTCACCATCATGATATATTTCTAGGAAGTACGTTCTGTTACAAGAGACATTGAAAAATCAGTTTTTATAACTGGCGGAATCGTTCGAATCGAAAGGCGCGTGTTGTTAACACGTGGATTTGTTAAGATCAAGATTTAGGATTTGTACTCCATCGCTCACTTCAGATGAGGGTGATGCTGTTCGCTGTGTTGAGGCTTGAAATTAACCATAATAACAGCGATGTCAAAGAGGCCTTATTGTTTTGATAGCAAAGAAGTTAAGACCGAAGTGTGAGGGCTGCAAGGAAAACGCGTTTCCCTTGCCTGTGTGGTTGGCCACCTTTAATTTGAATCATTCGAAGTTTTCATTCTTCGGTTATAACTTTGCATTTGACATGTCGCATTTATAAAGTGTTATTTGCAATACCTTTTGGAAAGTGCACTATATTGTATTTTTTGGCCTTACAGATAGTTCATATTACGCCGAGAGGCCATTTTTCAGCGCTGACCTGTAGTGTGTATGTGCAGAGGGATAAGCTGTACTTATGATATGCAGACGGGTAGCATACGCCAAAGTTGATATGGAAACTAGTGTTTATTAAGAAGTAACGTTATGTTAAAAGAACAAAAAAAAATGAAAACTTTCAAAGATCAGTTATTGCCCAAATCGTCTCGAGTTGAAGTTATTAATACCTATAGTTTCATTGTCTTAATGATCGTTATGCATGTTTATTCACAGTTACTCGTTCCACCACCAAGAGTTCTTATTTGTGAACCAATGTTCCTCTCACTGACGTTCATTTACATTTATCGCGCTTGAGCATTGTTTTTAACTTTTCTTTATCATGGAGTTTTTATTTCAGTGAAACTTGGCAGATTAACAACTTCACTTGGTGATACTGGGTACTGTGACGCAAATATGCTTAAGGACTCTTAAAGGCATGTGCACTAATGCATACATGCATGAAGCACTCATGTTTTGTTACAAAAAGTTTGTTATGCTTCTGCGGCGTTTTTTTTTTTCAAGTTGCGTTGTTTTGTTCTGAACAATCTATTATCACCGATTCATATGTAAAGACGAGTAGTACTGACGTAACTGTTGTTGTGAAATTGAATTGGCACAGTAAAAGGTTCATTTTTTGTACTGACTTGTAGCACTGCCTGGGATACATCCTTCTGAATGACGCTTGAAGCAAATAAAGGATATTTCTTTGGTAAATGTTTTTTGATCGAAGCGGGAAACCTAGAGAAATTACTTTGGTAAAATGAAAAATCTCTCGAGACGATTGAGTTATCGAAACGTAATTGCAATTGGTCAGGTTTCAGTAGTCAGGCTAAATTTCTTAACATTGACAAAAGCCGTGAAGAAGCCATGAATTCTACTTTGTTTCACTCTACCAGTCTTCAAATGTCTGTCCCAAAAAACACCTAAGCTGTCTAGCCAAGGCCTTGTTTGACGCCACTTTCAGTTTTCTTTATCAAAAAACGTTTAGCAGCCGGTTATCGAAATCTCAAGAATATCGTACCGACAAAGAGGTGTTTAACAGGGACTTAACGGTTACTGTAACATTAGCATCAATGATGGGGAAAACGATTTTCACAATCTCAACTGTTCTGGCATTTTAAACTCTTAAAACACAACACTATTACGGGGTATAAGATACCCCAGGACTAATGACCGAAGTATGGTGCAGGTGGTTGTCCGGGATGTTGATCAAATAACTGTGGTGCGTTGAGAAGGTTGTTGCGTTCATTTGTACTGTTTAGCCTTGCACTACCTCCAGGTCCTGGGGGTACATTACCTCCTTGATTAGACACCATACTGGATCTATTTTGTGTGTTAACTGTAGAAGTCACATTATTTCTTGTTCGTTCCTCAATAAACTCAACAGTCTCAAGGTAAATGTCAACACCCTGGAAAGAACTTTCTCTTAATGGGTTAATATTTTCCTTAAGATCATCTAAATCAGTATCAAGCAAAGGGCATGGTATATTAGGGACTTCAATATTGTTTTCGTTTGTGTTTTCAGCTATAGGTCCACCCCAGTCAATACCATACATCGCTGCCTCCTCCTGCGAAAAATCAAAAGAAATAATGAATACTATACCATCTCTTAAAATGGCCACTGGCGGGTTTTGGTAGCTGGCAAGGAGAGGTAGCCGTGGGAACAATAGGTATATTCATCAAGACATTGAAACTGCCTGTGTGAAGGGGTTGGTGGCCAGAGAAACGTTTCCTAGCTGGAACTGTGCGCAGTAATTGCCTGTGGTTGAATCAACGTGCACAAGATGGTCTTCATAGGCGGCGGAGTAAGGAGGCAGCAGGCCTTAGCCCTCCCCCAAACAACGTTTTGGTTTCGAGAACACTTTTACGGATGCATTTGACCATAGAGATGTATTTGACTTCAGATCCCATATTTTCTGCCCTCAGACGACTCGGCAACTACCTAAGAAGCACGAAGAAACAGGACCGCCTCAAAAACTAACAAATCGATTTCGGACACACTAGACACTGTGAAGATTGCTTGTGCCAACGAACAACGCAAAGAGCATTTTGGAAAATTTGAGTAAGGGGTATGCGTATGGCTGAGTGGAAGATGAGACCTCCCACGTTTTAAAATACTCCGCGGCCTCTGGTCTGAGCGTGGATACCCAGCGACGTAATTTTTAATTCAAACCAGGTGCACTAGTGGTATTTGTGCTGCTAAGTTAATTACTGATAAAGTTATACGTACGTCACTCATAGATCTTGTAGCCAAAGCATCTGATGCTAGTGGGAACGGTGAATTGAAAATCTGTAGAAGCCCTTGTATCCACAATTGAGTGGGACTTTTATTTCTTGCAGATGATAGTGGCTTTAGATTAGAAGAATTAACAAACAGCTTCAAACATCTATTTATCCGTGGCAAATACACGTAGTGGAGACTATAAAGGTGAAGTTCGTTGTCTGGATCAAGTACACCGCGATCCTCTAAGAAGTAGAAAAGGTTATAAAATGTGTACACACATCCACTAAATACATCTCGCCATAAACGTTCGATTCGCTGGTTGTGTACGCTGCGGCCTGCAATAATACTTCCCCTGTCTGGTCGTCTATCGGGATGCGAAAGCATATACCAAGCTATGTCAACGTTTTCCTTCCCCTTATCTGTTCTTACTCTCCAGAGAAGGCCATAACGAGCTACAGCCGCTGAAAATTCATGAAAGGCAGTAAGGGCTTTGTTGTTATCATGACAAGCAAGATATAATGTCAGTCGGCTGTATCCGTCAATTGCACCGTGAATCACGTCACGTGTCAGTCAGATGGTCCAAACACGCGTGATCAGATTAAAAGGGGCTCTTGATCAAATTGCGTTTCGTGCATACCATTCATTCTCAGTGGAAGTCCAAACGAATGGTGACATCATACTTGTGACGCATGCGTAATAACAACATGGAGATTACGATTGCGTGCTCCTTTTGTCGCCCGCAATTGATCCAAGAGCACAACTTAAAAACAAAAGTAGGTTACAACGAGTGGCGGCTGTAGGTGTTGTTCAGGGCTGTCTCGGTTGAACCCTCAGTTAGTTCTCTCAGTCCAGCTCCATCGGAAATTGTTCTTATCAACTTGAAAATCTATGTATTTGAGATGTTTTGCGAGTTAATTATTCCATGCGCTCTTCATGATGTATACTTTTAGTTTTTGGCTCTTGTAATCGTAGATATCTCACTCTTTTTTTCTCTTCGCCTCGCTGTTATTGTAAAAAATACCCGTAATAATTGTCCGAAAAACCCTTGTTGGACAGTTTTTAAAAATGGCGTGATCTGGCGTCAAGGTCGTTTTTTCTACTTTTTGTTCTGTCTTCTTTTGCCCTAGTGTGCACCAACTATGAGGGCGATGAAATGCAAAACACTAAATCAATATTGTAAACAAAATTGTTGTTGCATGTAATTATTATCTCTCGTTTTGAGAGGAATTTTCAAAAATAAAACAAAGAACTGATTGATATCTAATTTCTTCGGTGTAACACATATTTTCTTTCTTTCTTTACCTTATCAACTTGTGATTAGTGTCAATGTGCCACAATGCTAATGGTGAGTAGACACTGTACTCTCTTCTGTTGACTGTGTTCAGCTGTAAGGCTCTCAAAAGTACTCCTTCAGGATCTACACGACACATTGACTCTCGAATTCGCGTTTGTTGTATACGAAGTCCACGTGAGAGAAGGAACCCTGTCATTCTTTTGTAACCGCAGTTCAGGAAATCAGTAAGAATCTCCGACACTATTTCATCCAACTCCTGATTTGTTTTGGTAGAGTAACTTGCAGAAACAGACAATCCAAACAGGCGCAACCGTCTTTTCACAGTAGATGGTGACACACCTAACAGACCCGCTATTTCGGGAATCGTAAAACGATGGTCAAGGAAAAAGAGTAAATGTTCCCTTGTAATTAAATAAGAAGGCCTTCCAGCAGCTCCAGAGAACGCGAGATCAGCTTTGTAAGCGTAAGGGAAATCAAAAAGAGAGTGTTCTTCCGATGAGAATGGTGTTGTCCTTGCTTCCCGCACAGTAGCTAGGACAGTATATTCTAACTCTAACAGGGGGGAATAATGGTTCAGATGGTAAACAAGACAGTCTAGCCTGTAAAGTATATAGTCTGAATTTGAACCCGCTCTATCTCTGTCCAAAAGATTGAGCACATTCTGAGTCTGTCTTGACAGCAAGACCCTTAAATCGGACACTGCAAACACCTAAACAAAAACAGAAATAAACGTTTAAGCACAAATAGCATATATAATTATCAAATAAAAGAAATTAGACATTTTGTTTATTATATTTTACTGACTAACCTCACACTCCGTGCGGTTTGCAATGGTCATTGTTGCGAATAAAGTCGATAACAAGAACACAACGGCTGCCATTTTGTCTCGACCTGTCAATTCAAATTCATAACGTAGACTGGTAGCTAGTTCTCAGTTTTCTCGCGTTTAGGATGGGTCGCGAGAAACAGAATGGTAAAACAGCAAAACAGAATAGCAAAACAGAATGATAGAATGGTAAAAGAGAATGACAGAACATCATAACAAAACAACAGAATAGCACAATAGCACAACAGCATCTCATAACTGCACATTAGGCCCCAATAACAGATCGATAGAATGTTAAAACAGAATGACAGAACATCATAACAAAACAACAAAATAGCACAATAGCACAACAGCATCTCATAACTGCACATTAGGCCCCAATAACAGATCGATAGAATGTTAAAACAGAATGACAGAACATCATAACAAAACAACAAAATAGCACAATAGCACAACAGCATCGCATAACTGCACATTAGGCCCCAATAAGAGATCGATAGAATGTTAAAACAGAATGACAGAACATCAAAACAAAACAACAAAATAGCACAATAGCACAACAGCATCTTATAACTGCACATTAGGCCCCAATAACAGATCGATAGAATGTTAAAACAGAATGACAGAACAGCATAACAAATCAACAAGATAGCTCAATAGCACAACAGAACAGGAAAACGGAATTTTGACCCTGATAACCCCCCATAGTCTTCTCTAGCATATTTTCCTTTACTTGCTTTTGAAATGTTGACACTCACTGCATCATTTGAAGCTTGATTGCCTCTTTGTGCTGAGTTGTTGTGAGATGATCTTGCACTACTTCATGGCGTAGTCCCACTGAAGGTGTTGTGTTCTCAATCGGTAGAAAGGTCTATATCCAAAGGAGTCGTCACACAGAGCAATTGATTTTACCGTTTAATTTCAGGCTAGAATGAACCACGAAGTCTCACAAAATCTTTTTTCATGTCAAGATGCGCCCACATAATAACACAGCGGTAAATTCGCCAAAATCACCGGGGCAACAAGTTAATCATTAAATGGCCAAATTATTACACTTTTTCGATTCTTAACATCCCCCTCCTGAATGCAATTGATGCATTCGCTGACTAATACCATAACATAAAATCTTAAGTCCATGGGGGAATATGACCACTGTCAGACTGTTTCTCAATAAAGTTCACAGTTCAAATCATTTTGTCTAATCAATATTCCTATCAAGATTCTAGGTAACAAGACATCAATGATTGTCACTTTCACAATCAGACACAATTTCGGTATGACAGTCAACGTTTAATTACTTTCCCTTTTCAGCACTGTCCTCCACATTCTCCAGGGGGCACAGGCGATGAACAGGATGCAAGTACTCCTTGTTGTTCGTCTTGACTTTCACAACTCTCACTAAACCATCATCCCCAGGGTATGCTTCAATTACACAAGCAAGAGGCCACTCTCCTCTGCTGGCATTTGGCTCCACAGTCAGGCATATAATTTATGGTAGGCCACCAAATATAGTGTTAACAGGGGTATACAACGATTTACAAGGATAAAACTTTCTAGCCCTTGTATACCCCTGTAAACACTACATTTGGTGACTATATGGTGGCCTGCCATGAATTATATGCCAACAGTCAGTAGAAACTCTTGTCTCCAACGTTTCCAGAACTCTCCTAAAAGTTGCTGCACATGATGCCACCGTTTCCTGGGGTTGTAGGTTTGCTCGGGGTCAAGTGCTTCAGGGGCAAACCGTCCTCCAATCTCTCCGATAAGGAAGTGGCTTGGAGTGAGTGGCGAGAGGTCATTGGAATCTGAACTGACATAAGTTATAAGTCGCAAATTCAGTAATCATTCCGTGTCACAGATAGCCATATGAAGCTCTTCGTCGGTAACATCTGCGTCTCCAAGGATGGCTTTGATTGCTTTCTTTGCACTTTTTATCAATGCCTCAAATACACCACAAAAATGGGGCGCAGATGGACGGTTAACCGTCCAGTCAATGGGGTTGTATTTGCTGGTTTGTTTCCTAATTCTGTCTGCATCAAGGGCCTCCACCAGCTTTTGCAATTCACGGTCTGCTCCAGCGAAGTCAAGATGTCATCTGGGTAAATGCGTTCAAAAACGAGTCAGTGTCTAATGAGTAGGACATTTCCAAATGCACAGCTCGGGTTGTAAGGCGAGTGAAAAGACACAGATAATGCTTAACTTTCTTCCTACCATGTCCTTGTTTTGTCAAGAATGGCCCTCCATAATCAACACCAACCTTTTCAAATGCCCTTAGTGAAGATTGTAATCTCAATTTGGGTAAGGGAGCCATCATCTGATTGCCTGTCTTCTTGGTAAAACGATGTCGACATTCAGCACAAGCCTCGGTTACGCTTCACACCATGTGCCGTCCCTTTACAATCCAGAAACGACTTTATAACTCGGTCAGAACTTGTTCAACTCCAGCCCCATGGCCGAGTCTTTCATGGGCGTCAACAACTAGTCTTGTTACAGGGTAGTCCGTTGGTAGGAGGATAGGGCATCTTGTGCCATATGGAAGCTCATGTGTGAAGCGTAAGCATCCATCTATCCGAACCAACACATCACTCTCATTCTTAGCAGTGGCCCATCAAATCTTCTTTTCCCGAATCCACTTGTCTCTTCCCTTGCCTCTTCCATGATTTGAACCCGTATCTCTACCCACTCTATAAGTGACTCGAAGCTGTCTTCCAGAGAATGATCAATTACCCAATGCTTGTATGCCTACACATCATCCTCCAAAAGCTTCTCCTTTGCAGTGAGGCTAAGATTGTGTCGTTGAAGCTGTTGACCTAGCCCACAGTCTTTCAGTGCTATGTATACTCTTTCGAGTATACCTTGAAAGCTCTCCATATCCTCCAGATTTCGGGGTCAATCGTTTTGCCAGCCACGCAGAGTAGTCAGGTGTTTAATCTGTAAATGCCTTTGTCCTCCATACTTCTGTTCAAGATTTTCTTTTGCTCTTTCATCAGCGTTCACAGAGTACTTCAGGTCTTTAACCAATGCCAGGGCCTTTCCAGTCAAACTGCTTTGAAGGCATAACACTTTTTCTCCAACAGGAATATTCATTACATCAACAATAGACATAAAGGCTGCCCTCTAAGACTTGTAGTTAGCTTTATCTTCTCCTGAAAACTTGGGAAGATCCACGCCCTTCAATTTGATGGGTAAGCTCCATTGTAACAGTCTTTCATGGTACTGGCCAGGCTCATAAGCAGTCTAAATCAGGGGGACAGGAGATGCCCAGGCAAATGTCATCCCTATCGTGTAGGCCAGTTTCTCACTCTGCCACATCTGCTCTATGTCGATTCAGATCCTTGGTAGATACCCAGCTGTGACTGAACTTGGCTTTCAAACTTTAAAGAGTGTCCGTTGGTGAGATCGTGCAGCAATCACTTGATTTACACAAACAGTAATTGTGCAATTTTGAGTTCTCGTCAAACTGACAGTAATTTCACCTTTACCTTGCTTATATGTGATGATAGGCATAGCTATCACTGTGGTCTGCTCTGTTCCACTGCACATACATGAAGGGTGATGATCAACAGGCAAAGGAGTGGCTGAACATGTGCTCTCCTTGACTTGCGCAGATTCTGTAGCAGAGCTAATCGAGCTTCTTGCAGCAATGTCACTTGGTTCCTTAGAACTTAGCGTGTTTCTTTCGGTAGACTTCAAAAATTTCTTTCTTTTTCCCGACATTATAAAGCAATAATATTTCAACCGTCACAGATACGCAATTTGGCATTCATTATTTCGCATACATGAGTTGAAAATACTGCTGGCCATTGAGCCTGCAAAATGGACGATGCAATGCGAATGATGCGATCGTCGCACTAAATGGAGTGTTTACAATCATTCAGTTCAGGTAAGACAGCAATGAGGGTGTAAACAAATGAAATAAATAAATAACAATCTTCTGACAACATTTAAAAACATTTTTGAGAAAGAAGTAGTGCTTTACAGCCGGAAATAACTTTCCGGCTTTCGGCTATTATCTACATCCATGCTTTTTCTTAAGAATGTTCAAAAGGAGTTTGTTTACTTCAACATTATGTGCTTCTGAATCTTCCAAAATTTTCTTCACAGCAACTGCTGCAGGAGAATCGTTACCTTCACCGTCATGACTCTTGCTCTCCCTCGATATGATGTAAATGAGACAACTAAAGAAAAAACACTGGTAGATCTATTTTAAATGCCGCTAGCATGAACAACATGTAGCACAATCTTACTTTAGAATTGTTGACATTACGTCAAGTGTATTTTGTATTTCTAGAGCTGGCTATGGTGCTTGTATTCGAAGTCATTTACTCCTCTTCCAAGCCCAACTACCTTTTCTGACAGTACCCTTTACATCGTTAAAATTTACAGTAAGAATATTATTTTACATACTTACTTGTTTATTTCGTACAAGAACGAAGGAGCAGAATCACCCGATGAACTGCTTCCCTGCTCTACTTAATCATTCCCAGCCGATTCACTTCTTTCAATGGAAATGAATAGCAGCAGTAAAAAAGGTACTGTTAACTCTTGAAGGCCATCGATCTGTGAGAAAATTTTCATCAATATTCATGAATCGCACACCAAAATGCGGGGAATTTATTACAGTTTTCAAATCTGAGGTAACACGCCTATCCCAGCGTGCAGTGAAAAGTTGTTCCCCAGTCCTTGTAGGCAGGTTTGATTTTCGCGCTCGCATTTCTTAAAAATTGGCTCAACTTAAGGTGTCAGCCTACCCCAAAATTAATCATTTTGAAGAAAAACATTTTTCGATATTTTCAAATACGTCTCATTGTGGCCTTTCATCAAAAAAAAGATATGGAAAAAGGTTGATTCTAAACGAAGTTATTAAGGAAAAACGAATCTTTGCATTAATTGTCTCTAATTGATTGCTGTCAACAGCCTGCACGAATTAAATTCACATTAAAAATCATGTGACACGAGCGCGAAGTGCATGCCGTTATCACAATCACGCAAATTGAGGTTTGAGCAGTGAGTTGATTCAAGTGTTTACGTTGAAATTTACTCGGCGATGTCTTCAAAGAAAAAAAAGGAAAGTTCGTGTCCATTTGCAAGTATGACGAATGCACCAAAATGGCAAAACATTTGACAAAGATTTGGCCGAAGCTCTGGCCGCAAGCGACAAAGTGTCGTATTTTGAGCAAGAGAAGCTGCTGGCATTAGAAGCAGAACAACAAGAAAAAGAAACTGGAGAAGTTAGTGCCATCTGATCTAAAGTCGCTGAGAAGAAAGAAGAGCCTGAAGTAGAAGCAACGGAGTCATGGCAAAAGTTGTCTGGCTGAACTTATGAAATCAGTGTCTTGTCGCTTTTGTACAAGCAGATGTGACTTTGCTTGAGAATGCCTCAGTGAGATCTGGACTTGGATGATCTTGGATCTTGAGATGCAAGCACCTTGTAACTGCACTGTGGACTTGTAACAGATATTTCCCGCCAGAAGAAAAACCGCTTTGTGATTGATAAGAGTTCTCTTTGCTTAAGTAAAATGAACCTTCCCTTCATCGATCAACACGTAATCATTTTCACACGTCTTGTGTAATCAATCTAATTACACCAGAAAGACGCCCCAAAGTATATTTCACGCTGTATCTCAAAACCAAAATTTCGAAGAGTAGGGCGCACATTCTAAGTTCGTTTTCAATTAATTTTCGACGCTTTCCACTGAAATTTGGCAAGAACGTTGCCCGATAATCATGCAACAAAACTGTGTTGGGAAATTTTTATTTTTTACCTCTTTCAAAAGTTATAGCTATTTTAGCAAAGGTAACGGTTCATATTTAAACTCCCAAAGTTTAACTGCCTGTTAAAAAAACACCAGACAAGCAATCATGTTTCCCTGGCACAGTTTTTTAGAGGAAGGTGTGGGGAACACATGTTGATCGTTTTCTCCCGTTCGATTCCGACCGGAAACGAACTCGATTTGTGAGTCTTGGTACTTTTGGAAATCAAACGCTCTATTCGAACAACATTAACTTTTCAACTTCAAATAAATATATATTTGTAATCTTCAATTCTTAGGCTTTCATAAAATATATACTTTACTGGGGTTTGCGATAAACGCGGAGCAGTAAAGCAGCTTCAGCGGAAGATGGTCATTTGGGGTATGCTGATACCTTAATAAAAGAAACTTCCAAGGTTCAGTTTTTCGAACTAAGAAAGTGCAGTAAAAGACAAGGCGGAAAAACCACAGCGCATGCGCTACGAAAAACTTGACCGTAACAAATTCAAAATGGCGGACGACAAATTGTATTTTGCCACGTAATTGGGGTCCAGTTTGCGCCTGCACATTGGAGTACAAGAGGCGATTGCCCATCAACTTTTCAGTTCAATCCCTTTGGATTCCGTGTGGTTTTTTTAAACGACAATCGGATGTTTTTTCGTAAGTGTTTTCTATATCATTGTACTGTCTTTGACGATAGCTGTTCTCGACGGTAGGAATTCAGTGGACCTTAGAATTTCTCGTTGTTTAAGGCCGTCGATGAATATTTAAGGTCAGAATTTTCGTAGTAGAAAGTTCGATAATTTCCACACAAAATATCAAATATGACTTTTTTTTCATTCCAATGACTATTTTTAAACGCCTTTCAAAGTTGTAACTGTGAAGTGGTGGCAAAGGAATCATATAAGTCTCTCCTCCCGGCTTCGTTAAAATCGTCGCACTGTGTTTGCCTCTCAGGTAAGCAGTTCTTCGTCTTTACAAAGCTAATTCATCTTCCTTTCAGTTTTATCGAAACCTTATATATCTTGTAATATATGATCAGGTCAGTGATTTATTCCTTGTTTGTTGTTAATGCTCCTTTTAAGTGAATTTATTTGAACCTGAGCATATTAAAACATTTTACTTTTAATAACCTTGTTGAGTTGTCGCCATTTTCTGCGTACCGGCCACAGGCCGGCAGTTTTCCCGCCGTTTTTGTAGCCGTGGGCAATTAAAGGGTCCGTTGTTGCCGTTGTAAACAAAACAGCGACGGTAAAAAAAAAGACTGTAAAGTTTTGTTTCCATAATGTTCTGTTCAAAAGCCCCGCGAAGTTTACGGAACAAAGAAAACTGTTTGTTGAGTAGCGTAGGTTGCTGGAGAAAAATTTCCCGTCTGAATAATAATCAGTGTAAAAAATACGGTTTCGAGGAGGGTGAATATCTATGCGTAAGACAATTTGACGAGGAGAGGAAACAGAAACAGCAGCCTGGGTGCTGCTTCCCGAAAAGGTCGTTGGAAGATACATGCCCTGGGGTACTAGCCAACTGTCCCCAGCGTTTGGTCGCCGTGTTTAAAGAGCTTGATACTGTCAAAACGGGTTATGGCAAAATTTGTCTTGGCCATTTGAAACAGGCGGATAGCGACGAGAGGATAACTGGCAACAAGTGTTACGTTTCTGCCAGAAAGGTGAGGGTTTTGCACTGATATTCCCAGTTCGCTTTCCTTTCCAAGTAGGAAATTATTACTTTCATTTGTTTTAATAGCGACAACACTCTCGCGGCGAAAATGAAGCGAGCCCCACAAGGGTTTCCCCAAAGGATGTACCTAACTGGTGTGAGCTTCTTAAAAAGCTGGAAACACTTGAACAAGAAAATAAAGAGCTCATAGAAAAGAATTCACACCTGAATAACCATATTAAAGGTGTGTTTCATTTTTGTTTTTTAATGGCTTTATTGCATTGAAAGGGTTTTCTTATAAAAGTTGTTATTGTTTCAAGAAAGTTTAAACTGTTATACAATTTTGCTTTTCTAAAATGGAACATTTCAAAATCCAGTTTCAAAGAAAGCCCTGCTAAATAAAAGATCAATAGACAACAGAAATTAACAATTTTCCCAACATTTGCAGTGATAGAACAGAACAACAAGGAAAAGCAAAACACGATTAATGAGCTCCAAGTTGAGACCAAAAAGCTAGCAGAAAAAAATACAGTCAGTAAGTTAACTTTTTATCCTGTCCAATCATACTGAGAAGAACATTTGACTTTATTCCATCAACAGAAATCACAATGTTGTACAAGTTATGTGAGATAGGTAATAGTGACACAGGAATCCACTTTTCCACATTGCTAAAAATGAAAAGAAAGATTTTAAAACTATCAGTAAGACAGTAGAAATAGCATTAAAATACGAAGTTAAAACAATACCATAACATAGTTTCATATTTGTACAATACATAATTATTTTTAAGGCCTTTTGCTGAAATAATATATTAATGCACACACAATTTTCCCTACTTCTAATGAAGCTACATGCATAATCTTACAAATATGCTCTGACAGAGTATAACAAAAACAACAATGAATTTCAGGTAAACCTGCATTCAGTGAATTAGTGCACTGCTTTCATAAAGCACTGATGAGTCATTATATGAATGGAGGCCATCACTTATATGACCCAACCGAAATGGAGAAATTTTGTGAAATGCATGCACCAGGTTTATTCAATGAGTTCTACACCTCCATCCTCAATGAGTCAAAAGAAATGCCTACAGCAAAACGGAGGGAGCTTCAACGAGTAAGGACAGTGGCATTAATGCACAGCTTCAGTTTTTATAGAAATCAGGTACTGGATACTTGTTCTCTTACAGCACTATAAAAATGCAGTACAATTCATTACTGTAAGATCCTTTTTTAACATTGACAATAAAATCTACTAAAAATATTATATTTTTGCTTCTTATTCCAGCCTTTTTTTGAACTTCTAAAGACATATAAAAATAAACCTTTATCCACTTTACTTCTCTTGCATGTAATAAATTGACTAGGTTTCTTTATTAATGCCTACCCACCCCTTTCCAAAGCTGAATGGGGGCACCACTGGCTGACTGGGTAGAAAGGGGAGGGGGTACTTCCTCAAAAGGAAAATAGCCATTATCATTCAATAAAACATACTTGTACACTAAGACACAAAGCTTATTTCTAGAAAATTTGCCCAATGCAAAAAGCAAATGGCTTGAATCTCAAAATGTGTGGTGCAAGTTACAATTCACTGGTGTCAGGGATGGTCATGGGATATAGCTGCCACCCAAAAACTCTTCGCAACTATGAAAAATCATCAGCAGAGGCTAACAAGCAAGAGACAAAGAAGAGAATCTTGGAAGATGTGACAGTAAGAATACTTATTTCAGTTAATCATTACAATGCTTTAGTTTCCCTTTTCGAGTCTATAACTGAATTAATGCAAATGTAACATGAAGACGGTAAATTCTAAGCTCATTAAATAAATGATTAAGATGAAATGACCATTAATTTTGCTGTGAGCATGGGACAAAGCAAAAACCTGAGTCCCCTAAGGGATAAAATCGATGGCTTCCAGATACTAGTTGGGTGCTCTAACCACTGAACTACAAGACACACTTGGCGAGCAAGGACATTTACTAGGTTCATATGTGACACGCACCCTGCATACTGCATGGAACAACCCATCATACGGCTAAACTGTGGCCATACCTTCCACAGAGGATGTCTGTTCCATCCAAGCGAAAGCAAACAAGAGCACAGCTATGCAATGAGAGAAGATCAAGTTAAATGTCCTGGGCCAGGTTGTTCGAAGCAAGGTTAAGGTAACCCACGGTTAGTGCGAAATTTAAATGCAGATATGAGAGCTTAAAAAGCACATTCAGTATAATTCTTTTTGAATACAATTTGATGATTGCATGCTCTGAATAAAATAGAGAAGAAAGTTATCGGAGAAAACGTTTTTTAAAAAGAGGAAACGAAACCCGTGTTATAATTTAACCCTGGGTTAGCGCTAATCGGCCTTCGAACAACCGGCCCCTGTTTGCTATGAGCCATTGTGCCATCGTATGGAAGAACTTGCAAACACACACTACATACGACCACAAGCTCTAGTCGCTCAAGTTATTGAAGGATTGTACTGACCTGTTATACTGACGAGGTGTCTTGATTTCAATACTTTTTTGAGGTATCTGGCAGGTGAAAACGATGACATCGACGCCGCCGTAGAAGACGATGAAACCGACGACCAGGATGATGAAACCGACGATGAAGAGAACGAGTCAAAATTCGATGAAAAGTCATTCAAGGAACGAATTATTAAGATACAGGAGAAAGCTGTTCTCCGATTCTCAGCATTGCCTCATCGAGACAATAGGCTGATCAACAGATCAGACAAGACGACCACGTAAACAACGGCACACTCCGGCTGAAGACACGTGGAACTCCAAGAACGACCACTAAAAACGCCTTCTTTAGAAGCCACTCAATATGCAAAAGTCAATGACCAATAAACAGGGCAACCTTCTTCATAAAATCGATCGTAGGTTGTTTGTAAGACCAGTGAGATCCAGCATCTTTGCGTATTCACGCAACATGCCTCGTGCACGTCCGCCATGTTCTTATCAAAAAATTCAAAAGCACGCGCAGGCGCATTACTGTTAAGCAGCGTCCATTGCGTCATTTTGCTCAGCCAATCAGCGGTTTTTCCGCCTTGTCGCAGTAAAATGCAATAAACATGTAAGCTCAATAAATTTTTGAAATATTTCATGAAAATCACAGTAAGCACAAAACTATCCAACTTACATTTTTTTTGTGAGAGCTTTTAATGGGCGTGGCCGTTGGAAATATGATAGAACCTTTTGTTAACCAGGAGTTTCCTATGCAAGGCATTCTTTGAGTGATATTTTTATTCCCAAATCGGACTTGCTCTTATTTCCTTAAAGGCGCGGTAACTTAATCGCATGAGTCACACGGTTTGGCCGCAAGTATTTAAGTTTACTATGTCAAACAAAATAATTGGCCTTGAAAAAATCTTTGAGAAACTTTCCTTCTGCCAATGTGAAACTTTCGAAACTGTGGTAAATTTTAATAACAATTCCACTCAAGAACATCAAATACTACTTACCTCAATTAGACAAGAACCAAGACAGTCGGCAGACTAAAACACCAGAGTTACATTTCGCCATGTGCAGCACATGATTTGTACGAAGGGTCGACCAGGGTTCAGAGATCTACCTTAAAGGTCCCTCTCCAAATGTTTGATAAAGACTTTCAAATGTGACATCATATTGTTCTAGTTTTTCTTTGAGAACTCCTCGGATCTTTGGTTCTTTTGGTCGCAAATCCTTACATGAACACATTTCGTTCATCATGTGTCTATTGCGCATGTGTGCAGTAGACACAAAAATCGTACACAAACAAAAAAATTGATGGGTACTTATCAAATAAGGCCTTGATTGCCTCAAGGGTCTGTTTTGGGCCCACTACTTTTCTTATTATCTGTTAATGATATACATCAGTGCTCAAATATATTCAACTGTTATGTCTTAATAATATTATAATAATAATACTAATATCCTATATGCTGAAAGAAACAAGAGTTAATGCTGACCCTAATATCTATGGGAAGTTAATGCTCAACCCTAATATCTATGGCTCTTTATACTGCCAAGATTCAACATGTCAAATCAAGTGCATTTTCTTGTACCAATCAGATACCTTCTAAATTGATCAAATTACAAATCGTTTACATTAAATTGAATCGTCTATCAGTTCATTTCCAAATTAAATCGATCACTATACCCAAGATGCTTTCTGCTGGGTATACATATCTGTTTCCTCGTGGAGCGACTGTCGAAGGACGAAACAGAGGTAAAGTCTAATAACACCTTAATATATGTACCTAGAATGTGATTTATTCATGAAAGTGGCAGATGATTCTTTAGATATTGTACTCAGTAATACCTGAAATCCATTGAATTCTTTTAACTAAAAGGACAAAATGGACACTAGATTACAATTACAACTAACTCCTTAGCACATGATCAGGCTCACAAACCCGAGTCCCCAAGCCGACCAATGCAAATTGCTCAACAAATCACCAATTACTTAGAGAAAAAAATTTAATTAAATTAAATTAATTAATTAATTTAATTAAAAAATTTAATTGTCATAACCCCTAGGTACTCCAAACACACTCCCAGGGAAATGAATGAAAGTATAAACTGTAAGGGGTAATTAAACAGTAGGGGATTTAGTTTCAAAGAAACTGTGTGCTGCCTTGGTGGGCGCCAAATTTTAGGAAAAGATAACCACAAAACCGCGATGGATACCATCAACCAGAGCAACGCTTTATTCACTCACAAAACCAAAACTAGGGGAAAACACATGTCGTGACTTTTAGACCAATCAGTACATGGCATACCAGAATGTGCACGCACGCAGTAAACATTCTAAAAGAAATGAGAGTAGTACAGTCTGGGACAAGTGGCTGTGGACATATACTGGTGGGGAAAGTAAAACACTCGTGAATCATGAGTGATTCACTCAAACAAAGGGCTAACGCTCAAAACATCGGTCTTCGAATCTTTTACAGTGGCAATTTACCTTAAGGGGCAATTATTTTAAAGTAACAGGAAGTGGGTAATAGAGGAGTGCCTGACCTTGACGGGAAGAGAATATCTTATGGGTTAACAGTGTAGGCTAAATGGCCAGAGTATTTGTAGGGCATAAGTGAGTTTGAAAATGTGGACTCAGATGCATTAGATGCTGCTATATTTAGACTTGAACAATTGGCATCTCATGTGCTTCGACTCTATGATGTCAATCTTGTTGATGATGATATTCACCATCTAATTACTGACACTTTCAAAGATGCGAAGAGTTGAAGAGATGAACACCAATGCCCCCTTTGTGATAGGAGCTGTTCATTCTGTTTGGCCAGGATGCCCTGCCTTGTACTTAAGCTATGATTATCTTGTGTATCTCTTAAGAGGTTGTCTCTGTAAAAACCACCCACTCAATTTCGCGCCAAAAATAATTTTGCCTTTAACTATGGCAACTGAAAGACTTTATCAAGGTTAGAATAAAAACAGAATTGGTTTGATTCAAAATTATTTTCTGGTCGCGTTAGGAGCCAAAAAATATTTCGTCCAGTCAGCGCCCCTTGCAACGTCTCCAAATGCATAAAATTGGCATTTTTCGTGGCGCTGAAAAATACTTGATTCGCAACATCTAGTATTGAATCTTATGTCAATTTACTCATAAATCTCTCTAGTTTTTCAGGAGATCAACAATTATATTCTTTATTTAAGTGGCAAGACGAAATTAAGCAAATTGCTGGACACTATTAATCGCCATCGAACGATAGCTGGAAATAGCCTTCATGTAGAAGCTAATTTCTAAACTTTGGGACCTAGTTGAGAGCTCTAGTCTATACAGCCGAAAAGGGTGGTCCTTTGTCGACAAAAATATGCAAAAACATCTGTACGTTTTTGGTATTTCAAAAGTTATGGTCGTTTGTATCAGCACATGTACGTGCATTTGCAACTTTCATGCCTGCACCGAAAAAGCAAATCCTCGTGTGTTAGTTGGTTATTGGATGCTCGGAGTGCAGAAAATGACAGACAGTTATACCACGTCATTGTGCGCAATGTCGCCTATAGTAGGCCAACATTGAAATTACTGCCGCAACATTGCTCAAGTAGAACGAGATGGTACTACGCCCCATATCACACCCAGTAGGCATACTTGTACTGTATCTAAATTACTTTTACTTTGATTAAACTAGTCAAGATTAACGTACGATAGGGTTATATTTTTCCTTTCGTTACTCCTAGACTCGCCAAACGTATTGCAGCTTTAAAACTCGCAACTGTCATGTCAACCCCTAACGTAACACGAGCTCATCCGAAATCTGCTGCCTACACTGCTGATTGGGCTCCAAGACGCGAGTCTGAACAGGACAGTCGGAGCTCCGAAGAAGACGAAACTAGAAGTGGAGCTAAGGTGGCAATTGCAGCATTTAGTGATGCAATGGAAAGTCTTCACCAAGTGGCACCTAATGCTGGTAGGGTCAGTCCCTTAATGTTTCAGCTCAAAACTTCATGGGACGAGGCGAGTGAACTAGAGAAGGAGGTCTGTATTGACAAGGCTTCGGAAGCCTGCAATCTGGTATGTGACATCATAGCTCCGAAGGCCGGACCAGAACTGTTTCAGTCCTGTGTCACACCAGAAAAAGACGCACACTTCAGTGACCTTGTACCGCTAATGGAGGCCTACAGTAACGCTAGCAATAAGAACGTAAAGACCCAGATTCTGAGCCTGTATGCATATCGATATCCAGTGAAGACCCTTCAGAGGATCCATGAGCCATACGCTAAGTTAACCGATTGGCAAATCAGATGTGCTAGAGCTCATGCGCGAGATTGTGGTCCAGGCTCCTTAGTAGAAACGTCGCCTTCTCATCGAGTTTGCCTACCCCCGGTGAAACTTGACCATTTGTTAGACTTTGTGAATCGCCCATACTTCTATCAAGATGTGGCGTTCGGTACGAGGAAACTAAGGCTTAACAGCGGCAAAACGATCACGATGCCCAACGTTATTCGGAAGGTGACAAAGGCAACAATGGTCAAGCAGTACCTCCAGTTTTGTGAAGAAGGGCAGTTCGAACCACTAAGCCGTGCAACTCTATTTCAAGTTCTTGAGGTAAGGGAAGCCTCTCAGCAGAAGTCACTTAGTGGCTTGGACAATATAGCAGCCGATGGTTCAGCGGGATTTGATCGACTGGACCGAATAGTCGATGAGCTTAATCAAATAGGCCTGAAGAAGGACGTAGCCGATGAATTGAGAAGGTCGCTTCGCGACGGTAAGAGGTACTTCAAAACAGAATACCAAAGTCACTGCCAAGATGTTGAAAGTCAATGCCCCGACCACTGCCGTAAGCTGGGTCTCAGCGATCCGAAGGATCCAGATTTCTAGGAACATTGTACACACCAACATACGCTTCGCTGCCCTCAATGTGACGACATCACTTTGTGTTTGCAGAAGATGCACCAAATTGTCAAGCATGTGAAAAATCTGAGTTTTTACAGCCAGGAGCAACAAGATGACTTTTTGTATGACATTGACAAATCTTCGGAAGCCATTGTCCAATGGAAAGCTCACATAATGTGATCCGTGAATCAGGGACACGCGAAGCAAGATATCCTTGCAAAGCTTGACCAGAACTCTTGTCTTCTAGTCATGGATTGGGCCATGAAGTTTCTGCAGCTTCGCTATAGAAAGAAACAAAGTGACTGGTACGGAAAAAGAGGTCTCAGTTGGCATATCACCAGCGTAGTTTCTAGCAGCCACTGTGGCGCAACTGAAGTTATCTCTTACGCGCACTTGTTTGACCAGTGTACTCAGGACTGGTACGCAGTCACGTCAATCCTTGAAGACCTTTTCAAGCTGCTGAATGTTAAGAATTCTGAGCTGCAGAGTCTATCTAAGGTCGGATGAAGCTGGTTGTTATCACAATAGCTCCCTGATACTCGCTGTGAAAGATGTTGCAAACAGAGTTGGCGTTACCGTCCAAAATTATCATTATTCAGAGCCACAATCTGGCAAGGGTATTTGTGATCGTATACTATGTCCAATGAAGTCCTCGATTCGCACCTACTGCAACGAAGGCCACGATGTTCTAACTGCTGTGGACATGAGAAACGCCTTAACAGAACACCCAGTGAAGGGAACGACCGCTGCAGTCAGCGGAGTCAAAGAATCAGAGAAGTCACTTTCAGTCAATAAAATAGAGCAGTTCAGTAGTCTCCACAACTTCCAGTATGAAGATTCTGGCCTGAGGGTTTGGAAATGTTATGATATTGGTAAAGGGAAGTTCCTTCCATATGACGGTTTCTATATCAAGCACCAGGGTCCAACATTGCTCCAGACCGCCGAATCAAATGGGTTTTATGATCCCCCCGAGAAGCAAGAAGTTAAGCGCCGTTTAGAAGTTAGCAAGAAAATTGTGAGTCCGGTGCCACTCTTCAAATGTTATGTTGGATGTGTTGAGGCTTTTGAAACGTTTGGGCAACTAAAGTTGCACCTTGACGTCGGCAAGCATACTGTCAGCAGAGTAAGCCAGAATGATGTGATCAGAAGAGAGTGGGCCCTCAAATTCTCATTGGTCGACACCGCTGATATCAAAAGCTGTTCTTGAGATTCCAAGGTTTCAAGAACACTTCCAGAGGACATTGCTGATGCTCCGCCTCTACAAACAGGATGGGCCCTGAGTAAGCCAAGAAGCAACGTAAGATTTTCACAGAAGGTTAAAGAATACCTGACGGCACGGTTTTCACTTGGGGAAAGGAGTGGGTGCAAAGCCGATGCTGCCCAAGTTGCAGTAGACATGCGAAATGCTAAAAATGAATCTAATAAACGTCTGTTCACTAGAGCAGAGTGGATGACGAAAACCCAAGTCCAGAGCTTTTTCTCACGACTAGCAGCAACACGGCGCAAAGATCAGGGTATGGCCGGGATATCACTGGACCAAGAGGAAGATGCCGAATGCCTGCAGGAGGACGCTAACCGACAAGATCTAATAGAAAAGGTAAACACGCAACTCAACGTCTCGCACCCCATCTGCTACAACACGTTTGACCTGTGCGAACGTTACCACAGCAATACGCTCCAAGAATTCAGTGTATCAGTGCTCAAGATCATCTGCGGCCACTTTGAGATCCCTGTTAAGTCGAGAGACAAAAAGAAAGCTCTCATAGACAAACTGTCGGAAATGATTAGTGAATGTGAATGTGTTTCACATTAGAACCATGCTAACTACGATCTGCAGTTACTTTCAGATTCTTGTAAAATCAAGAGACCGAAAAAGTCTCTCATGTCTCCCACAGATAAACTGTATGGCTAAACTCTCGGATATGATTAATGAATGTGAATGTGTTTCAAAGTACGACCACGTTAAGCGGTCCAATGAAAAAGCTGTTGGGTTTTCTTAGCTTCAGTTCCCTCCTCGTAAAGCTATCTAGATATAGCTGTAGGATAAAATATTGCATTTATCGTATTTCAGTAGTAATTTATAAAATACCAATGTTTGTAACATTACATTACTGTACAATAGAAAGTCAACTGGTATTGGTAAGGTATTGGCCGACGTTTTACTACTTCATAATAGACCACAAAGGAGCTGCGTAGCTCTTAATGTCAGCAGTAATCCTTATTTTTTTATAACGTTCCCCTTTACTTCTATCTTTATGGTTGCTTACGATAACTGGTACGTATGTGCTGTTTGTAACCTTTCCTAAAGCGATTGGAAACAGGGCTGATAATACCACCTAACGCCAACTGCTGGCCAAGTAACGCGTCTTCGAGCTATAAGATGTCGGGTATTACAGAGCCAATACTAGGGGGTAAGTTAGGGACCGCACCTTTAGAGATGTAATGAGCTTATCAAACTACAACTCACAGAATCGATGTTTTGAGTCAAAAGTTGGCCCTTCAAATCTTGTATTGGGCGCAAGTGAATTAAAGAGACGCGTTTTGTTTTTGCGACATTAAAAAACATTAGGGCATGCATGCAATCAGCGACATGGAACCCTTTTTCATTTTGTTTTGTTCTGTTAAGCAATGAACGATGATTGAACGCTAAATCAAGCAGTCCTATCAGTACACTGGAACTGCAAACTGATTGTTGGTAATGAACAATAACCATGCACGTGAACGATCAAAATAACCAGATAAGGGAGGGATGTGATTACCATGTGAGGAGTAGAAAAACGGTTGGAGTACATACAAGTTCTATGAGTATTGCAGCAATAAAGAGAAGCATAAAACACAACAGTTTGATGGTTCCAATACATCAGTATCTTCCAAGTGGTAAAGTAAGTGGTAATAAATGTAAGAGACCCCATCACACAAATCATGCCAAAACCTTTCTATTCTGTGGTTGTGAACACTGCGACATGTGATCATGCTTCCTCTCCCTGCCCCCCCCCCTCCCCCCCTGAGGGTGTTGTAACATATACAGTGAGACACCAGTATTTTCGCCGCCTTTGTCTGACCGAACTCTTGATGGCAATCCATATTCTTGTGTAGCTTTCAGAAAGGCATCTAGGACAGTTTTAGCCTGATTGTTGGTACTGCATTACAGAAATAACGGGGACTCTTGTGAAGCCTTCTATTCCTCCATGAATGACCATTCTTCACCTAGAAATTAAGAATAATTTTAAAATATATGTTGCTCCTTTTGTAATACCAGTAGATGACAAGTTTCTCTATGGGGGTTGGTGGTAATAATGGGTAAACTTAAGTAGCTCTTGCAATACAGACCCCAGTACGATACCCACACTCTCAAAAAAAAAAAATGTGAAGCACTACAAACAAAACATGAAGGCCTCACCGAATAAGTTTATGATTGCCATCAATATGCCAGCGTGCTAAGGGCCCAGATACATTGTATTGTCTTCTTGGTATTAAACGCAGCCACCTCACTGCCACTTCTTTAGGATCAACCCTTTGCATTGCTTCTCTGACACGTATGTGTGCTGGTCTCACACCATTAACACTGAGCTGAGAAATTACCCTGCGTTAACCTGCATTGGAAAACTGTCTTAGGACTTCTCTTACTTTATCATCAAGCTCTTGATCTGATATAGCCACATTCTGATGGGGTGAAAGATGATACATTTTCATGCACCTGAAGATAGTACTTTCTGAGACACCCCGTGACTGGACAATGTCAACTCAAAATTTAAGAGGCTGTCTCAGTAAGAACCACTCACTCAATTTCGCGCCAAAATTTATTTTGCCTTAAACTCTGGCAACTGAAAGACTTTATCAAGGTTAGAATAAAAACAGAATTGGTTTTCAAAATTATTCAAAATTATTTTCTGGTCGCGTTAGGAGCCAAAAAATATTTTGTCCGGTCAGCGCCCCTTGCAACGTCTCCAAATGCATAAAATTGGCATTTTTCGTGGCGCTGAAAAATACTTGATTCGCAACATCTAGTATTGAATCTTATGTCAATTTACTCATAAATCTCTCTAGTTTTTCAGGAGATCAACAATTATTTTCTTTATTTAAGTGGCAAGACGAAATTAAGCAAATTGCTGGACACTATTAATTGCCATCGAACGATAGCTGGAAATAGCCTTCATCTAGAAGCTAATTTCTAAACTTTGGGACCTAGTTGAGAGCTCTAGTCTATACAGCCGAAAAGGGTGGTCCCTTGTCGATAAAAATATGCAAAAACATCTGTACGTTTTTGGTATTTCAAAAGTTATGGCCGTTTGTATCAGCACATGTACGTGCATTTGCAACTTTCACGCCTGCGGGTTACCTGCTACGCAGCTCGGGTGTTTCTCTAACTTCGGCTGTTTTCCAAGCCTTCACATTCCTGAATTCAACAAAAGTTCCAGTAAATAGGCAGGTATTGGCCTCGATCGAAACTTGAGCGCGAGTTTTATCGAGTTCCGGCTTGAGAGCGAACAAAGCTCGCCAACTCCAGGCCAATTTGTGCTAAATATCCTATCCAAGCATCTTATCAGAGCATGGTTTCTTCGTGAATCAGACAATTGACTATCTAAATCTAGTATTGAAGAGATAATCAAGACTGCAGGGCTTAAATTTTTAAAAAATCTCGCCATTTAGATTGCCGTAGATTGAAGTACATATTTTCATAACGTTTTCCTTGCGAACATTTTGAGTTGCTCTCAAGCTCTGCATGTTGTGACACGCCGGGTCAGCTGTGTTTAAAAAGTGATCATTTAGCTACCGCGGTTAGTCAGCGGTAATCCCGGAAAAAATATGGCGGCCAGTGCGAGTTTGACTGTGGAGCAAGTGTTGGAGGATTGTTTAAACGATGTCAGCGCAGTTGACAACTACAAAGAGCCGGTTTGTAGCCTGGAAGATGCCATAAAAGATTCTGTGAACACGTTTTATCCTTTGAGACAGCTTTTGGAAGACTATTCTGGCTTTCGTGTGGAGGCACAAAGCTGTTTAGAAGATGTTTTTAAAAAGCATGAAGCCCAAAGGAACAATATGGAAAGAGTTCTGTTGTCAAGAGCAAGTGTTTGGCCGATGATCACCTCGGAAGTGTTAATGTGGGTTAAATGTATTAATCGGCGAATGCTAGCCACCCCCAAGGCTAGGAACCCATGGTACATTGAGATAAAACGTGATCTCCCTCAGGAAATATTCAAGCACATGAAGGGTGCAATCAAAACAGGAGTCTCGGCGTTTGGAGTGTCCGTAGAGGACTCCATTGTGAAGTTCACTCAAAAAAAGCGCTTGCTCCGTGATTTTTCAAAATTTTGTGGGCTCACCCAAAGTGAAATTAAGACTAAAATGAAGAAAACCTTCAGTGGAAATCGAAAGAATTCCAAAGCAGAAGTGCTCGTGGATGAGAAAAAGCCTTTTACAATTTGTTATGATCAGAAGCCATTGCAGGTCACTGTAAAATGTCATTATGGATGCTGGAATGAATTTGGTTATGGATTTCATGGTTAACAAATTGTAGGATTTGACTGTGATGCGCTTGCAAGGAAATGGTGATTCACATCAGACATTTTATATTGCAGCTATATTCACTTTGTGTTGTAAAATAATTTAGTTTTCTTCCTGCTATGTAAAAATCAGCAGGTAAATATTTCAGAAGTGCTGTTTCGATAATGCACCTATCAATGTTAATCAGAAAGGGGTTGGGGGACAGGCTAGCGGTGGGGCACCCCAAACATCAGTCCAATGAGGTCATTCCCCTTTATGCTGGAAGATGTTTTTCCCTGTAGTTGTTGTAAATCTGCCCATCCCCCAGGCTTAACTGACAGGTGCATAAGAGCAAAACAGATGTGTTTTGATTTCTATGTATACATGTAAACAGCTACATATTTTAGAAGTGCTGTTTCAAAAATGACAGTACAGTTGTATTATGAGTTCAATTTAACCACTTTATTTCACCAGAATCATTCAATTACATTCTGAGTTCAATGTTTTTTTTTTCACGAAAATTAACAATAATTACTTTCAAAGATATACCACAACCTCAACAACAGTATTTAGAAACTGATTTTTGTTTTCTAAATGAAAACTTGCACAGCAAATGCCACAATTGGTCACACATTAAATTATACATCAATTACTGTATGAGATTAGAAAGTGATAATAAATGCTAACCCATTCAATAAGGTAAACATAATAAACTGAAGGCTCACCAGCACAATTTAATTTGTTGAAATAGTTTTGTTTTTGAAAACAAAACTCTAGTCATAATATTCCTTTCGGCTTCATGCCTTTTAAACACATTTTCTAAAGAGCTACTTATCTAAACCAGATATAATTTCCCCCTGCTTGACACTTTAATGGATTAGTGACAACAACTTATCACTACAAAAGTAACAGCTTGGGTCTGTGGGATCTGCTTTCTGTAATCCACAATAGCAGTAACAGCAGTCACTCAAAACCCTGGGAGGTATGTACACACTTTTGCTTGGATTATAGCAACAGAGGTCATAGCCTTGTTCTGGTAGCCATATTAGCATTACAAATTCATGCCTGAATATTTCCTGCCACCTCTGCTGGTATGTGGTGTTTACACTTAACCTGTGCAATGCAACATGTTTCGCCTCCCTCCCCTCCATTGTGACTGTTAAAAGCCCCTGCTTGTAGGTGTCATAAACTTGCTTAGCATGCACAGGCAAAACATGGCCAATGGTCCAAATAGTTGGATTCACTGCAGATGGTAAGAACATTGCATTGGCTCTGTAGTATTCTTCTGCTAAGGTTTTCAGTTTAGTGAGATCTGTTTCCTGGACCTCAAACCTATTGAATATTGAACAACAGTCCCTCAATCTGATCCCAATATAAACTAATGTTAACAATGTCTGCCGTTGTTTCTTACTGTCCCCTTCCCTGCTCGAAACCTTTATGAGCCTCATGAAATTATGACAAAATGCCCTTGATTCCTTGCCAGTAAAACGGTACTGCAAATCCCCCTGTTTCCCTTGGGTTTCATCGAACCATTTTTTTACTTTTGTGGCTAACCGTTTTGTCTTAACCTCATACTGAAGGGCAGTTACAACATTAGCAAAACAACTGCCTTCTGGAACTTCTGAAAATGTTTTGAGTGATGGCAGTATATCTGATTTGCCAATGGCTTCCTTCAAAAGGGCTTTAAAAAAATACTGCCATGCATTATTTTTCAGATGTAAGGGTTCCACATGGGCCTTATCAATTAGTCTTCCAACCAGCGGAGTAAACTCTTGCCGGCTCTTTTGGCGAGCAATGAATTCAGTCACTTTTGACCTTTTCACTTTGACAGACCCTGGTTTTCCCTCAAGTGAGATCTTAAATTTATCAACAGCTGCAACTACCTTAACCCTTTGTTGAAAAGACCATGGCCTCCACTTACATAAAGGATCACTTCCAAAGGTACCCTGCAAGTCAGTGTAATCATTTCTACTTACATTTCCAAATGAAGAAAAGTAAGTTGCTGCATTAGACAACTCCCCGCCAAGCATGGCCAACATCTTCATATCATTGGGGAGCTCTTGAAATCGAAATGTTACATCCAGACCATCTATTCTAAACACCTTTCCCTCTAAGTCTGCTATTTGTTTACAAACTGTTTGAACATACTTTTTGACCAACAGTGAGGATTCTTCACAATTAGCTCCAAATGTCAAAAAGTTGTCGCTACTGGAGGCTACCCTTTTCCCTGTATTTAAAAAGGTGACTAGGAATGAGCATGCACTTTCATTCTTACCAAAGGGACACCCATCTCCTCCAAAGGCAATTAAGAAAGTGCCTTCGGTCTCACCAAACCATTTTAAGGCGTCTTTGCGAGAATTTTGCAATTTTAAATAAAAGCTAGCCAGTCTGGGTAAATATTCCCTTAAATCTCTGAAACACCCACTGGTGTTTTCGTCCTCTATGTATGGGGCAAATTGATCCTTAACTAAATAGGCTGTCCCAATATCAATTTTGTTTACTTCCATAATGAGGGAATTATATGTTAGCAGCTTTGGTATGGGACAGTTTGACATGAATGCAATAGCTGCCGTCCCACCTCTTTTCTTTGGACTAGACTTCATAGTGGATGCCACTCTGACAGCCTGGTACTTTCTTTTTCCCATCACACCACCACTATAGTATACAGCTACACTTCTTAACATGTTATCCCTAGAATTTTGAAATGCTTCTCGTTCCTGTTTTTGCTTCTTTTCAATTATGTAATCTGTTACTTTAGTATTAGATAATACATAATTTCCTAGCTCACTAGTCTTGCATCTTTTTTGTAGAGTGTCAAAGAGACCATCAAGTGCAGGTCGTTTGTTTCCCTTGGTAGCCCCATGTATCTGTGATGCCTGTGGAAATGTTTCTCAATTTCTTCTAAGGGCTGTTTGTGATGTGTAACTTGGACTTTCAAGGGATGTTGGTGATCGTACACGCTTCTCCCCCTGCACATGAAAATAAAATAATTCCATTTTTAATATATTTAAATAGCACAATTTAATGTGTTAACAATAAATGAATGACCTACCAAATTGTTTAAATATAATATTAAGTGAACTAAAACAGTGTTATTTATGTGTACAGTGTGTTTTATTTAGTCAACACAAAAATAGTCAAATCACATCCAATCCTAGTATGATATAATAATGACACAAATGGTACCCTTGTGCTTAATTGTCCTTTTATCCCAGAAGCAGTCAAACTTTCAGATGTTTCTTTGAGTTCATTGACCTGAGAAATAACAAGTATTAGTTTACAACTTCTTTAACTCTCCTCCGTATCATGTAGAGAGAATTTCCCACCTGATCATCAAATCATGATCAAAATAAAATCATATATATGGAAATAAAATATAACTATAAGACTGTTTGAAATTCGTTTGAAATTATAAGCTTAAGTTTTTTTTAAAAAAAAAGCTTCATGTTCTTGTGTTAAACTTAAGTCAAGGGTAGAGGTTTATTCAAGCCTGATCTTAGCTTGGTATCTTTACTAATAACCAATATCAACGTTTGTTTATAGTACCACAAAATAGCTTCGCATTCAATCTGCGGATTTTTTGCTGCTCTACTTTTATTTCGGATAGAACGCTTGCTTTCTCCTTGGCTGCTTGACGTTTGGCTTTCATAAACTGACCCACATCGAAGCGCTTGTAAAATTTAGGCATCTTCCTCGGCTGTATATATGTAGCTAGAAGACTTGGGATGTCCGCTGCAGAACAATCCCATGTTTACAATATCAGAGACGCAGTGCGTGTTAAATATCGAAGATTTTCTAAATATTATGTGAAATTTCAAAGAAACAAAAAACATACGATTCTTGCCGGGAGATTGAAGAATGCTCAGATCATCTTTTCAGGTCTGTATCTTCAAATACAAAGAATTATATTAAAGCTGAAACCAGCCCATTTTCAGTAGGGGCAACAGACGCCATTACACCGAAGATTCCATGTTAAACGTTTATCTTGTCTCTCCAGTCAAACCTGTACACATTTGGTATCAAATGAAAGCTTACTTCTTCAACTTTCGAGAGCAAAGTTTCTTTCACATTTCCCTCCCTATCCCAGGATGCAATGAGAGCTTTTTTATACCCCTGTAGAGTAGATCCCAGTCCCCCCCCCCAAAATCTCACAGTTGAAACGCCATTTTTGGCTTCAATTCAATGTTCTGATAATGGAGACAGCTGACCCGGCGTGTGATGGAACAACAAGTGTGGACACTGTAGAGGCTGAACATTCTCTGAGAAACATTTTGTGCTCTCTACAAAAATCATTTTGCTTGTTTGTTTTGTGCATTTGACGTGTATGAACGTAACTGAGCTGAGTGGCAATTGAGCAGTTATAAGTTCTTGTATGAAGTCATGTACAAACAAAGTTTGTAAAATTAGACATGTGAGTATTTCTATAATGTCACTTAGGTCCAGAGGCCACAACACCCAATGAGAATACCTGGGTTTGTGTCAGTGTGGCCAACAACGAGGATGGTTATGTGGAGGTTGTTGGCGTGAAGCCAAGCAAGAAAAAAAAACAGGACGATGTGCTGGAACTTCAGTACAAATGTCTTTCGCTTAAGAAAAAAAAACTTAATTTTGAAAAAAACGAAAATTAGAGCTGCAAGTCCAGCTTTGCAGAGTCAAGTTAATGAAATTAATTAAATTCCGTAGCTGCTACCTTACAATGAGAAACCTGTTTATCTATGTCATTTGCTTGTTATTTAGTGAGAAGTCTTTATTTCTGCCCAAAAATCAAAATAAGGGAAGAGTTTGTTTCATCACATCTCATACTGTTTTGTGAGCATGGTTTAAGTGACAATGGTATCTCAGATATTATATGGTGCTTGTGCAACATTTAGTTCTGTATTGTTTTCCACATTGGCATAAAAGAATAACTTGTGATGAGTGTTTATGTTCACTCTGAAATAAAATAACAAGTAAAAAGATAATCAGGTTGTCTGATTAAAAAGTTTAGCTTTTGTACCAATGGACCAGATGAAATTCACGTCACATTTGGTTGACACATTAATTTTTTGTAGTTTTCAGCCTTCATGTAATAATTGATTCAGAAGCAGCTTCATTGAATAAAAGATGTGGACATTCTTGTTACTACAGTTCATCACAACAGAAAACAAGGATTTATTATGCGCATGTTACTGTATTAGCCATCTCATTAATATTTGCTGGTGCATTGTGGTGTCACTTCACCTTGACATAATTTAGTGCACCTTGAAACCTTGCAACTTTCTTGGTGATATATAGCAAAGTCATGCAATGATGTTTAAGTCATAAGGGGAACAAAACAATAAAACTATTATAAACCCCTACTTTTCGTACTTTGCAAACAGCAGATCACAGACAGCTGAATCTTAAATAAGGCAGCAATAATTGCATACAGTGTTGTGTTACAATTTTATCTTCACAATAGCCTTTTTATGCGTCCACATAATAAACTGACATGCTTGTTTTGTTTGCCTGTCTTTGAAGCTATCTTGGCATTTTATTTTTACATTGTTTTCAATAAAATGGTATAAGAATTGGATTGAGGAAAGGGCAAAACAAAACAATAGAATTGACAAAAACAACATGTCACCAAAGTAATTTATATCTTTGGTACAATACAATACTTAATTGACCACTCCCCTAGAGGGGCTTTTCAGGGCCAAATGAAACAAACATAAACAACATAGTTAAGAATCCCAACTGGCGGGAGGCAGACCAGTTGGTTATTTAGAAGGATGATCGGGGAGTTGAACCAAGTACTTACCCAGAACAACATCAGGTAGTGGCCAGAGCAGGATTTGAACCCGGGTCATCGCATTGAAATACCACGCCCTAGACCACTCGGCCATCCTGCCTCCACTTGGTAAGGCAAAAATACAATAATTATTGAAGTCTTTGTAACACAGCACTTTTACATGCAAGATGATAGTAAAGGTTGTGTTTGCTAAACAATGTCATTTGAAACTGGGCATGAAATAAACACTTAAAAAAAGACATGTCACAAATGTAGTCCCTTGCAGCCTTTCCATCCTCAGGGCCACAATGTTCTGTAAGTTCTGGTTGCTCTTCAATGTTTTCAAAGCCTGCATCCATTGGCTCATTCCTGAGGATGGCAATATTACGAAGGATTGGACACAGCCCTATCAAAATGCATGTTTTCTCTGGTGTCATGCGAATCTCGGAATGAAGAAGATGAAATCTTTACCACCACCCAAATGTTCGTTCAATTGCCACGTGGTCTTTGTATGGGCTTTGTTGAAGACTTCCTGTTGAGCAGTGGAAGGGTTCAGGTATGGTGTCATGAGGTAAGGGCAACATGGGTAACCACTGTCTCCCAAGAGTAAGCCAGCCTCCAACATTCGAAGCTGGGTTTGCAGCTGCTATCCAATAAGTGAATCAGTGAAAATGAAACTGTCATGTGTACTTCCGGGCCATTTGGCCACAATGTTGGTAAAGAAGCCTAAAATGTGTAGGATTAACTTTTAATTTTGCCAGTGAATTATTACTACCTTGAATGATTTCTATGGGCTAATGGCACCTCTGTAACAAAAACAAACCTTAAGAGGGCGACCCCTTTGGAATTTAGTTAAGAAAATTTTGAAAGATAAACAAATTATAGCCATGTGCCTCCCCAAAAAGAAATATAAGCTTAGACATCACTACTTCCCACCTTTGGAATTTTGTAAACAAATTTAACATTTATTTTCCTCACCTCTGTGATCGCAAATAGCTTGTACGTCAATGGAATGATATCCCTTTCAGGTAACATAATCAGCCTCACTTTGGCTGGGCTGTTAGACTCTGACATGGGTTCCGCCTACACAGCCAATCCTCCTTGCGGAAAAACCAATTTTCCTTGCGGAAAAACCCTTCATTGCTCGTTGAATTTCAGTGGCAGTGCTCGGCAATCCAATAAACTTGTTCCGCTTTTGAATCAGTGCTGCAA
>OX453276.1:14220632-14285632 GCA_949710005.1 Ricordea florida | reverse complement strand
TTTGTAGATCCTTAGGAGAATCTTACGCTCTAAGAATCCTGCAAGTCTGCCTAGAAGTGCTAATTTAGGTGAGACTCTTTTGGTTAGTTCCATTATGTGGGGTTCCCAGGTTAGGTGGCTGTCGACAGTCACTCCCAGGTATCTGAAAGTGTCTGTTACGTTTAGTTTATCGTTGTTTAGGTAGATTTCAACACATGATGTGGGCTTCTTTGTTGCTAGGACCATCGCTTCCGTTTTCTTTTTATTTGGAATTAAATTGTTTCTCTGAAGCCATGTAGAAATGTTCTGTAGGTTGTGATTTGTTTTTGCGATTGCATCTTCAAGGGTACTGCTGGAGTGATGTATATCAGTGTCGTCAGCATAAAGGAACATGGAACTATTTGGGGTAGTTGATATTAAACCGTTGATGTGGATACAAAAGAGGGTCGGGCCAAGAACGGATCCTTGAGGGACTCCATGGGTAATGGTCCTTTCGTTGGAGTTGACCCCATTACACTGAACAAACTGTCTCCTGTCAGTAAGGTAGCTCTGAAACCATGTGTGCTCGGTCCCTGTGATTCTATTGTCTCTGAGTTTTTGGAGTAGGAGTGAGTGGTCAATGACATCGAAGGCTTTCCGTAGGTCTAGGAACACAGCAGATGTAATTTGCTTATTTTCCATTGCCCATTTCCATTCGTCTACCACTCTGAGTAGTGCAAGAGTGGTTGAAGAGTTCTTCGAATAGGCAAATTGATCTGGTGTGATGAGGCCATTTTCCCTGGCAAATTCTTGTAGTTGTTCGTTAACAGAACGTTCATGGATTTTTGAGACTGCAGGTAGGATGGAAATTGGTCTGTAGTTCTCCTTGTCAGTTTGTGTGCCACCTTTGAATTTCGGTAGGATTCTTGCAATTTTTGATATGTCTGGGAATACCCCGGATTTTGGCTGGTATATCGTCAGCACCCGTTGCTTTAGATGGATTTGTTGTTTTGAGTGCTGTAAAGACTTCATCTACTGTTAGCTTTCTGAAGCTGAAATGACTGCTAGTCTTCTGGGGTTCAGTTGCCCCCTTATAGTCCATTTTTAAACATCGTGGAGCAGGCCATAAGCCGACATAAGCCGCCCCGAGATACAGAAGGAAATGAACACCAGAGATGAAGCAAGACGACAAGGTATTCCAATTGGCCATTACCGGACGCAGTTATTGATGGAAGCACGCGTAACGCTGGAACCATTGCTGTAGCAAAATGTACACAATGGTTTCGCTTCATGCAAACATATTTGCCACGTATGTATCAATAGAGAAGTAATAGAAGGATAAATGTCGTTTTAGTGTGAACATTTTTTCACAAACAAGTAAAGCGCCATCCATTGACTTTTTTCTCTTATCATTTATTTAAAACATGCTATTCATGTCCAGTCACCCAAGAGAATGTTTCATTCATGCTAATGCTTTTGTATTTGCACAATAGATTGTCGATGTTTATGATAATTGCGCAAAATAATTTTCTATTCTGGCGTTATTGAAGTATTGGTGTTATTGAAGTATATTTTGATGTAAATGACTATAAAGTTCCCGCTCAAAATGTCTGAGCGTGCATTTCTTTGTCAGTTAACGTTATTGAATATCAATAGATATTCAAATATCCTAATTGAAAGTTCGATCAACACTAATGAAATGTATTCTAGAGTTAATGAAAAACTTATTTACATTATTGATATAACTTTTGGCATAAATGAAACTATACTTTCTGGTAATGAACAGCAAAAGGTGTAATATGTTATTGCGTCATTCAGCAGATCTTTTTTATCTACTCTCAGTTTCTCCTTTGGGCCATGGTCAAAAGCCTTTTGCAGATCGTTCAATTCTCTCCTCAGGGAGTGTGTATTACCTGGACCAGGGCGTGGGCAACCTGGTTTATCAAATGAAGAATCCATGAGCTTTGATCATCATCAGATGTAAATGTAGATGTGCAAGGTTTTACCAATGCCATCACAGCCTGGTCGAAAGACCCCTGGACGTTTTAATAGGAAAGTCTCCAGCTCTTTTCTGCTTTTATTTGGAAACGTCCCTGACAACTTGTCAACAGCTTTCTCTGTAGCAGATGCAATCATGCTCCTGCCCAGTCTTGAGGAAATTGCTGAGGACTCACCATCACTGCCAAAAATCATAACACTTTGGTCAGCTTCACTCTGCATGCCAACATTGGCTGGGAAGGATATTTTAATGGTGGGGGAGTTCTTTGGGAAGGGGGGTGCACTTCCCATAATGGGCTACTGGGGATTTTTACTACTGGAATGAGTATGTTGAGGTTTAAATTGATCTTTGGTTTTCTAATGAATCCGGATTCAAGATAGAAACTGTACTCAAGTTTCAAACACAAAATGATCATCAGACTGTGCCATTAATGGCGGTTCGAATAAAATTAAAAGTGACCCAAGGAGGGTAAGTGGAGGAATCCTCCTTGTTTCACACTATGATAAGGAGTACTGTACAATAAAAAAATCAACCTTGTATTGGGGGAGGTTAAGATATCCGTTTTGTTTGGCCAAAGTCAACACTTTTGTTTAGGATTGCAGAATTTTTGGTGACTTAAGAGTAAGAAAATTATTTGCCTGAAAGTGATTAAGATGGGGTGTACAAGAATAGAACATGATTACACTATAATGGTGTTAGCTTAAGATATGCTAGTGAGACCCAAAGGGGGGAGTGTATAGTGTAAAATTTAGGAGGATGTACTGTCCAGTTATTATGGTATTTTTCTCAGTCCAAGTGGGAGTTGAAACCAATGTTTTGCTCCTTGATACTAGTTGGATGGTAAAGCACAGAGGATATATGGGGTCATGTACTTGGTTCATAATGTACTTGGTTCATAATGTACTTGGTTCATAATGGGGATATATGGGGTCATATACTACGTCACGTACTAGGTTCGTAATAATGATGATAATAATAATATGGTCTACAATTTCTATTGATTTCTGGTTAAAAGGAGTGGCACATATCCTTTAATACTGAAATATTGAATATGTCATGATATTGCTTTCTAGTCAAGCTGTACATTACCAAACTATACATTTAAACGAGGTGGTGCTGCTCACAAGATATTCATAATGACAGACCTCGAAGAAACCTTAAAACATAATTACCTGAAGATGGTAATAGCTCTCCTGCTTCCTCCAGTACATCTCCTTGCGATTTACACATATCATTTTGGGCTGACAGAAATCTGTACAAAAAGGCTGTACCTAGGCATCATGTCAGAGCTGTTAATTCATTTATTCATTGGTTTATTTATTTCACCTGTTCTCAGAATTTCGTACCCTCCTACAGTTTCCAAAATTGGAAAGGCCTCTAAAATTTTCTCATGCACATGCTACCTTTTACCTCCTTTGGAAAAGCAAATACTTTTCTCTTCGAGCCCGGCCAAAGCTACTGATACCTTCTCAAAAGTCGAAGGGACAGTGGTTGCATTTGTTTTTTCTGGACACACAAATGTTTTAGTCCATGTATTCCAAGCAGGTATGCTTATACTACATGACGCTTAGGTGCAGGCTGTTTTCCATTCCTAGAGCTGGTGCTGCTGCTTGCACGACTGTTGTTTGGTGGTCTGTAACCAAGCAGCCTTCTGTTTTCTTCAACCACTGGAACTGCAAGTGTCACAGGTGATGTAATTTGTGGATGATTTTCAAGGCGGCTGATAGCAAATTTTCAGCACATGAAGCAATTTTTTTGTTTCTACGTCACCCATGTTCTACCTGATGTGAAAGAACTCCAGGGTAAAACACCAATAACAGGTGTTCATTTCTCTCTGCATCTTAATTTTATGACATTGCATCAGTCAAATTCACCTGCGCCCACCTTCCCCCTTCCTTAATACTAGTATTTTTCCAGTGCTTATAGGCAACTGTTTAAGCTATATCACCAATCAAAAGATGCAAAAACAACCCATGCAACAAATATGTTAAAATAATATGCATTTTGCATTCAATGAAAATGGAGCAAAAAGTTAAAGTTGTATGAGAATTAGCTATCGTATAAACGACTATCCCAACTCAGGGCATTTGAATGGTTTGTCTATCTCCACTCCCAGGGGAATTTTCTAAATTAGCCTTGGAGGGGGGGGGGATGGGCACAGGTGGTGGAATTGACTGATGCATAGCAATGCATGCACTTACACTTTTGTTTTGTATTTCAAAAAGAGCTACATCAGCCAAAAATATTAAATTTAGGCTTTACTTACCACCTCCACCACTAGTACGACTTCTGTCTTCAATACGCCTTTAATCCCTACCCTACAGAAAGCATTTTCCTCCCCTGCTCAAAATGTAAACCATGAACCGTCCCCTTAGCGTTTTCAAAGGATCCAAAATGCAGGCTCAGGCTTGTGAGCCTGATTTTATATAAGGTAAGGAGTTCACGAGCAGTTCACGAGTGATTTGCGATTGTAATCTAGTGTTCATTTTGATTAATTTCGGATATTACTGAGTACAATATCCAAAGAAACATCCGCCACTTTTAAGAATAAATCATATTCTAGGTACATATATTAAAGTGTAATTGGACTTTACCTCTTTTTCGTCCTTCAAAAGTCGCTCCACGAGGAAACTGAAGAGCCCACTGTCGTGTTCTGTCATCAGATATATTATACCCAGCAGAGAGCATCTTGGCTATAGTGATCGATTTAATTTGGATTAGAAGGAAACTGATCGATTTAGAAGGTATCTGATTGTTATGAGAAAATGTCACTCGATAAAAATCTCTTGTGTAAACCCCATATTGACACCGTTGCTACCGAAATCACTTAAAGTAGTGTTCTTATTGCAAAATTATGCCATTTTGCTCCACAGTTTGCAAATAATGTATACAACCAAATGTGGAGGCCAATCACACAGACATTTGACTGAATCACTTACCTTTAATTAAAAAGGATGCCAGTTCTTTAGACCGTGTGTAAAATCTTCAGTTCAAATCAGTCTCAAATAATTGCATGGAACTCACCGAGCTCAGCATGATTATAAGATGTGCTGATGCATTGGAAAAATTCTCTTGTTATTTTTATGGCAAGTGGTCAGGTGACTTTCAAAAATAGCTGTGCAGTGCATACATGTGTGGGTTACATGAGCAGGTGACAGGCGCTCCACCCTCTCTGACTGTAAGCCACATAATAAAAAAGGGAAGATTTACTGTAAGCAGGACCTAAAAAAAAACAGTTTCTTGGTGGTAGCTGTTAACATGCCGAAAAACTGGATCAAGAAAAGAGATGAGTCAAATGGGGATAAAGAGCACATGCGCAGGGGTGCAAAATCCGAAGGCTTCAGTTCTTTGCCAGCCTCAGTGTGCAACTGCAATAACTTCAGATGAAAGGGCTCAAGTCCAATACCCAGTTCAGACCAAAAAGTAAAACATGTTTACCTAAATAAGGTTAAAAATTTGATAGCTCACACAGTGCGTGCTCTCAAACTAAACACAGTTAAAACACCTCTGCAAGGCAGTTTAAACCTTGTCTTACCAACATGGCAGAGGAAAGAGATGATAGAAAGCAGAGATGGACATGGGAGAAAGAAGAGACAAAAATTTTTTTCAAGTAGTGGAGGATAGGCAATATTTGGCAATGACTGAAAGAGTGCACAAGGAAAAAGCCAATTTGACAAGAAATCAGCACTTTTTTAATGCTTCTGGCTACAATGACAGGGATTGTGACTCATGCAAAACCCAAATACACATGATGATCTCTGCCTACAGGGGCTACAAAGATGCGCTTTCAAGGTCAGGCAATGCAACTCCAGAAAAGAAAGCACCCTTTTTTGTTGAAATAAATGAAATCTTACCTGATAAGCCAGTGACCAAACCAGTAAAGGTCATCGGTCCGACCACACTTGCCAGTGCTCAAACTCAAAGCAAGCAGGTCCTTCACAAGGCAGACAAAGACATCAAGTTAGAATCAGAGACTGAGACAAATGAAGAACTTAGCTGCAGCTATCCCGCCTTGGAGAAGGAAAATCGACCGAAACACAAGAAAAGTCTTATCTGGCTCAGCATAAAAGTGGTTCTCGAGCTATTTGTCAGACAGGCAACAGCGCGTTGTTCTTGAAGGCTCCTTCTCTGATTGGCTGCCCGTGTCATCTGGGGTACCACAGGGTTCCATACTAGGCCCGTTGTTGTTCCTTGTGTATGCCAATGACATGCCGAGCTACATACAGCATGGGTCGAGCCTTGCTCTGTTTGCTGATGATAGCTAACTGTACACTCCTGAGACCTATGGACTCTGCAAGTTCCTCTACCTCCTTACAGGCTGACTTAGACGGTCTACACACTTGGAGCAGTGATCACGGTATGAAGTTCAACACGGATAAGTGCAAGGTTTTGCATATGACCAAAAGAAGGTCTTGTCGCAGCACACCCAATGACTCTCAGCTTTCTGGTAAAACCCTGTGTTCTGCCAATGTCACTTCGGACTTGGGCTTCGCAGTTCTGAAGAATTGTCATGGAATAGACATATTGAAGAACTGTGTGCCAAAGGGAACTGTGTTCTGTGCTTGGTCAAAAGAGTGTGTGCAAGAGACATTACTGACATTCAGACCAGAAAACTACTATATACTGCTTTAGTCAGACCCCTCTTAGAGTGTGCGTCACCTGTTTGGTCTCCCTACACCGCAAAACACAAGGGTCTACTTGAAGACATACAATGCAGAGCCACTAAATTTATACTGAACTATCCACCAAGAGACATTACTTATAGTGATAGACTAACATTACTTGAGTTATTGCCTCTGGAATATTGCAGAGATATACAGGATCTGACTCTCCTATTCAAATATAAAATTGGCCTACTTACTGCTAATTTTGGTAATTTCCCACAAGCTATAAATTCCTCTTATTTCACACATAACTTCGACCCAGCTAATTTCCGTCTAAACACTTCCCACTGTCAGGCATATTTTTCAAACTCCTATTGTCCCAAAACTGTTAAAAATTGGAATGACCTCCCCAACCATCTTAAGAATAGCTCAATCAACTCAATTCATCAATTCGTTTGGTTGTCACGTGACTGACCGAGACATGGCCACTAAAGTCGAAGACCTTTGTCTTGGTTTATTAGGAAAGGAACTTGTGCCAGTCAAAGTAGTCAAAGACCTCGGTATAATATTAGACTCCAACTTAACATACAACGAGCACATAATTACCACCGTCTCTGCATGTATGAAACGCCTTGGCCAGATCAACCGGGTGAAACATGCCTTTGACCAACGTACATTGATTATAATTATTAATTCCTTAGTTTTCAGCAAACTTTTTTATTGTTCTAATGTATGGAGCAACACAACTGAACGTAATCTTGATAAACTCCAAGCGGTTCAGAACTTTGCGTGTCGCATCATTAGCGGAGCCAGAAAATTCGATCATATTACACTGATACTAAAAGCGTTTACAATGGCTTCCAGTCAGAGACCAACTTTACTATCGTCAAGCAATCATGTGCTTTAAGTGCATGACAGGGAGTGCCCCAGGTTACTTGACTGAGCAGTTCATTAAACGCTCCGACGTGTCAAAGCGCTGTACTAGAAACGCACAAGCTCTTGATATCCCACTATTCAGATCTGCCAGTGGACAGAAAACCTTTTATTATCAGGTTGTAAGTCTTTGGAACTCTCTGACACCCAAACTTAAACTTTGTCAATCTCAGAGAGAATTTAAACAATCCTTGAAGCGTCTACTTTTAATGGAATTCTTATGTTAATTGACTTTAATTTTTATTATATTCATAGTATATTTATAATGTATATGTATTTATTTAACTCTGAAAAACCTCATCAGGGAAGGGTTAATAAAATTTGTATGTATGTATGTATGTACCGAGCGTACGTACGTACGTACGTACGCGTCTACAGAATGTAAGGGTAGGGTAGGGGAGACTATCAAAAGGAAGGGATGGGTATCTCAGGCTTGTCTTGGCAAATCCACATCTTTTATATTGGACATTCACAACATGGTCAATTGACAGCTGTCAAAATGGGATAGCCACTGATCAGCATCACATGACCATATTGTGGGCTCATGTGTCAACTCATCGAGGTGACGTGATTTATTTGGAAGCTGTTCTCGTAGCCCGCATATTTTTTAGGCATATAGAAAAATTGACAGCCTTTTTGCTGAAAACGAGAAATTATATTCCTACGTTTGTAAGCTTGGACAGGACATTGACTTTGAAAATAATGGTAAAACCTTAAATGAGGTGGGGGAAAGATAGCAAAGGGGGAAATTGAAAGAACTTAAAACAAATGTTGAAAGATTGTTATGGTTTGCAAAGACATTTGGCTTGACATTAAATTCAGTTTCTTTTTCAGAAAAGGATGGCTCAAACCACACTCTTTCCTATGAAGAGAAAGAGCGGGAGCGCACATACGTGCGCATGACATCACCTTATTAATAGGCGTACAATCTTGCATAATTTATCCAAGATTAAAGGTTAAAAATACACATTAATTAGTTGAGGAGTAACCACAATGCTTAGCACGTCGAGTGGTAAACATGAAATCGGCAGTCATTTTTACTGTGGAAGCGGTTTGTTTTAAAAAAAATATTTATTGTGCGAAATCATGGCGGTCACGCGATGTCGAGGAGACAATAGCGAAGATGTGCAGCATCTTTTAATCCACGTTTTTGCATCTGAATCGGATGAAAACCTTGGAGAGAGTCAGGAACCGAAGAAAGTGATGGAGAAAGTGAAAAGTCTTTCCAAAGCTTTGAACAAGATCAAGATGTTTCCAGCGAAAACGACAGCACATGTGATGAAAGGGAAATGGCTCAATGTACTTCCTGCACTTCAGCTGCTCCATCTAATGGTCCAAAAAGAAAACGAGCAGCAAAATCACCTCAACCATTGAAGAAAAATTGTGCTTCAAGTACAGCAACCTCCTCAACGACACAAGGAACAACACGGCGAGTTACCACACATGGTCGATCAGCTGGTGGAAGAAAACGTACAAACTGCAAAAATCTTTCAAGTCGATTCCAATGGAAAGAGGATTTTGCACCAAGAAACCTAAGTGACTTCAGGCCTCAGCCAGGCCCAACTGGAGAAAAACCAGGTATGGGAAAACCCATTGACTATTTTGAACAATTCTTCTCACCTCAAATATTTCAGTTGTTTGTGCAAATGACAAGCCTAAATGCCAAACAAAAATTAAAGCTGGAGCAAAGGGACAGTGGAAGGATGTAACTTAGTCAGAGATGAAAGCTTTTTTGATCTGTGCGTAGCAGTAGGGATTTTGAGGTTGCCTAGAGTAGAAGAGTACTGGAGAAAATTAGACTGGTTGTTCCTGACTCCATCTTTTGGTGAGGTCATGAGCAGGGACAGGTTTGTCTTGATATTTTGATATTTAAATTTCTAAGGGGTACAGAACTTGCAGATGGTATAAACAGGTTTTTTTTAAGGAAAACAACTTTTATTAAATTTAGGGAAGTTAGTAATCACTGGAAAATATTAACATTTATTTTCAGCATTGAATAAAATTATTGTTTCATCATAATTGTTCCTGTAAAACAATATTACAGAGCTTAAACATTTTTTTGGAAAGAAAACAAAGTTATATGCATTTATTTGACGATACGGGAATAGCATTATTAAACAAACACTAAAAACAACTGTGTGTGAACACAACAACATTAAATAAAGAAATCCTTGCCCCTGTGTTACATCGTATATTTAGGCCTTTAATCTTCCTCCACACCCTTCAATTGTGTCCGAGTTTATGGAACATCTCAAGTGATGAACAACAATTTATGGAACAACAACATGCAATGTCTCTTGAATTATGTAATATTGATTGTTCTGACAGTTAAATGGAGAGAAATTGGGCTATTACTCTTGTACTCTTGTCAGCAATCATTTTATGTTTGCCTGATGTTAGCAGCAGTCTTTTTAGAGTGTCGATGGTCATCTGTGAGATTGACTTGCCATCATTGACGCAAGTGAATCTTTCCATGTTGTTTTCATCAGTCTGGATGAGCAGTTGGCATACCAGTTTCATCTTTACAGCTGTAACCAAAGTTTTTATGTTGCAATAAGTGCATGTTACAGTGTCTTCAGTTGTTGGCACATCAATGGGTTTGACAATGGTCTGCTTATCTTCATCTTTGGTGATGACTTTAACTTTGAGATCAACAGTGTCGTATACTACTCCATTTAGCGCTTTCTCAATGGAAACTGGATATCTTCTGCTGCCACTATACGGGCTGCCATTCCAATGGTATACTCTTCTTTGTCACTGAATCACGTGCTGGTATTTCGTTTTGTTCCCACAATTGTTACAGGAGTTTTTTTCTCATACGCCTGCTGGGGATTCATTCTCTTGGTTGGTGAATAGCAGACAAGGTGTAGGGTCGAGTCTTTGCTCGTCTGTAATTGACCATCAAAATAACTGGTGAGTGAATTTGAAGCTGTTTTGACAGGGCCAAGAAGGTAAATGTATCTGTGAACGCCTGAAATATTTGGACATTTGTACTGAAAGAGTCAATGACATATTACTGGCTGTTGCTGATATGTGCATTCCAACCTTTACTGTTAGAAAGAAAATTAATCTTCCATGGATCACCAAGGATATTCTCAATAAGATCAAAAACAAAAAACGGTGATGGAGAAAACTTTAAGCTCATCCATCAGAAGCCCTTAGCAGTAAATTTAAAGAGTTATGAAGATCAGTCAAACAACTTATAAGATCTGTGTATAAAAGGTATCTACAGCATTTGTCCAGTCAACTGAAGGCAAACCCGAAACGATTTTGGAGCTACCATTCAATTAAGTCGAAATCAAAAAGGCTTCCTGAAGTAATCACTTACAACGGAAGATCTGTGTCAAAACCTCAAGAACAAGCTAATTTATTCAATATTCACTTCCACCCAGGTTTTTGTAAACAGAGTACTGGGGTACAAGCTCCGATACAGATTGACTTACAAGACTTAAGTATTGATGTCCTCACTGACCATGTGACATGTAATACTATAACCGTCTTAAAGTGCTACTACAATCAAGACTTCATGTCATGAGTGAAGCAAAAACTCGTTTCTTATGGCTTACCAGATGCGGTTGTAACTATGTATGTCATCGAAATAAATTTTGGGTCCAACAAACCAAAAATATCGAGCTTGAAAACGTGCTTTTTTCGAGTCCCCCATTGAAGATTTATGTTCCAGTGAGCCCGCGGTATCAAAGTAATTTGACTTGCGGTAATCTACTCAAATCTTATTGTTCTGTTGTTCTGACGTCATTTTCTCAAGTCAATCGATCGAGGGAAGCTTTCTTCCACAAAAAGACTCGTAGTGTGATGGCTAGTTCACATTCTAGCGACAAATTTGTTACCTGCAGCAGTGATTCGGAAAGTTCATCTGGATCGTCTTCAAACGACGAGGTCGAAGAAACAGCAGAAATTGGTCAAGAAATTCATAGCAACGATGATTCCGTGGAGCCAGTGCCGACCACAGAGGGGGTTTCCCAGTATATGGAGCAACTCGAGTTGGAGGAAGAGGAAGAGCGGACTTTGTTGAGTCGTTTCTCTGGCGAGGAAGATGTCAGTAATTGGTATGTAAATGTTTTGTTCGCTGTATTTCACTCAGGCGAGCATTATCGCATCAGTGTTTTCTGATAGTTATCTACTATTTCACTACTCTCCACATACCTGCTCATACTAAATGAAGAAGAATATTATAAGACTTTAGCTCTGCTTTCGCTTTTCTTTGTGCGTTGCAAGTATAGCTTCACTGTGGCGCAATTGGGAGAATTTACAGTTGTGTTTTAAGACCGAGCGAGCCTTTGTGCTTATTATAACAGTCGAAAACTGAAAACTCAATCTACACACGTAATGGAACGTTTCAAAATCGACAGATCATTTCGCTCGATTTCAAATTGGTGGTAAATATGTTTTCTCCATTTCAATAATTATCAGGTGCAAATGCTCAAATTGCTCCCTTGAGCAAATTACCAAGCCCTAAGAGTGCTGGTGTTGCACAGACATTGACCGGTGCCATGAACGCATGTACGAAGTAGAGAAAGAGGGCCAATGCATTACCGAGCATCCAGGCTATGCTGCATGTTGCCTAAACTCTCGGGTGCTCTCTACCGCAGCAATAGGCCTGAAGACCAAGGCCAAGAAATCCTACGCCACAACCAAAACGGAAAAAAATGCAGCTGAGCCAGAGTAAGTGTTGTTCTCCCTTTTTAATTCTTCACAGCACAGTTTGTTTCGAGATTTGCATGTGGAAGGATTGCAAATCAAGAAATTCAGTGAATTACTGTCAAACCAAGTATAATAATTAGTATTATTGTTTCCTGTCAAAGTACAGGCTCTTTAATTTAAGGTATTTTTTTATTTGTTATAGGTCTTTAATCAACCACAGCAAATAAAATTTAAAAATATGACTGAAATTATGATCAAACTATACAATGTTTAATCAAGCAAAAATCAATAGCAGTTCTGTTGTATTTACCAGAAGTAAATCGACACAACCTCTAAGCTAAAATGAAAGGGACTAACAACAAGTTAAAATAACCACATCGATCTGTCATCAATTTTAAATAATTGTTTCCTTTATTTATTATATCATCAGGTTTATGAGATCTGTAGCATATCGACAGTATGTGCACCTTGTTTATGAGTACATTAGTGCGTCACGAAGGCTTCCCCTGCCTAACTGTGTTTACAATAGCATTCGTAAAGCTTTCCCAAATTCTGATGGGGAGTATACAGGCTACGAAGAGGAAGCTGAAGATGATTAAAGTTTTGAAAGAATGTTACTTCTTCCAGTTTTGACTGGTAATATTATTTTTGAATAAATTTCTTTTCCTTCTTCAGGAACACCTAAATGGAGTAGTTGACTTTGAACTTGCAGTTTAAATGGACAATTGAGGGTGCAAAAACAAACACCTCTTCTATAATAAATACCAAACATATTGTGCATCTTTCAATGTCAAGACCAACCGGTGTGGTTGAGGGGTAGGGATTTTGGCACTTTTTTGAAAAAAGTCTAATTCTTACCCTGGCTCAGCATGACTTGTCTTAAGTTTCAAAATCCCCACCCTGTGGCAAGGAAAGGCCCCAATTCCCCTTTATTTGTCTTTACCCTGTGGCCCAAACTGTTAGTCAAATTCTTAGGATAGGGAAGGCAACATTGATCAAATCCCCAGGCTTAACATTGATAGGTGCATTATAGTTGGTGTCAAACAACATGTTTTAGATAGAAGGCATAATAAACTGAGATGAAAGAGTTTATTCTTTTAACTGGTGGTCAATGACAAAGCATAAATACAAATCGCAGAAGGCCATTATTCATCAACTTGCAGTGGAAGAGCACTGGCCCTTCTTATGACCTTTCAATGCCAGTCCACACTTTTTACATGTTGGTGCTTTTCTTCTTCTTTTTTCACCAGTATTTACTTATGGTGTGTTTTCAAGCTGCTGTAACTCTGCATCTGCAAAATTAAGCATGAAAAGCACAGATAATAACAAACAAATGAATGCTATGTTTTCATCTATTGATTGTTCACCCTGCATTTTGCACAGACTGGTATCACTACAAGAACAGTGTATTCAAGTGTAGAATGAGGAACCCAGCAAATGTCCCCACACACGAAAAGTCTCTTGTAACTCAAAAACTTTAGTTAGAATGTTATTGACATACCGGTATATGCTCTCGTGTATCAGTATGTAAGGAAAAAGTCAATAGTACCTGAACATGTAGGTGGACATATAACAGTCTCCTTTTTCTTCCTTGACAGGAATTTCTCCTTTGCCTCATCTTTGTTTTCTTTTTCATTTAGCATGCTGTGTAGTGGTGCTGGTACTTGTGCTGCCAGTTCCTCTTTTAATCTCTGCAATTCCTCCCTTGGTGTTGTGATCAGTGTATCATACACTTTGGCAATATAACCTGAAGAGTGAAGATAAACACTCCCTAAGTTAGGTGCTATTCACCCTAAATTTTGTATAAATTGCACTGCAGAGGTTTCGCAGATCAGTCCCGAAGACATTATCCTGGAGACATTTTTTATTCAGGAAGAAAATTTTTTACAACTTGCATTTTCAGTCAGCCTTGTTTCAAGGAAAACATCATACCATAATGATGCTTTGCACGGGCTTGCCTCACTGTGCCCTCACCCTCTTTGAACTTAGGGTATGCCACACGAAGTTTTGTACCACCTTCTGCATCCTTCAAACTCTCTCTGTTTAAGTTCCAGTTGAAATGAAGAGCAGCTAAAATAGTTCTGAAAAGATTAAAAAATAAATTAGGGAGTGTTACATGATTATGTTACTTTCTAGGTTCCTGTTCACAGTAAATAAGGACCCCTCCCTCCTGTTTTGTTGTTCTGCTTGTTTTAAATTGCTGTAAAAGTACCTGCTTAGTATCCCAAGATAGGAAAAGGCTAGCATCTTTGGAGCGAATTGGTTCACTACAGAATGATAGCCTTCTAGGCAGCTTGTTTGCTGAACTGGAGATGCCTGTTTGATTCCTCTTAGTAGGAAGGAGTTGTTCAGGGTCTCACACAGTCTGCTGTATACCTCTGAACCTGTGCGAAAACAAAGTGGTAATAACAAGGCAGCCAACATTTTCACAGGGCTGCCTCTCGCTTCAGTTGTTTTAACAGTGTGACTAAAGACCTCTCTAAGTAGATGACTGATAGAGTCACTTTTCTGTGTTTGCAATGGGAAATTAAAATGTGTAAATTATATGTAAAGGATGACCTTCTAATTCAACCATGGTCTAGTGTATTTGATTTCCAAGTACAAGTGTATATCATATCAAAAGGATAGAATCGTAATGCATGCTAAGCTTCTGGAAAGGGCCGTAATTACCTTTTGTAAGCCACAAGCGTTGGGTAGTGACCACACCATGAGCACATTTGTTAAACAACCTCTCGGGTATGTTGGTGTGCTGATTAAGAATATGGTATTGGAATGATTTAAACTTTGCAATGATGACTTGCTGTAGCTTAGCTAGTTTGGATGTTACCGACCAATAGAAGTGACGGACACAGGCTTTCCTCCATCTACCAATTGCCTCCATTCCTTTCTCTTTACTAAGCTTCGTTAGCAGCTTTTGGATCTCTGTAATAAATTAAGGAGAAGGGTATTACATGTAGATAGGGTGTGGCCATGTGGTAATAAAACTATATAATTTGTACAATACATACACTGTTTGTGAGAAATACAGTAAAACATCTTTATTCAGAGAAAACATATATTCCTACAGGGTTTTTCAATTTTCATGTTCATTTTTTAGTTATACCCTACTACTTACACCTGTATTGACATGTTTTCAGAAGAGGATTTTGTGCTAAAGAATATTTCTGTGGTCCATATTCTAATGTGTCTGACATCACAATGTGGAGTGTTTGTATTCAGCAACTTACTTTTCCCTATGAGCCAAAGGTCAAAAAAGTGGTCAATGACCGGTTTTCCAAGATCTTTGCACTTTTTAGGACACTCCACCCTCACCCACTTAGCAATTTGAGAGTGCCGGTCTGAAATAAAGGCCTTAATTATCACTGCGGTGCCAAGTAGGAATGTCAGTGCCTCTTGGAAGCCCATGAATTCCATGGCTGAACTACTTCCTGCCTGGTTTGCCTGGAAAGCAATAAACAGTTGTTATTATGCATGAATAATTATAAACCCCAGCTCTCCCACTTATAAAACCAATTACTAGCTCATTCTTCAAAACATATGATCAAACCACTCCATGAATGCTATGATAGCATAGGACACTTTTGCATAAAAAATTACCTGTACTAGTACAATATGGATAATGTAACCAATGGTACAACAGAATATTGTATATGTGCCATATTTTGCCGAATGGCCCATGCTGTCGTGTCTCCCATCTCCTGCAATCACCACTTCTTCCCCGCCTAGTTTTCTAAGTAACTCAGCCTGGTAGCCTCGCCAGTACTTTGCGATGGAAGGAACCAGCAAATGTCGTTGATGGTAGAAGTAAGTTGGATAGTGATAAACAAGTACCCCCATGTGCTGGAACACAAGTAGGATCTTGTTTATTGATGCACCAGAACACAGAATGGCGAAGCTTAGTAACAGGTTTCCGGCAGGGAACTTCCCAAGAATGTATGGCTGGCTAGTCCATGAGAAGGACTCTTTGCACTGGCTGCAGGTTGATGTGATGGTTAACATTGTGCCAGACTGAGCCACAGAAAGGAGTGGATTCTTAGCAAAGCACAAATGGCAGGCTTGGAAAAGCATCAGTAATTTTGATAGGAACACTATTGCTTTAGGTTCCTCTCGGAAGTTTTTTAAAATACCTGCTCGTCTACTTAAAGAGACTGCTGACACATCTGCAATTCCCCTGAGTACCCTCTTCAATTTATCATTTAATCAGGGATGCCTACCTAAATTATGGAAATCGGCAAATATCACACCTATACATAAGGATGGTGATGGAGAGCCAGGAGAAAATTATCGAGGCATCTCACTCCTAACTGTAATTGGAAAATGCCAGGAGAGAATAGTTTATCATGCTATTTATAATCCAGTTATCAGTTTCATACATAACTCTCATCATGGGTTCCTCACTGGTCGCTCTTGCACTACCCAACTACTCTTGGTACATCATGACTGGCTCAAGGTCTTGGATAGGAGTGGCCAGGTCGATGTAGTATTTATTGACTTTTCAAAGGCTTTTGATCTCGTCTGTCATGACATTCTCTTGACCAAACTTTATAAATATGGTGTTCGCGGAGAACTGCTTGATCGGTGCAGAGATTATTTAACAAATCGTCAACAGTGTGTAGTACTGAAAGGAGAGGTTTCAGATTGGCTACCTGTAACCTCTGGTGTCCCACAAGGTTCTTTGTTGGGACCTTTATTTTTCATAGTATATATAATGATTTACCTGGGGTAATTAGTAAGGGCAGTTCAATCGCTTTATATGCTGACGACAGTAAAATGTACAGGGTTATTAATACTTAAGAAGATCTGTCTAATTTTCAGAGTGACAGATAGAATATCAGAGTGGTGTAAGATGAATAAGATGATAATGAACACTAAGAAATGTAAGATCATGCACATAACCAGGAAAAAATCAACTTTAGTTCCGCTTATTTTTGGCAAGGATGGACTTGACTCAATCCATTCGAACTTGGCTGCAAGCCTTCGATTTGGAGCTGTTGTCGGCAGTGTAGCTGCTTTCAATTGTCAATGGTGGTGTGAGGATTTGGCGAACGGCATCTGTTGACAAAGTTGTCTGGTTTATCGAGGGATTATCTTCGTCCACTTTTAAGACATAGAGGTAGACCCATATGATGTGCTTGCAAAGTTCCTTTCCATTGAACTTTTTGTAATCTTCACATGTACACAACGGTGCTTCTGATATCACAACTTCATACGCATTTTGGCTGGAAAAGCTCTGAATTTCAAGAACGCATGATATGCCTGATTGGGAAATTACTTTTCCTACTTGTAAAGATTCGCTTTCTCTTTCGGCTTTCTGAAACCTTGACAAGAAGGGTGACAACCTAGTAGGACGAAATCGAGTTACACCAGAGGGATTTTTTTCTCTTGTTTTATCTGCACGGAAGCTAGAGGCTGGATCGACTGTTCTCCCCAACTCATAAGATTGTGGTTGATTTTCTTCTGTGATGTCTTCTCATAACAGCTCTTTCCCTAATGTAGCAGCCCTTTTCTCCTGAATTGCTGTTGCCCGTGCTTGTCTCTGCACAAGACTGGGTCCAGTTCCAGCACGAGATGTTCCTTGTTTTATCCCTTTGTATTCTGTCTCAATAAGAAGACAATCATGGACATGACGTTCAGTGGCGTCCAGGAGGGTCAAATTCTCTCGGTCTCTATGCTTCCAACTAGCATGCACAACCTCTGCCTGTTCATCAGCAAACGCTGGAAAGATGAATGCTCAGCGGTCATCCTACCACTTTATTGAGGTCAGCAAATGCTCTCTTTCTCCAGGTGCCTCGTCAATAAATTTGGTTAAGTCGTCTTTGGCGGAATAATACGCAGAAGGAGATGCAGACGTCACAAAGTTTCTTAGACTTCTGACGTGTTTCTTCACTACTCAGTGTTCGGGCATGCCGATTTCTGCACTCTTTGAAGTGAAACTCGCACCCGTTCACCTTCCTGAGAGCATCTACACCAAGTACCTCTTTCATACCTTGCGGATTTGATCCCGCCATGTCAGAACACCATCCTCTTGGATTGAACACGAATCCTTGGACCCCAGCTATTTTTGACAGTCTCTCGTTGAACATTGTCCAAAACAATGCAACAGTTTCAGTACTCTCGCTTTTGCATTCCATACTCGCCAAAACAACTTGCTTGTGGAGGTTAGGATGGTAAACACTTGCTGTGAGTGTAACTAGGCCTTTACAACAATTCAATTTGCCATCAAAACAACAGAATTCCTTACTCAGAATATGGGCTCCATCTTCGTCCATGTTTAAGGCAAATTGTCCTCCTAGCTTGCTACTTTTGAAGACGAATGAGGGTCTGTCCGGATTCCCGCGCTTGTCATTCAAACGTAATATGGATCTCTTTTGTCGCGATATTCTTTGTAGGTTGCCACTGCCTCAAAATTGTAACCATATGGCTGTGTTTTGCTTTTTATCTTCTGTTTTTGGTTGGAAATCCACTTCTTATCTTCAAAGGTCTTTGCTGTTTTTTTCACCTCCTCCCACGGCTTCCTCTGCCTTATGTCATGGAGTATGGCAGTGCTCTAAACTTGAGAGGGCTTAGTATCTGGGTTTTCTCTAAAGATCCTTTCCACCTTCTGTTTAGGTCTTTCTGGTGGTGCCACTGCAGGACATGTGTGACAGCCAAATTGGTAAACTCTGACATACCTCTTCTTAACTACAACATAATGTCTCGCAGGACATGGAATGTGAAGCGATGATGTTTCACATATGCTGCATTTCAAACGGCCATCTTTTCCCTTCTCAAACTGTGAGGTATTGATGACATCATGTTTGGTTCCATATTCACAAGTTAGATTTTTGCATTTGTGGGACCCTCGGCAATCGGAGTAACGCACATCTCCATCGTCTTTCCAGTATGATCTGCTATCTTTTTTCCACTTCTTACCATCTTGTAAAAGCTCCTGTCTAGACTTCGATGCCTTTGTGTTTAACTCGTAAATCGTAAGGCCATCGATGCTGCCGGGAATACAACTAACTTTCTGAATTTTCACACCTTCCCAAGTACTAGGCATTAGCTTCCTCTGGCGCTGAACAGTGTGAAGTTCTTCACCACCTTCAGAACATTCAGATTCGTTACTGTATTCACTTTCATCCTCTTTTTCACTACAAGTAAACATATTCAGTTAATCATGAAGGAGTGAAATTTTTTCACCTTGCATTTACATTCTGTTTTCCTTGTGTGAATCGAAAGAGCAAGCAGCAAAGATATTATGAAAAGTGTGTATTTCCTGCATCAATGCTTGCGCTAGCATTTGCCTTATAGAAGTTCCCATGCGTGTTTTGTCGTGCTTAAGTTTGCGTTTGCTTCCTAAAAAAAGTCCTACCTAAAAAAAGCTGTTTAGCCAATTCTCACAAGAAGCGCAAATGAAAGATTAAGCAAGTTTGTTTCGCTAAAATAGTGCGTCTGCATTAGTAATATATATCTGACTGTATTTGGTTTGCGTTGAACTTGTGAACATATCTTGTAGTGCTTGCACAATTCCAATGAACAGCACTGTCAATTACCCTCATCCAGTTGACATCAACTAGCTTTAAAACACATACTTTAATGATCAGGTTTGAATGATTTGACTGAAAAGCGAAACAATACCTTTCCAAAAACGATAATTTTCAGAAAATTTAGCCTGGGTTGGTGCTTTCAATTTGATTTCTTACCGGTAATACCGAAAATTTTTGGTAAATGGAAAGCACCCCAGGCACCAAGTATTTTGTCTCGGTTTCATGTACACGGCTGCAAAAATTTCATACTGGTTTGAGTTCGTCCTGGTCTCCTGTAAATACTAGCTAAGTATTCCTTCCCTAAATTACGCATGACAGTTAAGAAACATGGTGGTGACTACCGCTGGTGGCGAGTCTTCTGGTGTTGAGTTAACTGTAAAGCCAACCAAGCTAATTTTTAAGAGGTTGGCACCACCCATCATTCCTATCCCCTTTAGAAGATACCTGACAAGTTTGTAGGCATTCTCATACGGAAAGGAACTAAACATTTGAAATTATTACAATGCTAACTACGTCTCTAGTAAATAGGCGATTTGTATTCCTCTGAGAGACATTTACTAAAAATTTACGAATATCGCAAATGTTTACTACTGCAAACGAAAACCCTTGAAATGCTTTTTAAAAATGCCTTGTGGGGTTCACTCCCACCAGAGTTGGAATGTGGGTAGTCAGTAGGTTTCCCATTTGATCAACAGTATTCCTAGTTGAGAATTTGATCTCCTTTACCCATCCTTCTTGAATCAGAGTTTGCATACGTGATCTTTGAGGAATCACTTTCATGGTTGCATCTTCTTGCTGCAAGTGGACAAATGACCTTCTAACAGATGTGGATCTTTCCACATTTTCTCTCCACGTTTGCTCGAGAGCTGCGGACTGAGCTTCTATTTCATCTTGATCGAGTGGACAATAAGAGTCGCTGTAAGACATGTTCAATTCACTCTTTCCGCCTGCCCGAATGTTGCGCACTGTATAAGCACATGATCAGGTATTATGATATTGATGCTCGCCAACTCACAAGATACAAGTGTAATATTCCATGACTCTATTGTGAAAGGTGTGAAAGGTGTGACCAGGCAGTGACCGGTTGGAAGTAGATTTGTTACTCAGTAAAGGAATGTCTGTTTCGGTGAACATAAGTCAGTTAAGCAAGGAACTGTTTCTATCAGATTTCCGACTGTCACTGAAAAAGCGCTCGTGGAGTCAGCATTTTTAAATAACACATACCACTGCTATTGACAGTAGTTTCATCCGATCACTCACGGTTTCTGGGAAACAAGTACTGTTTCAAATGAGACTCGGTTCTCGTTAGAAAAAATGAGACTCGATACAAAACAAAGGAGATTTGATACAAAAAATAAGACGATACAAAAAAACGAGACTCAATTCAGAAAGTGAGACTTAATTTAGAAAATGAGACTTGATTTAGAAAACGAGACTTGATTCAGAAAACAAGTCTCGATTCCCAAAACAGGTCTCGATACATAAAACAAGTTTGGTAAGGAAAGGGGGGGAGAAGGGGCATTGGGAAGGGATCATAGGGAGAAGTAAAAATAAACATTTAAGGCAGTAAATTTACATTTCTCAGTGTAAGCATTTTGAGCGCAATACCCTCATGGAAATTAGGGCTGGACAATTTCACAGTTGATACAGTGCCAGAAATGTTTGAAACACCTGCTTTTATTGCCATTGATCCACTTTGAGATGCCTGAGACTGGCAAGCTACGAGGTTTTATTAACCGGCTTTTAAGAAGATATTCCACTGAACTTTTCTTCATTAAACAGTAATGAACAGTCTACGACTAAATGGCTGTACAATCAAAAGTAGTTTTATAAATGCGTAATAAAAGCAAAACATCAGAAGTCATCTCTGCCACTCATTTTTTGTTTGTTTTTTAATTTAATTATTTTCTGTGTTCTTGTCTGTGTTTTGCATTTTCTTCTGTCTCCGCTTTCTCTTCTTTTTGCATCTCCCTTCTTCCCCTGTGTGTATAAAAGTAATTTACAAAGCACATTTAATATTTGTGAAACCTATAACTACAGTGATGGTACAAATCACAATGCAAGTTCTTAAATTTTGTTTGTGAGACAGGCTTTAAAACCACTTCCTCGTTAATTTGTATAACTTTCTTGACATATTTCCTTTCTAGCTTCAATTAAGTAATCAAGTTCTTCTCCCTTTTTTAACGTTGTGACGTTTGGGGATCAGTGAGAATGTGAGCCTTACGATTGAGTTGTTACCATCTACTGTTACAGGTATCATAAAAATGATATGAAGAGGCAAATCTTGCTTGTGCAACTGGAGGAGTTTCTTAGGTTGCAGCTGCTGCAGGCCAAGTGTAAACACCTAATTAAGGACATTTGTAATTATATACTCTTCCTTCAGTCCTTTCCCAATCTTCCCTGCCTTCTGTGTTTCGTTTCCAGTTGCTGTTTTATCTAAAATTCAATGGGAGCTGCTCAGAATGCTTTAATATTACAAGGAACACTTCTTCAATGAGAGTTAAATGTCATTAATAATAATTCCACAAACTGTTGTTGTACAACCTTAAGGATTTTATAACAATTTGTCACTACCAGTGTTAACCTTAACTGTTGCAGTTACATTGCCCACTTGTACATGGTTCTTCTGCATCTGTAACAGGTATACAACAAGTCAGAATCGTGTTTAACTGTTTTGACATGCACATAATTAAACAACTGGAAACCTTACTTTATTCAATAATAGCTTGAATCCACATAAACCAGTTAACACAAGTTCCATTTTTTTTCTCATGGCTAGCCTGTCCTAAGTAGAAACACTGTTGCCATTACCAAGACACACTTGATATTTTCTTTTTCAACAACAATAAAATTGCTTACCAATAACCGTTGGGGTGTCTGTTCCAAGTTTCATTTGAAGTTGTAAAGTCATGCCTGCACGCATCTTCCATTTTGTGGTACAGGTAAGCAGATGCATAGTTGCAACTCACATTACCTTGTGATATTGACCACTGCTTATCCAGGAGCCTCAGTGGATTGTAGTCACGTGACAATGTACCAACTGAAAACCATGACATTTGTTTATATATAGATGAGTCTTCCAATAAAGCTCCATGTTGATTGCATAAATAAAATGGTGACTCAATTACATGTTAATTACAACCTATATTATATAAATACTGATTACTTGAACCAACTACAAACATTATTAATAATGATCGTCCTTTATTTGTACTTGCATGACTAAGGCAGTGAAAAGAAAACAATCATCAAATAATTGCACTTCCGGTTCCACAAGAGCCAAGAGTGTACTAGGGTAAGGACATGTAATGTTGCAAACAATTGCATAGTGTGAAAGTATTTTTTTCAATCTTTTTTATCGCAATGGCCCAAAAGTTTGGAAAAAATCAATTCACAATATTCTGCTTCACTCTTTAAGGACAGTAATGTTCACATCATCTTTTATAGACGCTTTTCTTTCAAATCTGAACTTCCTAATATTCAGTTTCCAGTTGTCTTAAGTTGTTTCGTATTGGCCAGAATTGTTCAGGATTGTACCAGGGGAATATTGACCATTCTGCCATTATTTTAAGGACATCCAAGCTTCAGGTTCAGATTGTCAAGACCTTCTGCTGAAAATCTCCCAGTACAGTTCTTGTGCATGGTCAATACAATACCTGTGTCTCTAACCAAGACTTTAACAGACAATAACAAGAGCCCAATGAAAGGACAAATCAAATAGATAAACTACAGCTGCACCTGTTTCCCACTCCACCAGGTTGTCTTCCATAGTTGGCCCTAAGATGAAAACAATACCAAAATCAACCACATCTGTTAAAAAGCTGCTAAATTCAGATTTGTTTTAAACTGTTGTAGTATTTTACTTTACAATTAGGTTCACCTGAATTCCTTTCATAATAAATGTTCAGGTTTAACAGAATTGCCTAAGGCAATGCTGCTTCATGTTCCAAGAGACATAATTCCTTCTGTGTCACAACTGATTCTCCTCATTTAATACACTACCAAGGGATTGCTCATTAACAAAAAAATAACATTTCTGCAGACTGTATGCACAACAATAACAACCTTACATTGGACCAAGATAGCTTCAGGCTTTTTCTATTCAAGAATAACATCATGTTACAGAATGTTTAAGATATTTAATAATTCAATAATATACATGTTCCTTTGGATGCAAAATGTTGATTTACCTGGGACCACATCACAACGGATGATTTACCTGTTTGTTCTGTAACTTACAGGTGGCTCTTGATGTGCCACTGGTAGGCCTGTTCACCAAACATTCTTTTTTAAAACAAGTTTTAGATTTCATTAGGTGAACCTGTGCTTTCAAATTTCAAATGTTTTCTAGAGCTACTGCGAAAATTATCCAACTTTCAATGAACAACATGAAAACAATCTAATGATCAATAATGCATTGTTAATCTACTACCGCTAAGTCAATTGCAAATACAGATAAGCCTCCAATTCTTTGTGGTTGTACCTTTCCCATTGTTTTACAGACTTAGAAACAAAAAAGAAAACTTGCTACTTCATTACAAGTAGTAACAAGTTTTAAAATAGCACCTTCTAAACAACAATGGAAAAGATTCTTAAGGCTTCCCGGACAACTGGTTAAGTGTTCTGCTTGTTTATTGAGTTGTCATTGCTCCATAACTAACATCAATGCACTCAGTATTTATAAGTGTATTTAAAACAACTACAACACATAAGAATTGCTGGCTCTACTTTCCAGGTCATCCTTTAAGATAACTTGTACAGTCCATTCTTTGTTCAGTTATTTGGAATCCTCTTATCTTAAGAAACTGGTTAACTGCATGTTAACATAGAGTACCAAGAATTATCCTTTCATACCTGCACTGGTGGATGGCTGCATATTTTGTTGTTGTTTACCTGTTAAGCAAGGGATAATTATTAAACAATCTGCAGCTCTAACATGCCAAATTAAAAACTATACTCTGTCACAAACACAGATAAACCTGCAGGCACCTGATTTGGAGGAGTTGTCAGAGCACTACTTTGGTTTTGTTGTCAGCGTTGTTGAACATGAAAGAATGTTAAAACGTTTGTGGAAAATATCCAAAAGTCCTTTACACTGCCCCTTAATTAACAAATCAAGAGTAATGAAATCATACTTCTGCACAAAAACCACACAAGCATACCTGTAGGCAACATAGGCTGTGGTGGTTGTACAACCTCATTTTGAAGCTCCTGACCTGTTCACAACACAAAATGTATCATTTAAGCCTTAACTTGCAAAAGATTTAAAGGGCCCACCGTGTTTATGCCAGTTCTGTGTTTGAATTGAAAGCCCGTGGAATTAGAGATTGAAAGGAACCGCGAACTAAACAGCGGTTTCACTTGACTCCGACCGAAGAAATCGCACCTTTGTAATTGTGAGCATTTAGTGAAAGCCCTCAGATATCCTTTTTCACGGTTTCTGTAAATACATTCGTTTGAAGATTTGAAATGACAACATTGATCAAAAGTAGCAGCTTTTCCCTTTTCCTTCCAAAAATTACAATGTCTTAAACAACTGACGTGGAAAATAAGAAGAACCGGCCTTTCTGGTTTTTTGTTTTTTCAGGGAATCCCAAGAGTATTGTGGTTTTATGTTGGAAGACAATGGTGACTTTCTGTCTTTGATCGAAATAATAAAAAATTGTTTTTAAGCAGTATTGTTCACCTGTTCCTGTCACATTCCGTCGTAGTTGTATAATGTCTCAGCTTGAAAATAGATGTGAACAAGAGAGGATGAGATGATGAGTATTAATGAAAAAGATCAGATTTATTTTAAACTTTCCTGTGATTATTATTCTTTTCTTCAACTTAGGACCTGATTACATGGCGAATTTCAGCCCGGCTTCTGAAACAAATCCTCATAAAATCAAATTGTTGATTACATGGAGAGGGATTCAGCCCGGGGTGCAATTCAGCCCTGGCTAAGAATCGTAGCCCGGTTTTTTTAAAAAAAATCTCATTTAATCGAAACAGGATTTCAGCCCGGGCTAAAAAGTGACCTTGGACATGCGCAGTGGTTTTGTTTTTCGGGAAACAAGATGGGTTCTGTCCTTGTGTACCAGTACACAAGAGCGGATGCAAAAGACAAAACAATACATTACAGCTAAATGATGACTCCTTAACAAAGGAAATACAATGGTTATTCCCTAGTGTACCGGTACACGAGGACAGAACCACAAGATGGCTGCCGCTATAAAGGAGAAGCGATTTCAATGAAATAAAGGAGATAAAATAGAGAATCTTATTCGTTGCCTTGCAGATGGAGTATAAGAACATCCACTTCAATGCAGTCAAGGTTAAACAGTACGAGGCTGTCAGAGAAGCCATGGCTTGCATTAATAAAGAAGAACGATTCGTGTTCTCGGCCTCATTTGATTCTCCTGAGACTGTTCGCGCACAATTTCATATTTGGCACAGAGGCTAATATTTCAGCCTGGGCTGAAGTTCATCATGTAATCGCAACAAAATTTCAGCCCGGGCTGAAATTCCCCATGTAATCAGGCCCTTATTCTCTCCGCTTTTAGACAATGTGTGAAGTGGTAAACTCAGTGGACCTCGGCGAGTTTAAAATGTCCAATATGGTACGCTCTATTACTGTCTATTGACGACTTCTGAGCAAAATTGGAAGAATCTTTTCCCTTTTCTTTCCATCAATTGAAATGCCTTTAAGAACCGATGCGGAAAATAAAACGAACTCATTTCCAGTTTTTAGTTTTTAAGGGAGTCTCGAGAGTATTGTGGTTTTATATTTGAAGACAATGGCGGCTTTAACTGTCTTTTGCTAATACACATACTAATAAATTAACAATTGCTTGTAGTGGCATTGTTTTTAGTGGCATTGTTCTCCCACTCGTGTCTCATTTGGCCATACTTGTAGCTTGTAAGTTTAGTCATTTTGATACATTTTCTGTTGATTGTGTGTTTAGTTGCAGTACCTAATCGTGTTGGGCAATTAATCGGTCATTGCAAGGGTCTCACAAATTATAGCCAATTTTAAGTAAAATTGCAATCAAACCAATTTTTTGGCTAGTAAGACATTTTAGTCACCTCATGTCCTCTTCTTCAATGGTGTATATCAAGAGAAAATGAGGTAAGAGAACGCATTTTCCATACTGGATTCTCTTACTGTGATATGGGGACAGAATCTATTTTTAGATCCGGAAACTATTTTAACTGACCAATGGCTGATGTCCTTCTCATCATGTGGTTATAATTTCAATATGCCACATGGAAACCGCGCAGCCATTGAACGAGACATAAGTAGATTCAACGCTAAAAATAGATTCTGTTATCATATCAGATGGGGTTATGTTCTCCTTCCTCATTTTCTCTTGTGTATATATAGTATGCACAAGCGAACATTACATTGTGGTTGATGAAAGATTGATTGGTATTGTGATCTTTCTGAATAAGGGAATAAGGTCCACCCTTATTTTGGAAACAATTCCTACGGTCTGAGTAATTGTTTGCTGCTGAATTAAACCATCTAAAAGGACTCTATTGAGCTTCAGTTCAAGGCAATCGACTGCTTTGTTTTTTTTTTTTTGCTTTGTTGCCAAGAGGAACTTACCCCTGTACCAGTCCAACAAAAACAGTGATACACTGGTATCTTTATGAACGCGATGGTCACTCTCTTGACATCTCAGTAAAAATGATCGCCTTATTTGCCTTGTCATTTCCGTGAAGCAATCACATGGAGATAGAAAAAAAGGGAAAGAAAAATACTTTTACCACTTATTAAACAAAAAAAGGCCTATGTCAGTTGGGAGAAAGAGATATTTTGCATTATATTCATGTCGGGAGGGATCTGTCGAACGGCCAATTAAAATCCAATGAGAATCCCTTGCATGACAATTCTCCTCTGGATATCCCTGGTAACTATTTTGGTTGAATTCAACCACCTGGGTTCTGTTTTCCAAATGGGTAAATCCTTTGTCTTTGAAAAAAAGGCATCTGACATTACGGGACATGAGGGTTCTTTATGATTCCAATAAATGTAATAAAATTTCATCTGGGAATTCCACAGATACAAAAACAGATATGCGTATGGCACATTGGCCGAGAAGTTGGAGCAGTTTAACGCTGTTTAAATAGTCAAATCCTGACTCGGTGAGATGCAGAGCCGCTTCAGGAGATTTAAAGGTAATATCATAACACTTTCCTCCATAAAGAGGTACAATCCCTTGTAATTCATCTTGGAATTCAGGTAAATAATTCGAAAAATTATACTTACGCTGCCCACCCTGAAGCAAAATCTTCACTGCACACTGGAGGAGAACATGTTCTGTTGTTGTTGATCAGGAAAGGAGGCTGAAAGAACTGCCCAGACTCTCAAAAAACCAAGAACTTTCTGGACGGAAAAACACACTTGATCTTAGCCTAAAGGCCAAGAAGCGATCAGCTCTTCACAAACAATCTCAATTGTCACAGCCGCCTACTTTTCCAGAGTAACCCACCTACTTCAAAACATTTTGAAACCACTGGTTGTCAATTAAGTACTAACTGTTGTGTAGTCAATAGTCACAAAAAAACCAATATTATTCTTCCGTGTTACCTGCCAGGCAACATCTTAGAAACAAATGCATCACTGATTTCTTCTTCGGTTATCATCATAGAGTAGGTGTAATTGTAATGATGTATGTTGGACAGTAACCATTTTTGTAGCATATTTTTTTGTATTTGACAGCAAAATTTTAGTAGTACCTGCAAAAGGACCCCAGCCAAGAGAAACCAATCATCTTTGGATCCCAGTGGTTCAAGGTGGCATGAAACCCCTCTAAGCAACTTGTTTGGGCATCTGGATCATTCAGCAATGCTTTGCATGTGAGAAGGCTTTTAAGTTTGTCATAGGCAGATGTACCTACAATAAAAAGTAAAAGGTGTACATAAACTTTGGTACACTAAAATTTAAGACAATATTACAAGAGCTGTGACCTGTAACTATAAATACAATAAAAATTATATCCTCACCAATTTTGATCCACTTTTTGTATGGAAGGGTTCCATGATTACAGACCTTGTAGAGTGGGTCAGGGTGGGCAGTATATTTATTTTCAACATGCCGCAGGCATGAATTCCACTTAGCCAGGATGAGGCTACCAAAGCCAGATTTGGTAGATGTAGCACTCAAATAAAGGTGTCGGCGAATTCTCTTCATCCAGTCGTGGATGATCTCACATCCCTTCTCTTTACTTGCAGCAAGAAGCTTTTTAGTACCTGACCGGGTCACATGCCAAATGTCATAGAAGTGAGTAGTGCCAAGGCACTTTCCTCTAATCCAGAATGTGTTTTAAGGGTTTTATATCACTAGAACTGAATACAATTTTTCAAGGTTGAGCAACATCTTATATTGTACAACTGCACTCTCTCTAGGTTTTAATAAATGATGGCTTTCATGTAAATCTATGGACGTTAACACTGTGAGTCAAACAAGGGTGGCTTTCTATTCACCATGTGAAAGCTCCTGATGTCATCAAGTGAACCTAGCTATTTTGTATGGAAGGGCTTCACATGCTTATAAAACCTTCATACCTGAACAAGCTCAAAATGTACAATATTCATGATGGTTGTGCCTAGCAATGTGTATGCACCATACTTCGCTGAGTGCCCCATGGAGTCATACTGGCCATACCGAGCCCAAAGTACTGATAGTCAAGTAATGTTGACGAGCCACACGTTATGTCACATGATACACAACCGTACAATCAGAGAATGATAATAAAGCAACATTAAAAACCTCTTCATGGGTTAGTTGGGTCACTTGGGCCACTTGGGTTAGTTCGGTCAGTTAAGCCAGCTGGGCCAGTTGGGTCAGTTGGGCCAGTTGGGTCAGTTGGGCCAGTTGGGCCAGTTGGGCCAGTTGGGCCAGTTGGGCCTGTTGGGTCACCTGGGCCAGTCGGGCCAGGTGGGCCAGTTGGGTCACCTCGGCCAGTTTGGCCAGTTAGGCCAGTTGGGCCAGTTGGGTCACTTGGGTCACTTGGGTCAGTTTGGTCAACTGGGCCAGTTGGGTCACTTGAGGCCAGTTAAAGTCAGTTGGGCCAGTTTTGGACTTGGAACCTGGAACAAAAGTCTTTTCCACGACCATATCGTACAGCGGCAGCACCGCCTTCCTCCCTCCTTTCCTTGATCCTTTCCTTCAAAATACTCTGGGAATGACAGACATTCAAAAGTCATTATTAACGAGTCTGCCACTGCTGACCGTCGCCAGTGATTGCGCACTTTAGCCTTTCTTTGTCGTGATGTATCGTACCCACTATTAAGTGCTTTTGTTGGTTTTCAGCAGTGTTACCTCCTCATATTGCCAGTATCCAATTTCGGAAGCAAGCTACAAATTTCTTCGATTTCTTTTGAGCATTTATTCTTTGGAATCGACGGGTAATTTATGGTTGCAACATGGTGTGATTATCTGCGGTGATCAAAAACGGCCATCATCATTTGACCCTGCAGAGTATACGGTGAACGATGTCATACTCTGGGATCCTCTAAGCGTTTCTTCGACCTTGACATTATGGTACCCTAATTGCCTGGAATATTCTGGAAGTCATCAACCGCTCAAAGCCACAAGGTGGAAGGACGGGAGAATGAAATGCGACGAACCCCGCCATCTTTATGGTTTGACAAACAATGTTCTTCTGGTTAGCAGAGTGTATATTTGTGGCCGTAGACACCAAGTTATTGCCCATGACCCCGTCGCAGGTGAAAGATGTATTAGGATGTCCATTTGTATTATTTCACAGGTTTATTGTTTCTCATGCAAATGCTGGGTTGACGCTTAGTCAAATTCAAAGTCTTTGGCTTCAAACAATGTATGATGCCTATGGTTCACGAAGAGAAGCTTATATCTCTGAATGCAGTAAACATTCTAAATCTAATGCTTCATTTCCAGAGTTTGAACAAAGACTTCATCAACCTGGTGAGAAGATCATAGCCTCTTGTATCACCAAGAACTACTTTAATAAGGAACACTTATATACATCACGAATGTGCCAAATGACATCCACGAAGTGGCTAAGTTGTGATCCTACATTTAAAGCCTCTGCAAATATTGGATTCTGGTTCAATAAAAGATGGGTGAAGCTATACGACACATTATTCGTCGTTCTCAATGAGGAAGGGAATGTGATGAGCTGGAAGCTTTGCAAAGGAACCAAATTTTCCTCAACTAAAAATGTGTTGCAACTTAGATAATTGCTGTTCTTGGCGTGAGAAGCTGATGGAAGTATTCCCTTACATGACCATAAAACTGGACCCTTTCCATGCAATACAGCGAATTATCAAAAAAATACCAAAAAAGAAAGGGTGTAATGAAGCAGTCATACAGCTTCGCAGGAAAATGATGCTTTCTCTAAGACAACTGTTCCGTGATCCTATTGATATTGGTGAACAGAGTACAATGGATACCCCTTCACCAGAAATTATCCTGGAAAATACTAAGACTTTCATGAGGCAGTGGGACAATACAGAAATGGATTCCATTCCAGTATTACCATCTGCTGCAGTAAAAGAGATTGATAACCTTAAAACTCACGTAATCAAAGGCTGTTTATCTGGGATACCACCCTCTAAAGGAACTAACAGAAATGAAGCAATACACAGAAGTTTAAACAAGTCATTAAAATGATCCAGGATTGGCCTTGAGTTAGCTCTTGCATTTATGGGGTTATTCGTTTACAAATGGAATGAAAAAAGATGTCTGGCAAGCGTACCAAGAACAGAACTTCTAAATAATCAGGCTCCAATGCAAGAAGACGGGAAATTTTTTTCAAGGAATGCTGACAATGGCAGTTCTGGTAATTTGCATATTAATAAGCAAGGTCAAGGTAATGGTCAATGTCAAAAGAAACCAAAAACAGCCACGCAACAACGAAAAGCTACTGAAACTGAGAAGAAATCTGAACTTCCTAAACACCCCAAGCAACAAACAAGGGCAACGCCTGCCGGAAGAACTGCAGAAGCCATATCATTCCGACTAAGTCTGAGAATGACCGGATCACAGTAGTTGTAGGTGACTCCATCATTAAAAATTTGCAAGGGAGAAAGCTGGCCAAGGCTGTGGGGCATCGGGTGGTTGTGAAGGCTTTTCCTGGGGCAACCATACACGATATGAAGTCCCACATAATTCCAATGATTGAAAGATGTCCTGACCAAATTTGCCTGCATATTGGTACGAATGACCTGAAATCCAAAGAACCTAATGTGGTTGCAGATGCAATTGTAGATCTAGCGAGAGAGATTGAGAATTCCTGTGACTCTGAAATTGTTTTATCCGAAATAACAACTCGGAATTATGCTCACGGCGATGCGGTGAAAACTGTAAACCGTCGACTGAAGCAGTTCTCTAGGCAAAACAGATGGAAACTAATAAGTCACGCTAACATTACCCAGAATGGACTAAACAAAGGCGGTTTACATCTGAATAGAGAAGGTAACGACTCATTACATAGAAATGTCGTAAAGTTTTTAAGGAATAATAATTGATCTCCTGGTTCCCTGAATGCCGAATGTCCTGTATCAGTAAAGCAGCCGTATGTTTCTCGGAGCAATACTAGTTATGACTTGAGTAATATACGCAATACAGCGGCTTCTAAACCCCCTTTTCTGCCAAATTCGCTACCCGCAAATCGCGGTTTTAAAATAGCGTCCTTAAATGTAAACAGTCTGATAAGACATATTGATGATCTCAGAATTTTTCTTGCTGATAATCCAGTCAATATCCTTGCAATTAATGAATCCAAACTTGACGATTCTATCAAAAATTGCGAGCTCTACATCCCTGGCTACGAAATTATTCGTAGAGATAGAAACAGGAATGGTGGCGGTGTATGCTTTTACATTAAAACGTCTATTAACTTTGTAATACGCCGTGACTTAAACCTGAATGATCTTGAGAATTTATGTTTAGAAATTCAAAAACCATGCTCTAAGCCGTTCCTCGTAGTAACTTGGTATAGGCCACCTTGCTCTTCAGCTGAACTTTTCTCACACTATGAGACCCTTGTTGGAAAATTAGACTCTCTCGATCTTGAATACTATCTGATGGGTGACTGGAATTGCAATATGGCCTCTGCCCATTTCGACACTAATACACGTTTACTTTGTGAAATTTCTGATATATATGGGCTACAGCAGCTTATAACAGAACCAACTCGTATTACTGAGTCATCATCGTCTTTAATTGATGTAATATTTACAAACTGTATTAACAGGGTAGTCTGTTCAGGAGTTTTGCATATTGGCATTAGTGATCACAGTCTCATTTATGTTTATCGTAAACTATCTCCAGAGTTCGCTTTCAAAGGGCACTCAACTAAAACTTATAGAAATTTTAGTAATTTCAATCGAGATAATTTTCGCAGGGATATTTCACGACAGGATTGGTCTTGTCCCATTGATGACCCAAACGTTTTGTGGGCTGGCAATTGATTAACAAACTCATGTCCCGTCAGAAAAATAACGTGTCTGTGAAAGAATTAAAAATAAATGAGAACTCAGTAACCAATTCTCACGAGCTTTCCAGTGCATTTAATGATCACTTTTCAACAATTGGAACCAAATTAGCTAATGAGATACCCCTTGTTACTGACGGTTTAAGTTATGCCGATTACATTGTTAGCAGCGACAACAAATTTATTTTCAGCCCAATTAGTAGTAGTAATGTCTTTTCTCTTTTAAATAAATTATCTAAATCCAAAGCAACAGGTCTCGATGATATTTTGGCCAAACTAATTCAGGAATGTGCGGATCTTATTTCGATCCGTTTATGTAACATTTTCAACAACTCTTTAAGTTCTGGTTTATTTCCAGATGACTGGAAATGCGCTAGAGTAACTCCATTGTTTAAAGAAGGTGAGCGAACTGATGTGAATAATTATCGGCCAATCTCTGTTATCTCAATAATAGCTAAGGTGTTCGAGAGAATCGTGTATGATCAACTGCATAGTTTCTTGGATAATGAAGAGATAATCACCAACCAACAATAAGGTTTCCGCTCGTTGCACTCGACTGTCACTGCTCTCTTAGAAGCGACTGACAGCTGGGCTGTCGATATAGATCGCGGTAATGTAAATGCAGTGGTTTTCCTGGACTTAAAAAAAGCATTTGATACCGTTGATCACGATGTTCTTTTAGGTAAACTTAGGGATCAATATCAGCAGCTGGGCAAAGTCCCTTATATAAAATTGCATATTACAATTACTTTAAAGTGCCCTATATAATTCCAACAACTTTAACTGTTACAATTATTTAGCAGTTCTTAAAGTTCGAACTTTAAGAGTCCTTAAAGTTCGAACTTTAACAGTTCTTAAAGTTCGAACTTTAAGAGTTCTAAAAGTTCGAACTTTATAAGTCCTTAAAGTTCGAACTTTAAGAGTCCTAAAAGTTCGAACTTTGACAGTTCTTAAAGTTCGAACTTTAAGAGTCCTTAAAGTTCGAACTTTAAGAGTCCTAAAAGTTCGAACTTTAACAGTTCTTAAAGTTCGAACTTTAAGAGTCCTTAAAGTTCGAACTTTATAAGTCCTTAAAGTTCGAACTTTAAGAGTCCTAAAAGTTCGAACTTTAACAGTTCTTAAAGTTCGAACTTTAAGAGTCCTTAAAGTTCGAACTTTAAGAGTCCTAAAAGTTCGAGCTTTAACGTAAGAGTCTTCAAACTTGGCACTTTAGGAGTCTTTAAAGTTCGAACTTTAAGGGTCGTAAAAGTACGAAATATAAGAGTCCTAAAAGTTCGAACTTTTAGAGACCTTAAGTTCCAACTTTAAGAGTATTAAATGTTCAAACTTTTAAGAGTCTTGGCTGCTTATATTTATACAAACTTCGTCTTTTGAGTTCGAAAGTTTTGATGCCTTCCAACTGGAAATGTACTCTTAAAAGTTGGATCTATATCAACACGTTAGACCTTTGAGACTCTTCATAGTCGTAGAAAGGATAGCAACTGAAAATGGCTCTTAAAGGTCTGATGTAGATAAGTGTTCGGAAATCACTCGGTGCAGTTGAAAAACTGAATTAAATCCGACTAACGGGTTAAGCCACAAACATACCCTCTTCCTTTCTCCCTCACCTCCTCCCACCCCACCCACCTCTTTCTAATAGGGTCAATTGGCATTTTCGTTACTCCGTTTGTTCCAATTAAGTCAATACAGTTGTTGCATCAGAAGAGCATGTAACAGGAGATCACCAAGGATTCACTCTGACGAAGTGCTAAGACTTGACACGCGGGTTTTGGAATCTTTTACAGTGGCTTATTTACCTTATTCACCATGTGGTTGATAATTTCCTCGCGAAGCGAGGCCGAAGGCCGAGCGTAGCGAGGTTACTAATCGTGTCGGTTCCGGTCAGACCACGTGGCTCGCAAGCCTGAGTAAATCGAGCCGAGAGTTTTTATATATGTATATATATATATATCTATATTTTAAAGGTGTCCGTTCGCAGGCCAGGTTACCTGGCAATAGTAACGCACTTGAGAACTGCTGCCGCCATTATTCGGTGATGCCTTTTTGAAAGTAATGTAAATTTTGTGGAAATCGATTTCACTCGTCCTGGAAGTACATCCCAGCAAGGTGATCTCCGAGATATTCAAGAAATATTAGCACGAGATCGTCGCCGAGTAAGTTCGAATACCGTGAAAATCAACACGGGGAAAGCACGACTCAAAGCCGGGATAGAGAAACGACAGCAGGGAGAATAACAACAGCCAAGACAACAACTGCTCGCTCCAGAAAAAGGCAAACGAAACAGCAGGGAAAAGGACTAGGAATTCAATCAAGTTAGTTTTGAATTTGAATGTGTTATTGATAGAAATACAGGACATGAGTGAACGATTACATAACGAAATATATTGACGTATTACATTTAGCAAAACGACTTATAAGGGACACCGAGTAAGAACGACTTCAACGATTGGAGATGTCTCTGGAAAATAATTCTATTAATCTAAAAACGGAATCGGAAGACGACCAACAGATTACAAGAGAATGTAAATAGGTATTTTTCATAATAAAACGATAGCGTTTCCAGTTTGAAGTAATTCCCAACACAGAGAGTTGCAGTTGTTATAGCAATCATTTATAACGATGTGATCTGATATCATTGCAACAGTGAAAATATTGTAAATTTTCTTGATCTAGCAGTTCTGTTAAACATTTTCAACATAATATATACCCTGTGTCACTATAAAGTATTGGTTCTGCAATATTATCAGTGATCAATGCGATCATTTCAAAATAAAGCAAATGTGATTACTGAATTCTGAGTAGTATTTCTCTTTGCTATATATATATGTATGTATTCTCTGATTGAAAGGTTTCGATAATATTGCTTAGAGACAACAAGTTTCATAGCCTTTTCACAATGGGTCAGTTTTACCTTAGAGTGCAATGACCCCCCCTCCCCTGATAATATTGCTATCTAGAACCTCTGCCCTTTTTTCACAAATGAAATGTTAATTCAAGCCTTAATTTGAAAAATTAGACATAACATATTAACTTTGTTACTTTCTGCTGTTTACTTTATTTTTATGATGTCAAATATCAATATTTCATAACAACCACAACATGCAATTAACTTTTTACATTGGAAAAACTTTATAAAGAAGAAAATAAATTTTGTAATGCCAAAATGTTTATGATCTTTCTCATATATTCATTGCAAGTGTGCTGTATGTAGTAACAAGTGTTTCAAGTTTCCTAAATGCCCTATGCTTTCAATAATGATTTTCCACACAAACTTTATAGACAAATGACTGCACTAGATTCTAAGCCTTTAAGAAGAAGTGGTATTGTTCGGAGCTGTTTTGATTACTACCACCTCTGATGGAAAGCCTATTAAGAAGATTTTTGTATTGCTTTTAGTAGTAGAGTAACAATACCTTTACCAAGATTAGGACATGATTCCCACCCCATAAAAATATATTATATTTAACATAAAAAATATAACAATACCAATAATATCAATACCAGTAATAATAATAGTAATGATAATAATAATGATAATAATATGATAGTTCTTCTTGTCACTATATGTCATTGGTTACAGTTCAATACCTCTGGCTGCCATGACTTTTTCAATGAAATACCGTCCTTATATTAAATCTTTCTTCTGCAGTTTTTGTAATAGTAATTTTCATATATTCAAAATAATATACTATTCTATATGAGTATGGATATTTTGCCTGTTTCTGTAACAGCACAATCAAACTTTCATGTGGTATATACTTTTGACTGACTGATGTTGATTTCACATTATTTTTTTACAGGAGTACGTAGTGCAGCAATCTTTTTGAACATATTAAGATTTCAGTAACTCTTTCTTACATGTATTGTTTTTATGATATGACCTAAAAATAGCACAACCACATACTATACAGTCAGCACTCACTATTACCAAACCTTTATTCACAGCTTTTGTAGAATCCAATTGTTTTACCCCCAATTTTTTTTTATGTAATGACATTGTATCTCACACTTCTGTTGATATGGCATCTCTTTTGAGGGAAGAGGAATTTTTCTATCTACCACTGGGGGGTACCATTGCAACTGAAAAGAGTACACAAATTAAAACATGCACTATTCATAATGCTCTCAACTGTGGTTACCCGAAAATGAAATAATGACTGCAGTAGACAATAAAATATCTAATCAGAAGATTCTTCTTACAATGAATCTCATGCAATCATAACCAAAAAACATAAACAAAAATAATTGGAGCATTCAACTCATCCTCTGTGTAAGAACATATTGTGTTCAAAAGTGATGTACAACAAAGAAGACAAAGCAGTAGAGACTAAGAAAATAAAACTAAAGAAAAAAAACACAGGTTTTTACACCGTGGGAAACACAAGCATTCATATCAACTCTTCAAGATTTCACCTGCAAAAGATTTACAATCAATTTCAATTTGTGTTAAATGAATATTATTGTGATACTTCATCGACTCTGTATTCCCTGTCAAGATAAAAAATTTTACTTCTATTCCCTCTGGTGCAATCTCAGTGGCAGTGAAAGAAATTGTTAAGCACTGTGTTGAGCGGTATACTGATCATGAAATTTGCACCAGGTGTCACTATTTGTGTACCAAACACAGCATAAGAAATAAAATAATGGGGATTACGCTGATATAAAAAATAACATATAAAATATAAAAAAAATAAAGAATAAAATATGAAAGCATTGTGACTTCTTCAAAAACTAGCTTCGCGAGGTTTTTGCGGGAGTCGTATTTCTAGTTTACTTTAGTGTTTCACTTTCCCACCGACGCAGCACACAGTATCTTTTGAAACTAAATCCCCTAATAGGAGATGAAACCGTTACTTCAACTCAGCAATAAACAACACAAATACCAATGACCACAAGTTTATTCTCTCACTTATACAGTAACGATTCAATGTTTGTGAAATACAAATGCAATCATTTCAATGCCAAATCAGTTAAACTATCAATTTCATACAACTTTGCAAGTTTCTAAATGCGGTACTTGCAACAAAACTAACGCGACTGTCTGTAACGTCTACGTGAATTCGCATTTCGGTGAATAATAATTACTCATCCACTGATCATTTACATATCATTGATAACTAAGGTGTAATTAATTAGTTAAACCATTAATTTGTTGTGTAGGAATAAAGTAGTTTCAATAAAAACCTGTCACAATGATTTTTTCCATTCAGCGGTGAACTATTAAATTCTATTTTTCTTTCTTTTTTAATATATTTTTTTATATATTCCAATCCAGCTAACTACGTTGGTGATAAAAGATTCCATTTTCAAAACAGTTTCGATGTACATCAAGGTTTTTTCAAGTACTGAAGTGGCTTCAAAAAAGTCACAAAGGTTCTTTCCATGCAGTGGAGAAATACTAAAATTCTAGTACAGTCGAACCTCGATTATCCGGACATCGATTATCCGGACTTTTTCTCTGGTCCCGTTTTTTTCATGAATATTAATGACCTTAGATGTTAAAAACTTCGCCATGCAATCTCGTTATAAGACTTTAAAGCAAACTAGTATGTTTCAGTTTTTTAGAAGCGATGAATAGGTTCTCATTTATAAACACTGAACGTGATAGACCTTGACACATGTATTTGCAGTCATTGAAGCAAACTTTTAGAATTAAAAATGTGTTTTCTTTATTTCTTTTGTTTACAATGTCTCATTAATATTCATATTTTCAATTATCCGGACTCTCGATTATCCGGACTATTTACCCTAGTCCCACCGAGTCCAGATAATCGAGGTTCGACTGTACCTCAAAAACCTTTTTCATAGAATTACAGATACTTTCTGATGGCATTTCATTAAAAAAAAAAATATATATATATATATAACTAAATTATATCCTGAATGTAACCTGAAAATAAACCAAATAAGAATGTGTTTAATTTTAATTTGCATTGGTTATGAAGCCCTGAACCAGTATCAGTAAGTATCAATAAGTGAAGAAACCAGGACTCGGAGAGAAACTTGATTTCCAGTTTGCCATCCTTATAAGCAGCTCTCAAATTTTGCTTAGTTTACCTTTTTTCATAAATCAGATGGCACATTACTTCTCTAGGTCCTTGGCCACTGGTCAAGTTGGAAAGTTAAAAGCTACTTTTCTTGCAGGAAATTTACGGGTACTTGTTATGGACTAACGGATGGTGCCCCCTGCATCAATTAAAGGTGATTGGGTCCATCCATTTTATAATTGGGAAGAGAAGGGGAAATTGGGTAGATAATGATGTGAACAATCATGTTGTAGCCCAATCAATGCAAAAACGTATTGAACTCCAAAACAACATCCTTACTGTTCCACTATTATTTCCTGCAGTGCCCTCATCCCTTGGGCGTTTCAAAGTGCCAACCTTAAACAGAAAAAAAAAATTCTTACATCCTTGACTGTATTAACTGTGATGTATTTAGAAACTTCATTAATAATCCTTTAGAGCTGATAACAAATCTTAGTGCCTGACTGATTACTTTAAGCTTAACTGTTCAGATGTTAGAATTACAATTTACATACAAAAATGTGATCTTATAGTAATTTCACTCTGTGATACATTTTGCGGTCAACAGATCGCAGTTCTAATGGGTAATGCAGGAAAATCGAATATAAAACAGGGGCTGCAAACTAAATGCACCCTAGCCACTACAATATACCTGGGCTTCTAAAGCAAGCAGCCTTTTCTGTCGCACCTGGAAGGAGGGAATAAATAATTTCATGAGTTTTTAGCTACAGTGTTAATCAACAGGTCCACGTTTTACTTAAACTCACATGCCTGTGGTTTAAATTTGTTTGTGAATTATGCAAATGGAGGAAATGTGGCATGGAATAGGCTCCTCATGGGTATGACTAAACTCATGTACATTACAGTCAAACCAAGTGAAGCATACCGCTCAATATTACATTTAATTAAATGAATTGATTATTGGAATATTGAATCCACTAGTCATTTCAAGAATGCAATAATGAATTGATTACTGTCAGTGATATTTTAACCCCAAAGAAATCCATTTGATATAACTGATTATTGAAAAGACTAGCAAGTTATACATTCAAATAATCAACTCATTATATATTGCATTCTTGAAATGACTAGCGAGTTCAATATTCAATTAATGAATTCATTAATGTATACTTGCGGGGTACACCTTCACCTGGTTTGACAGTAAGGAATAACACTTACCTCGTCATCATCAACAACTGTTTCGTCACTTGATTGATTCTCTTGATCATCTTGATTATCTAGATTTTCTTCTTCTTTTCTTTGGTCTTCCTGCTCCTGAAAATTGTAGGGAGAACTTTTAAAACCTTTTTTCATCTCTCTCCCTTTGAGAAGTCAATTTTCCTTGCATGAATGTCTACCGATGTTAGTATCCTTGAATATTTCTGAAGTTAGTTAGAAATGAAGCAAGACATACCTTTTCATTTGAAACTTACCGATATTAATAAATCCTGCTCTTGTTGCCTCCGCAATTCCCTCTCTTGCTGCAATAGTTCCCTGTAAAAATTACCATTTTGTATTCGTATTTATTACAGTTAAAACATTGTACAGCTGTAGTAACAGATATTGACACTTCTTGCATTTGCCAGATTAGATTGGAAAGGTGTCATCTAGAAGAAATTCGAAGGAGTGGGGGAGGTACAGTGCAGATGCAGAAAACTTGAAAATTCTTAAAAACACATGAGTTCTTCAATTCATTTATAACAGCAGTAACTCTACCTTCCTAGTTCTAATAAAAAGGGACCAAAGTATTACTTCTGTATTCATAAGGCCAAATGGCATTCAGTACAGCATACCTAAATGACTAAATACCACTGGGCTCTAGTCTCACTGTACCTGTTTGTTTTGATAGCCTGAGCAGCCTCATGTGCATCTTCTAGTGCCTCACTTAACTGAACAAGAAAGTTGTCTTCCTCTCCTTCAAGGTGAATTTTAAATATAAAACTTTCATTAGCTCTTAAAAGTGATTACTTCACCTGCTCAAAATTCACCACCTACATCTATGTTCTTCTCAAACCTCAAGAACCATTGTATAATGTTTTTATGAGAGTATTCTTTTTACGTCTCCTGGTTTGGGAATTTCTTTCTGATGAAATTTACAATTTGCACTTTATGAAGGAGGCTAAATAATTATGGTGTTAACTTCTGCTGTATTGACGTCATTATGCACGAGGGCTACTATAAAGTGTAAATTAACTACTCTTTACATGATCACTTATCTCAAATAAACGTTTGACAGACACATTTACAAGCAAAGAAGCATTGCATGATGATCACCTGTCAAAATGTTTCCAACAACCATTCTAGCTGCTGAAACTGTAGGATGCATGATGTGTAACTGGAGATCATTTGCACTGTCGAAACGTCTCTGTTTTCCACATGCTACAATATAGTGATCAAAGGACACATCACTTGACTGAGACAGATTCAAGAGCAAACGTTGACAACCTTCATGCACCTATTGTAGTATCAAAGAGTACAAAGAATTTAGTTTACCTTCCTCGTCAAACTGGCTTCCTTGCAAAGCTACATGCACATAGCAATTTGCCAGCTGCGGCAAAAGGTTTATTGTTGTCATTAATGATCTAAGCCAAAATGGAAAAAAAAATAACAGTTAATGAAGCTCATTTACAGTACTCTTCACAACAAAAGGAAAATGGTTTAAATACTACAATGTAAAATAGGCATGACCATGTGAACAAGAGGATATGACAAGCTTTCAAAAAGAAAACACAGCATCTTTTTTCAAGAAAATGAAGAAGATAGTGGCAAATTGTATTACATAGTGCATTCCCAAAAAAAGTTTAATACAGACCTAATAATGCGAATGGCCTTTGCACTTGGGAGGTATCGAAGAAGCACTAGTGGAGTGCAATCTTCATGGCTCTGCCTCCTCATCTGAGAAATGATAAGAAACTCTACTAAAACTAATAAATCTAGTATGCTTCTACGTGTTTGGGGGATTTGTAGTATTATACATGTATTCTTAAACTGGGATTTGAACTTTCAAAATACTAGCTTACTAGCATCATAACACAACTTTTTGACAGATATTTAGTTTACACTCATACGCATTGGCCTACTAAGCATAAAATATGTACACATTTAGGCAATATCCCGCACTGCTGTGAATACTTCTAAATAATTATTAATAATGACCTAACAAACACTTATCACAACTTATGGATAAATTAAGCTGGTTCTTTTTCTAAATATCACTCAGAGCTAAGCAAAAATTGCATGCTTATTCTTCAGAGGCAGATTTAAGGGGGGGGGGGGGGGGTGCAACTCCACCTGAGATGAAACCTTGATCTTCATATTCACTTTTAAAATTTGCGTACTGATGCACTACTAACAAAAATTTGGTGTGTCGTGAACATGCATAAACAGTCAATACCTCAGTTTCAGGTTTTACACATCTAATCAGAACATGAATTTGATATCACTTACTTCCTGAGCATTAAGGCAGAGAAACTGGAGCCTTTGTGGCACTTCATTCATTGCCATCATCCTTGTCAACAGCTGCAAGTCATATGCAGGTCCTGCTGATTCATCTGAACAAATGTACGTATAGTTGTAATAATGAGATGTATATGCATTGAGTGCAAAACCATGGTTTAGTACTAGGCCTGTCAGTGTTGTTAGAGTTCAGAAGAATTGTTGGGGCAGGCGTTTATTAATATATAGTTGTGTAGCGCAATGTCAGCGCAAGGAGTGGGATGCAATACCATGATAGAGCTGAGCCATCACCTAGGTTCATTTAAAGGAGGGATTAAAACCTAACTTAACATGAATTGTATGTTAATGATATAAATTGCACTTATCAACTCACTTGCTTCTGCACCTATCAGGTGATTTTCCTCCTCTTCTACAATTCCAACTGAAAAGGGAATGTGATAATTCAAACCACTGTATTGCCATTGGATTGTCATTTAGAGTACTGGACATTGAACTTTTTGAACATTAATTTGCACGTAACCATGGACAGGTTTAATAATGTTAAGATTGTACTTTGCTGTGAAATACTGTGAAACTTTGCAATTCTGTTAAGTTCCTTGGCCTATCTGTATTTCTGTTAAAAAAACTTCCTGATCATAAGGTGTTTATTGGGAATGACGGCTTAATTACTTCTTTGTTCTAGTGTTCTTTATAATTATACAAGTTGTCTCTTGACACTTATGCTTTAATTATGTGCGATCGTGGCACTATATTAATATCATCACAGGCTCTCAATAAAACATGAATTAACTATATATTTATACTTTTCCTACCAGTACAGTACTGGTAAGGAGCATCTGCCTTTACCTTGTGTTGCTTGATGGGCAATCTGATTAGCGTCCTTTGTCACTGCAACACTCGTTGATATTGAATCTATAAATCAAACCCCCCCAAAATGAAAGTTGCTGATTATTTTTTTATGGAACTTTGAAATAAGAGGAATTAGTTTGTGACCAACACTACCGAGTACCTATTCGTTTCTCTTGTTTAAATATTGATGCCAAAATAATTATTAAGTCAAGCAAATCAAGACCATTGATACATCCAGCTGTCATAGTGCTTGTTTACTATATTGTGACTTACTATAAAATGTTTCCACAATCTTTTCCACCTTCCTTTGTACAGAATCTTTCAAAAGAAAGTAAAAAAATCATTGTCTATCACCGAATAACTGGCAAATATACAGTTGTAATTTATACTCACTCTCTGACTTATCCTCTCTGTCCCAGCAAGGAAATCAGCCGTCAGAAGTGAAGCACTTAATTTGCGTAATCATTATCTTAATGGTAAATTTTTAGATCTGAAGTCTAAAGATATATTAAATGCCTGTAAATCATACATATATTTTCCAAATATGACAACTTCAGCTTATAAGTAGACATGTTATCATGATAGAAGATCTACCTGTACAACTGGGCACTCGGGTTGGAGTGGACGAGAAGAGTGGCATCCCCAAATCATCATCGCTGACATCACCTAATTAGTCAGTGAAATATAAATTTAAGAACCTATAATCTCGTAATTGCAACACAACTATAAATTATTTTACCAACAAGTACATTGTAACAAGTGTTAAGCCATGTTCTTTACCTGTAATAAATAAGGCCAGTTCTTTCGAATTTGGATATGGCATCTGTTTGGGTTCTGTCAGATGTTTTGTTTGGGGAAGGAAGGTGTTACACATCCAACCTTTTTGTATGGGTGAACGCTGTCTGGGTTCTAAATGCAATGCTGCCTGATTATAATCATCACTACAAAAAACCCCATCAACATGACTTAATTCTCACACACAGAATTCTATATGTTTGCCATACAAGAAAGAAATGCAATGGCACTGACTATCACTAAAAAAAACACATCAACATGACTTCTACATCACCAACAGGGCCAATTAAAAGCACTTTACCGAATTGTGGAGCTATGGCAGCACTGGACTCTTCATCATCAATTTCAATAAGGTCAGGTGCTGCATCACCTCCTGTGCATCATGAATTTAAAAACTATGTAAGTATATATAAACTACATCACTTAAAGTGATCACCAAATACATCATAGACAATTTTTTACATTGATGCTCAAATTAATATTTACTTACAGAATATAATTATGTCAAATTTTTCCGTTCTTGGTGGCCTTTGTGGGCTACAGACAATGATGGTGATGATATATTAGAGGACTGTTGTGTAGATGACATCATTGACAGTTTTGTGTCTTTCTTATATTTGTAAAACAATTTGTCCGTGAATTAAAATGAAATGATTTAATGCTTATTCAAATTCAAATTTGTTTACGTTTTTCATTTCGGAGAAACCTTTAAGGTTACTTCGAACCTTCTCGAGCCTACATTGGTCGATTTCTTTTTCGTCAAGAAAATTAGAGTTCGTTATTTAAGCTACCATTTCCCGAAAAAATGTATGTAAAATATTAAAACGCGTGCAAGTTATTTTTTTTTTTTTTTTTTTTTTTCTCCAAAACCTTTATTCAAACAAAATCACAATACATTTAAGGAAAAAGAGAAAGACAAACAAAAATAGAAATAAGTAAATAAAAAAACCTAAATAAATAGATAAAAAGATTGCTGATTAATCACGCTGTATTACAATTTTTTTTTTTTCCTTTCCCTTCCCCCCCTTCTTCCCTCTCCTTTCCCCCTACGATAACGAATAGCATTAGTTTATTCTACTACTAGGAGAAGGCAAAAAAGAAGCGAAAAAGAAAGTAAGATAACAAGTAAAATAAGTTTATAAAGAGAAAAAAAAAAGTCAAACAAAAATAATAAAAAAGACGAGCAAATAGTGGCACAACCTCTGGGGCGAATATTTGAGGGGAGCTCATGTGCAAAGTGTGCAAGTTATTGGGAAAAAGATATTTTTTAATAAAAGTTAATAAACTGTCACGGTGTCATAATCCTTTTTAGCGGAGCTTCACAGCGGCTCGAAGAGCCGCAGAGCGTAGCCCCATAACTACCGTGCGAGCATAGAAATTGAGAAAACCATGCGTTTGAGTTTTCATGGTCATCGTGGCTAGCGGCATGGCTCGCGGGCGCGTGCGCCTAGCGACGACGACGACGATGTTGCCCCAACATGGCGGCCATAGTCATCCGGGATATTTAGAAGGTCTTAAACCGAAACGAGGCTTTGTTTTTCGTGCGCTTTTCGCGGCTTTTCGCGGCTACACAACCTACAGCCAGCAGTCTACAGCAGTCTACAATGTTTTGCTGAAGAAACGGATTATTCATAGCGGTTTTGGAGGAAAAATTTTCTTCCTACAAGTTTTCAAGCGTTTTTGGAGGGACATAAGCATTTCTACAAGTTTTCAAGCATTTTTGGAGGGACTGTGTGAGGAGCTCCGCTTTTAGGTTTGCCTAAATCTATTTAATAGTTATTGACTTCCCAGCGGCTGTTTCGCTGCAAATGACTTTATCCGGGAGATCCCATTTCAATTCATTAGCATTTTTTGTTTACACTCAACCCTGGTCAGGCTTTCGAAACTTTGAACGGAGAAAAAGCAAAACAAAGGCAGCACCAAAACAAAGAATTTCATCCAGATAGAGTACAAAATCACGCCAAAAGTGACAAGAGCTTATGGTTCAATCAACCCTCGGAAAGCGAAGCAGATTTCAATGAGCCAGCGATATATCTCAGTCAGCGATATATCCCTAACAATGTAACGTTGAAAAAACGACAGAAACCGTCTGCATTTTATGACCGGTGCCACCTTCGGCTGGGCCCCGGTAAAAAGTTGTGACTGGCCTACACTGGCCTACACGACTCCCGCTGTTCACAAATATAAGAGATCACAGTTGGGAATGTTCGTACTTTCCTAACAAAATGGCTATACTATATCACCAGTTCTAATACCTTTACCAAATACTTATTTACTGGACTCAAGACTTAACCAAGAGATCTCGTGTCCGTAACAAGTGCCTCCATGAAACCGCACTGCAGCACTTGTTCCTTGGTTTGTTTTGGGGAAGCACATCGCTTTCCTTTCGATTTCCCCATAGTAGACCGCCGCTATATTTGATACCCGATTAATTCGCTGGAATGTCAGTCGTTCATTTTGGAGTTGACGGGTTCTGCCGTCTTTGGAATGCAAAAGCCAAGAGAAAACATAATTTTATCGAATTCTACATTTTATAACCTTTCTGTTGATATATAGTTTGTGGGGTTTTCCTTGAAAACAGCGCGCGTACGAATTTTTTTCTGGAGGACACCCGCGACGGTTTGAAGTAACCTTAAACAGTCCACTTTACAATTGAGATTTTAAGTAAAAAATCTTTGAATAGGATGAGGAAATATTTAAAAAGGACTGTTTGTTTAGATGTGCAGCTGGCCCATAAAAATGCCGAGTACTATTGATACTTTCTGCGCTCCCCTGAAATAATCGACAGATACCATGCACTCAGTAGTGAAGTGCTTCCCAGCTTGAGTTAAACGTAGTTTTAATAAATTGAGCTTAATGAATGTAAGCTTACCCGACAGAGAAATCAACGAGCATTATTCAGGTTCGATCAGCTTTTGAAAGCGGGACAGGTTCACTGTTAGACGACGTTGCTTTTCTTAATATAAAACTTAGCTAACTTAGCTGCTTTATCAAAGCTGAACGGTTACCAATCGTTCATAATTGAATCAAAGTAGGACTATGGTGAACTCGTGGATATGTTTACAAAACAGAGAAAAAAAGAAATAATTTAAAAATTAATGAGGTGTTTTTTCAGAGTTGTGATTGAATGAACTTGAAGATAATTTTAATAATCTATAATCACAACATAAAAGTGACCAGGGAGCTGAGTAGCTTTTTGAAATAAACATACAGTGAGTACATGACGCCAATCATTTGACTAAACTAGGCATCAGTTATAAGGCAGGTGGCAAGCATAGAGTTGTTAAAAAATTTGATAACTTAACATAAGGGTACAGGATTAAATGGCACCGAAACCAAATGTAGTTCTGGTATCCTGCTGCTCACTGTCTGTATGTTCAAAGTAACAGGGTCCTTCTGAATAAGGTCTGAATTTTGTTGCCATGACATTGTCAATTTTATCATCATTATAGTTTTTGTTGTCTACAAGTCTATTCAATGTATGCAACAAAAATATCCACCTTGATTCTGCAGCTGATAATGAACAAAACCATGTAGGATAGCCCAGCTGATGTGATGATCTTAAAATCCTTAAGACTCTCAATCCTTTATCAAGTTGAATTAGTTTATTTACCATACCATCTCATTTTAGGTTATCAGTGGTATATATATTCAGGGTTGCACTTAAAAAAAATCACACTTGCCATCATTAATACAGCAATACATCTTTGTTTTTATCCTTATGACTTCTTGTTTTTACAATGTAAATATGATGAGTCACACAACAGTAAGCAAAACAGGTAAGCCTATTTTTCCAACATGTCTACTTCAACACAATCTAGTTCACTTCAAGGTAAATTCGGAAATCAATAGACAGAAAACGTTTCATTGTAACGGCTTGTGGTGTATTGTATATAATACAAGAAAATGGGTAAATCAAACGAGTTGATTAAGTAAGTTATACCACCGTAAGGTAAAAAGGAGGTGCTGACGTTTCGAGCGTTAGCCCTTCATCATTCGCTCCGACGAAGGGCTAACGCTCGAAACGTCAGCACCTCCTTTTTACCTTACGGTGGTATAACTTACTTAATCAACTCGTTTGATTTACCCATTTTCTTGTGTTTCAACTTCCCACCGACGCAGCACCAGTTTCTTTAGAAACTATCCCCACAATATTGTATATAATATAACGCTTAATACATTTTCTACATGACTTACTCTTTTCGAACCCTGGTTCTCCGTCACGGCATGCGCCTCTATATTTAATGGTAAGCGTTGACATACTTCTTGACCGTCCCAATACTTTTCCAACTCCATTCCTGTTAGTACTAACACTTAAATCAGTAGAAAAGTCCTCCATGCGATGTTTCTTATCCAGGTTGGCCGCAAACCGTTCTTCGGTTTCACATCATGGATTCGTCAATTTATTCTGTTTTCAGTAGTGGTTTCGTTCAATAACGAGTACTCATTTCGCTCAAATAAATTCTCATTCAAGTGCTAATTTCGCTCTATGAGTTCTCATCAAAGCTTACTATATTAGCATGAGATTTTCTCATCTTCAGATCACTTTCGAGCCAACTGAAATTCATATACTGCTTGTAATCTTGGGGGCGGTCGATGGCGGTCGATGTCGGAAAAGCGAATAGTTATCATCTGTTCACGTTTAGCGCCTGGCCGAGTAAAAGGCTCATGAAATTCAGTCTCCAAGTTGGTCATTGTCCTAACTGGAAACATTTAAACTCCTTTTGATTTTAGTAAGACCGCTAATGAGGCCCTGTTAGTGAGGTTGTTTATGTCGCGCGTCTGAGTTTCAAACCTTTTCACGTCGCAATTTCGGAAGGTTGAAGGTCGCTGTCGTAATTTCCCGTGAGCGGCTCGTCGTTCGTCGCCATTTCAGGTCCTTTATGTCGCCGTTTCAAGGCCACGTCGCTTGTTGAAATTTACCCCTAACAGGGCCTCGCTAATCGTCCTCTTAAGCTACAAAATCATTACAAACTCTGGCAACGGTACGATACACTTTCAGCGTGAACTTTCATCAACAGACTTCCGTGACTTCGGTCACGACAATTGTCGTCTTCATATCGGTGCCCCCGAGTTCTATCCGACTAATTACGAAGTGTGTCTACACTGGAGTGAGTGAGTGACTGAGTGAGCGAGTGAGTGAGTGAGTGAGTGACAATTTGCATATCGGAGTCCCCACAAAAACTCGCAAATACGCTTCGCGTATCCACGAGTTAAAAAGGGCATCGTGCGTAATTTTTGACTTCGAGCAAGTAAAGTTGGCTAAGGAGAACTCGATCTTCAGAATAACCGGTGAATACAAAAATATGCATTCGTGGTGCCTTAACCTTAATGGACAACTCCAACGAACCTTCACTTTGTCTTTCGCCGGCTTCTTGATTGGTGTTACTCGGCCCCGGCCCTGCACCATCTCCTGATTCTGAGAAAAAAATATATAAAATCTAATCAAGTAAGTGTATTTTACCCGTATAAGATCAAGGCATCGTCCACACTAACGCCTTTTGGTTTGAAAACGCATACTTTTTTCGCCGTTTTCGCCTTCCTTTCACACTAAAGCGATCAAAAACGGAGGATTATGTCTGCGAAAACAGAGGGTTTTGAAAACGGGGGTTCTGCATATAGTGTGGACGCACGAAAACGAAGGTTTTCTAAAACGACTACGTCACTTGCGGTTAAAAACAATCAATATGGCTGGATATCTGGCATTCCGTGATCTAGTGTGGACGGTCTAAAACGTTCCAACAAGGCTAGTATCGACGTAAAACGTTTTATCCGTTTTAAAGAAACAGAAAATGAAGGTTTTCGAAAAGACATTAGTCTATTACAGGGGCGCCTAGGTGTTACACAGATTACATGTAGCTCGATGTGTTACTCGTGAATCGATGCGTCACGCGGGGGTTTATTTGTGTACCTGTCACGCGCGCCTCATTATTTAGGGCTATAATGAATAAAGAATAAAGGCTGCTTATTTCATCCATTTCACTGAGTCACAAGAATACAATTGTCGTCTGGATTGCTCGTTCATCAGAGCATTAGATATGATAACCAAAAAACGGTTAGATCCTAGAATACCCGGCCACAAAAATCTGTGACTTAAGACCCTGCTCCCGCATTCCCACAGTCAAAGCTATGAAACGGGGCAAAAAGCCCTGCGAAACAAGGACAGTGCACAAGTATATACTTCGTTCTTTGAAACATGAATCGGAACAACAGCCTAGCAAATGGGTGTACACGCCTTCCTTTATGGGTTATGAAGGGGAAACAGAACTAACAGAGAAGCCCCTACTCGCAAGGGACAAGAACACGCTTCACGGGAAACAGAAACCGCCAAAGTTAACTCGATCGTGCGGCTGGATATTCGATCCTGAAACATTATAATCTTAATCCTCATTACAATAGGACTTTTTACTGCGGGAAACGCGGGAGTAATAGTTATACATCCCCTGAATTTCACTTACTTTTTGACTGCGTGACTGCGGGACTGCGGGATCACTAGTTACACATTTCCCTGAATTTCACTTAGTTTTCGACTGCGTGACTGCGGGATCACTAGTTACACATTTCCCTGAATTTCACTTAGTTTTCGACTGCGTGACTGCGGGACTGCGGGAGCACTAGTTGCACATTTCCCTGAATTTCACTTAGTTTTCGACTGGGTGACTGCGGGACTGCGGGAGCACTAGTTACACATTTCCCTGAATGTCACTTAGTTTTCGACTGCAGGACTGCGGGATCCACAGATTTATCCCGTGAAAAAAATGGCCGGGTATTCTAGAATTGCTCCCAAAAATGCTGCCTTGTTCTAATAAAAACATGATTTGACAGCTACATTAACAGCCTCACAGATATCGAGTTCTTATGCATCAATGCAACGTCGTTTACGATTAACATGTTCTTACCGCCCTCTAATCGAAGGTACACCTTTGTGCGAGATTTGTAAATGCACTTCAGAGTGTCTTCGCAGATGTTCCCCGTTCTACCAGCCACGCTTAAAACGGAGGTGTTACCTACAGTCTTATACAAGACAAGCCTAAGGAAAAGAAGATATTGACCTCAGCGATTAAGTCTCTGTAGTAAAGACCAAATTGATATAGATTGATATTCATCAACTACCTGGAAATGTTTGAATCGTTCAGTTGACTAAACGCATTCACGACCAACTCCATCACGTGCTGCGAGGTAGCATTGTTGCTAAACTCGATTTCCTTTACTCGCCCGCTTGCCTCGAGTGTCTTAAGCGTTGCTGGTCTAGGAACGCGACCATTCGAATCCTCCGCTCTCAGCAGTATAAACGTTCTGGACAGTTGCCTTGCTCTTGGTTTTCGTCCTCCAGACATTCTCATGGAATTTTTGCGTACACCACACTGACGATTCGAAGGAAGACAATACGGTGTGAGGTGTGGTCCACGGTACTTATGTTTCAGTGCAGACTTCTTTGTTGGAATCATTACCATAATAGGAGATTTTACAGGAATAACACCGTGTGAGACATTTGCGTCAGTCAAATAATCGCAGCACTGAAACGTTGGGCAAGCAATGAATCTTATTGATGTTACGACCCTTTCAAACGGTCCAATTTTAGAGTTAATTCGATGGTTGCAAGGTCGGAATTTGCTGGCCAATCCACTCAGATGCAGGCCATGCAATCGAGCAATGGAATTGACTGAGAGGAATGAAGATCACGTGGATGGTTATCTATGGTTAGTGTTCTAGATTTAAAAATTACAGTAAAGTAATGTAAACTATTGCCTGTTTTCATGTGACATCCATTTTTAATCTAAAATTCACCACTTCTTCCGAAGCTTTAGCATGATCAGATGTAAGACCTGACTTTATAAGAACTTGACGCCTTAAAACGTTTCAGCTCCACAAGGTTCCTCGTTTTGTTGCGTGACCTTAAAATGTCGGCCCGTAAGGCTCTGGAGTAAATCAATCTATTATTTATTGCGGATTGCTCAAGTTTTTGCAAACTGAACAGTTCTTACCCTGGAAAGGGCACCAACTTGGTGTCTCCATACAGAGCTTTGTGAATTTGGGTAAAACACCGCGTGAATGAAAACATGCACAGATTAAGATGCATATGTTGCTTCTTTTTTCATATAGGAGGTGCTCTACCTGCCGAGGTAAGAAATCTCTCCGAACTGGAAGTTTCTTTGGAGAGCTGTCAAGAGTCCCGTTGGGAAAAATTCTCTTGTGTATGTATTTTTGGAGCGTTCGTGAGTTGCGTACGACTGTCGCAAATATGCTCACTCTGACGAGGAATACAGTCGGGAACATCTACGCATTACTTCGGAATTATTGTGGAAGAGATCTACAAGATAGACCAATTATTCCATTCGGGGGTAGAGTTTACGTTGTGAAATGCGACGAAAGCCAGTTCAAACATAAATCCAAGGTAAGTCAGGGTTTTGTACAGTCTACGTTCGTAAACTTAACACAACCGAAACCAGGATTCTGTGATAATTTTTAAGCATTCGATTATGCCCTCAAAGCTGACAAAAGAAGTGCTACCTCCCATGTCTAATCTTAAGTCTTAATTGTTTCCTTGTAGTACCAACGAGGGCGAAGACCAAGGGACGACGTATGGGTCTTTGGTGTCATCTCAACAGAGTACAGCCCATGCCGCGGTTATTTCCAGGTGGTTCCACGGCGAGATAGAGCCACATTAGCTCAAATATTACAAAGGGTTCTTCTTCCTAGATCAGAGGTTCACTCAGATGACTGGGCTGCCTACAGGAACTTGCCGCTTCACGTACCTAACGTTTCTATACATAGGGTTGTTGTCCACCAGAATCATTTTGTGGATCCCCTCACAGGCATTCACACGCAAGAGGTGGAATCGGCATGGAGTCAACTGAAATATCACATTAAACAGGAAAGGGGCATCCGCCAATTGGACCTGCAAGATTTCCTCAATGAAGAAATGTGGAGGCAGTGGAGAGGACTAAATTCTGTGTTCACTAATGTGATTCTTATCATTCCAACATATTATCCACTTTAGACTGCTGATCCAATTAAAAAATAAATGTTCACATAACCATTGACAATCATTTTATTGCTGTGGGGAGAGCCCAACGAACGAGCAATAACATAATCAGGATTTACGAATAAAATATAGAAGGGGTTACGAATTCTCGAATTCGTCACTTTTTACCAGAATGCATTTATCAGTATTGTATTAATAAAAGATATATTAACGTGCTTCAATAAACACTATTTTTGTGGGGATAGTTTCTAAAGAAACACTAGGCGACTTTCATTTAGAGAGAGGTGACCTGAATGAGTCGCTACACTAAGTTTCGAGCTGTAACCCTTCATCAGAGTGACGAAGGACTAAGGCTCGAAACGTCGATCTTTTAAGGAGGCCAATTTATGTTATCGACCTTGTGATTGATAATTTACTTTAGTGTTTCACTTTCCCATCAACGCAGCACACAGCACTTTAATTTAATGTGCACCCTACCAAACCCTTCTCCCCTAGTGCTGCTAATTTGACACCCCGACAAGTTTGGGATGATTTGAAATTCGTCTTCGCCTAGTCTCTAAACAATTCCCTGAGCGCAACAAAGAACAAAAGGCTCTTGTTTGGACTTGTGGGGACGATTTTGATCCAGCACAATGGGCCATTTCTAGCCTCCCCCGCAGATATTCTTAGGCGTGCGTCACGCGTTCCTTCCCCACGTTCGCTAGGGCATTTCTTCATATGAGGTGGTTGATTTGACACATGTCATAAAGCGAAGGGCGTGTTAATTTATTGTTGCTATTTTGTCAGAACACTTTTTATCTACCACAATGATGCGTGGCTCTGATACAATAAAGGCAGGATATTATATCTATCCTCATCTGAAAAGGAAACATGTTTTATTTTGGCTTTTTCTTTCGCATTTTGTATCATTTTCCAGGCCGACTTTTAATAGGCTTTTCCCCTATGCTGAAATGTTTAAAAGAAGTACCAGCGATTAGTGAAATACGATTTATTTGGCATATTCACCAGTTAATTCCCTCTTATCGCTGGCTCATGCCATAATTTAATTGATTAAGCAACTGGCGCGCTTGCTCATGGTCTTGAAGTTCTGGGCTGCCACCTCAAGGATGTTGGCCGAGGCCAAGTAAAGAAATACGAAGAATTTAAACCTCTCTTCCATGCCCTTTTGGGAGGTTGGAAGAACTTGAACGAGAAATCAGGAATGATGAAGCCGTTTTCAGAGAATATGAGCGGCCTTTTATAGAGAGTAGAAATGAAAGTCAACCATAGAAAGGGATAGTGTTGAGCAAGAAGGAGGAAGGGTGGGGCCAAAAGCTATAGAAACACTACTGTACAATGGCTAAAGAAGAAAATTTGTTATTTCAGTTTATACTGATTTTCTTTAGTGGTAGAGGGATGCACGATTTAGAGAGAAAAGTAACTGCTTTGAATAAAGTAAAGGTAATTCTTTGCAAGATTTTAGATTCGACGATCGTCTATAAAACGTATAGAGCTCTCGAAGTAGTGTCGATTGCAGATGTTACTCGTGCTTTACTAAAAGGCCCTTCTTTGGTGCTAGTGACGGAGCAGTTGTCACTGGTGCATGTCCGCCCCGTGGTGTTGTGGGTGACAGCTGATATGAGGAGTATGATTTGTGCATGACACGTACAGTTACGCCGTCAGAAAATATGCTTTGGGCCAAAGAATGTATCAAACAACATCTTGTTCTTTTGTTAATGACCACTTGTAGGTGTCTTTTTGACGGAATGTAATAAGAAAAGTTTATAAGTTATCACAGTGAAGGGCTACCCCTCTATTGTGTTTATCATTTTTACCGAAGCATACAGATAATCCTTATCCTCTATTAGTGCCTTTCAAACTCTAAAATTAGCCCGGGGGCTACTCTAATGGGTACGTGTGGCCTCAAAGGGTATGGTTTTCCATCCGTTTTGGTCATTTTAGTCCTGAACAGGATTTCTTTTTTTGCTCTATAGTCTTAAGCTGGGTATTTTTCTAAGAAGAAGCTATTTTTTCATAATTATCGATATGACCATCCTCAAAAGATCTTCATAAATTATGTTAGGCAAATACGCCAATTGAATTTATGGTCACCTCTTGGGGTAAGGGTTTTCGGGAGCGATGTAAATTGCGGAAATCAATTACGTAGCTGAGGAACTTGTATGTTATCAATTTCCAGAAACTGAGTCATGTATAATTTCCATAAAATATGCAAAACGTTAAATGTATTGTCTTTACGAGAAGAGTTTTCGGCCTTAATATTCCTAACAAGGTAAGCTAGGTGCCATCTTTGCCAAGGTGTCTATAGTGGCACTTGCTGTAACCGCAACTGAGCAAACAAAATGTTTGAAAATCAAGTTTCCTTCACCTGCTAGTTTACAAGTAAGTGTCACTATGTCACTACAAAAGAAATATTAAAATGTGAATTCGACAATTGTGTTCTTTTTCATGAAAAATTTCAGTTTGTTCAATGTATACAAATTTTTGTATATCAAGGTGCATGAGCTAAAGTTTGACAAAAGTATATTGTTTTTGTGCATATTTCAGGTAAACGATAACGCCTTAAGCGCAAAAATTGTTACTTTTATAGTATTGCGTCAACGTGAGCATTGGCCTTATTGAAATTTTAAGTAATTTTATAGGGGAACTGTTAAGATAAATTAAAAATGAGTTGGGAACAGTTCCAGGCAGATGATCCCCCGAAAGAGAGCGCCGGGTTGGTAGGGAAGTTTTCACTGTACATCTACAAACTATTCATTTCAAATTTCAATTTCCTAAATCCGTCAAATCTTCAGTATTTCATATTTTCCTCAGTATAACTTAACCTTTGAGGAAAAATGTCTTTCCAAAAATGCCCAAAATCACCCAAAAAATTAAATAAAGCCACAAAACAATGGTTAATGAGATAAGAAGCATTGCTTGAAACGCGAACGAGATAGTGGCAGAAAGGCCAGCATGTGAAGCGACGTCAAAACAGCTTTCACGTTTACCCTCGCCTAAACAGAGTGCTGGACTGACTCGGCGTGCAAAATAAGAATATGAAATGAAAGGCAAAGAGGTTAAGAAGAGTGCCCGAAGGAACAAGAGAGCTTCTATCTAGTCTAGCGGACTCGGCTGTAGCTAAGGGAGATCTTGGTTACTGTGTACAAGATCCCTAAGCAGTTTAGTGGGCAAAGTAACAGCTCCTCTAAGCCAGTCAAAGATAAAGTAGGAAGACTGCTAACAATAGAAAGGGAACAGGCTGCAAGATGGGCTCAGCATTTCGAAGAAGTGGTTAACCGACTAGAGGCTAGCGAGCCTACAGACCTAGAACCTTCCGATGATATTGACCTAACCACCGTCCCACCCTCCCATGCAGAAGTATTCAGGATTCATTTATTTTTCCATTAACCACGAAAGATAATAATAATATATAACACAATACACTTGAAATTTATAATAACTTAAAGACAATAGACTACCAATGTTTAAGGTGGTAATGACAAGGAAGCCTATATAGAAGCCGGGGGCGTATGAACTACAGGCTTCCTGACAATATAGGGTACATCATACAAATTATGGGGTCAGCATTAAATATAAAATGTACTATTTCAAAACAAAAGAAAAGAAGAGGAAAGAAGAAGTATGTAGCTCAACAAAGCCTAGTATATTTCATTAAGAAACAAGGAATTTTTTAAGTCTTTTGCCAAGAAAACAGATGCTTTCACTGTTTTGAATTTCAGGACTTAACGAATTGAAAAAATTTCGGTCCTCGAAACCGAATTGAGAAGATACGGATATTAATTCCACAGGGAGGTATGTAAAAAAGCTTGCAATTTCTAGTATAATGCAAATGTAACTTGCTTACAAGAATAACCATATCACGAAAATAATTAGGAAGTAAACCCCTTTTAAATAGATCCATAAATTAACCTATCAGATATTAATAAATGTCAGAAAATCTCAAAATTTCCTGTTCACTGTGAGAATCGAAAGAAACTTTAGAGATTCTTCTTATCTTCTTTTGTAGAATAATAACACGATATGTCGATCTTCGCAATAAAATACAACTTACTAAGTAAGGGTAATTTAGACTATAGTACAAACAGTGTAAGGAAGCTTTGGGAAGGCGAAAACTTAACTTATAAATGATGCCTACAGATTTTGATGTTTTTCTAGAAACGCTAAGAACATGAGGTTTCCATGATAAATGTTCATCAAGGCTAACACCTAGAAATACTGTTTCTTTCACACAATCAATCTTATTGTTGTCAATTTTAATACATAGATCAAGTGTTTGCCTCCTTTGACGTGGTCTAAAAACCATAAAATTCGATTTTTTAAAGTTAATTGACAGCTTATTAGCTCGACACCACTGTGTTAAGTTACACATTTCAGAATTTAGGGGTTAAGAAAGTAAATTAAAATCTTTGTGAGAAAAAAATATGTTTGTGTCATCAGCAAAAAGAATAAAATCCGCCACCTTTGACACACTGCACAGATCATTTATATAAAGCAGAAAGAGGAGGGGGCCTAATATAGAGCCCTGAGGCACCCCACAATTAATTTGGCAACACTCTGAACAGATAGCATTAAAATCCACATATTGTTGTATACCGCTTAGATAGCTTTCAAACCATCTAGGTGCGGTACCTCGAACACCATAATACTCTAGTTTTGAAATTAGAATATGACCACCATCGGTGTCAAGGGCTCTAGACTATAAAGTCTATAAATATACCAACTGTATATTCGTTATTTTCAATAGCAGAAAAGATTTTGTCATACAAACAAGCTAGAGCATAAGCAGTGGTGTGATGTTTACGAAAACCATACTGATTATCAGAGAGAATCTTAGAAACATTGAGAAACCTTAGAAGACGATTGTACATTAATCTCTCCAGAATTTTAGAAAATGCAGGTAAAACAGACACGGGTCTGTAATTTGTAAATATATCCTGTTCACCAGATTTAAATAAAGGAATAATTAACTCGAGCAATTTTCAATTGATCTGGAGACAGCACTCGAGGCAATGAAAAATGGTAAATCTCCAGGAATCGATTCGCTACAAGCAGAATTATTGAAGGCAGATACACCCCGCATAGCGATCTCTTTGCTAAGATCTGGAATCATGGATTCATCCCTAAAGACTGGAGCAAAGGCCTCATAGTTAAGATTCCAAAGAAGGGTGACCTCAGCAATTGTGACAACTGGCGGGGAATAACACTTCTGTCCATTCCCAGCAAGGTATTCAGCAGATTCCTCCTCAAGAGGCATGACTGGGCCATAGATGTCAAGTTGAGGCGGGACGAGGCTGGATTTCGGAAAGGTCGAGGTTGCATATATCAGGTATTTGCTCTAAGAAACATAATTGAGTAATGCATCGAGTGGATTGATCCCTTGTATATCAGCTTCATTGACTTTGAGAAAGCATTCGAGAGTGTTCACCGCGAGAGGTTATAAGGGCAGCCGGAGTACCACCCAAAAAGGTTGCCATCATAATAACATTTTATGAACACTTTGAATGCAGTGTCATCTTGGAAAACGTTGCGACAGAGTCATTCCCTGTTAAGTCAGGTGTACGACAGGGTTGCATTCTCTCACCTGTCCGGCTGTTTCTTGTTGCCATTGACTGGGTGCTGCGTGAAACAACATTGTAACGGTACCCAAGGAATCCAATGGACCTTGTTTTCATACCTAGAAGACCTTGAATTTATAGACGATCTTGCAGTATTATCCGTCACCCATTAATCCCATCTCCAGGAAAAATGCGACCAGCTAAGCAGTAAAGCCAATCGAACTTCGTAAGATCTGTAAAATCTACTGTCCCACTAAGATCACAGATATGGAACTGCATAAGAAGATGAACAGTATGTCTCTTGAAATAACGAATCACAGACTGTGATGGTTTGGCCATGTCCTAAGGATCCCCAATGACAGGATTCCCAAAATCGCTATGAGGACTATGAGACTCCAACTGGAAGAAGGAAGAGGCGCAGACCCAAAACCACCTGGCGAAGGACTGTGATGAAAGAGTTGGAAGAGATGGGTCCATAATGGGGCCAGGCACAAACCAAAGCTCAGGATAGGGTTGGGTGGCGAAATATTATTGCGGCCTTATGTCCCCGATGGGATGAAGAGGTCAAGTAAGTACGTAAGTAAACAGAGTACCGAGTTCGAAGAAAGTGTGCAAAATAACTTATGATCCCTGGGACAAACAGTGAAATGATCCTTGAATCCCTTTTCTATCTGCGAGTGAGAAGGAGAAATTCGTACCAAGCCCAAAGAAAACTGCTTTGTAGCAGACTACCATCTTTGTCGGATCTTTTGGCCCATTGAAATGTCACCAATATACATTCTAAATTATTTCATAACTCTCTAAGATTTTCATTGTAGGAACCCCTTCTCCAGTGCATTCCGTCCACAGGACACGTCTTGGGGTAAGAACAAAGTGCCTCTGAAATGATTCCTCCACAGGCTGTCCCTGCAGGCTTTTCCTGAGCGATCTGGGAACGGATCTGAATGTGCACGCCAGTTTTCTTGCTGACGTTTATATTAGTAACACACAAGTACTTCGAAGACAGGATCGGCTATGATGAGCTTTTCCACGCCATCTAAGCAAGTGTTCGATTATGTACGGTACAGCGCAGATTTTCCACGGGAATTGCTTTGTAATGTTTGGTAGGAAAACATACTAGTGCTAAGATGTAGGAACATAATTTCTTCGCCATTTTTACCAGTTTAAAGATGTTACAATGTGATTCTTTTGATTTATATTGCAGTTATAACCCGATAATCGATGCGCAAATCGCAACACCCTGTGGGCACACATTTTGTGGATGCTGCGTAAAAAAATTTAATCAGGAGGCGATCGGCCAAATGCTCTGTCAGTTGTGTCGACAGCCCGTCCTTACTTTCTGTAAGAACCACTTTGCATTGAACGTGCTCAGCACTAAACAAGGGGAATGCAGCCCCTGCTCGGAAAAGTTCCCGCTGGACGCCGCATTGAGACATGTGGAAAGCTGTACTTCGACCGATGTTACGTGCGATCTTTGCGGCGAAACATTAAGACGCGTCGATCAGGGAGCCCACGTTCAAGTGTGTCCTATGGTGGAAATCACTTGCGAGTGCGGTGAGAAGCTGCAGAGTAGGGAAGAGGCAGTCCATAAGGACTCAACCTGCACACTCAGGAACGTTGCTTGTCCCTTAAAGTGCGGTGAAATGGTAAAGAGGTAAGTTGAGTATTAAGTGTAATTCATTATTTTTGTTATTTTTACTAGAACGGACTATCGGTCTGCACCTTTCCTTTCTCTCTTGCATATTGAAGACTTGGTCTCAAATCGCAAAGAATTCTATGACCCGAGTTTCTGCGGGGAAAGATGTGTAATAAGGACAATACAATGTTTTTATTTTTTTCATGGTGTATGTAGTTTACTATTTTATTTTACCATTTTTCCTTACTGTCTCGCGTAATATGTAATCGCGCTAGCCTCATTCCGGTCACCTCACTAGACAGATTTCCGGCTTTTCACTTCCGCTGTCGGGGCGTAAAACAGAAGTCGGAAAGCCATCAGTATTAGCAGGCTAACAGGGGCGTTTCAATCCTGTTTGAAAATATTTCGTATTTTTTTGCTATCTGTCTGCTTATGGTTGAACAATCTATGGCTTCAAAATAAAAAAGTAAGAAGCGCTAAAGACCATGTTAAAACTTAAGTTTGCGTTCTTTAAGAGCCGGTATCACATTTCTCATAAGCGAAGGAATTTCGTCTCGCAGTTATTCTCATTACAAGGGAAAACACGAAGAAATTGCTTATACAGGAGCAGAACCAAGATCCCTGAGGGTTTTCGAATACTACATATACTAGGTTTTCGAGGTCTGCTTTGTCGGGTTCTCTCTGAGGTCAACGGGATGCTGAAAATGTGATGAGGTCGAGTAATATAACCTTTAATCCTTTGCTAAGGTTATGAATTTTACTTAAGGGAAAACGAAACAAGGCTTTAAATCATCTGAAATTACGTCAAATCGGGCTGCGGAGCGAGCGTACAACAAAGGAAATAAAACAGTGTAAAAAGAAGTTGATATTATTCATATAACAAATTAAATTGGCTGAGAACTGAAACCGCGAAAAGAAGAGTAACATATGGAACGATGTGATGACAGCTATGATGAACAGAACTTAACATGAAACATAGACTGCCAGAGAGTCCTATTTTTACGCGGGATGACGTAGGCAGCCAGCGTATAAAATTCGGTAGCGCATTCCTTTCGTCGTCTTGGGAGTCAAAAATTGCTTGGTTTGTTTTAACTTTCCCGTATCCCGAGCCCGTCCCGAAAAAAATGTGTGATTTTTATTGGCTGTAACTCCGAATCAAGGGCAAATATCATCCAACGAGTTTTGACAGGATGATGTAATCTTTTAACATGCGGCTCGCTCCAAGGAGTTTGCGAAGTTATGTTCAAGTCAAACGCTTGATTAACTCACAAAAACAACAAACGAAGTGTTAGCAACCTTTTCAGTAAGAAGGTTCCGTATAAAACCAGGATTAGAAACACGGCTACTAGCCGTGTTTTCAGTAATTAAAATTAATCTGTGCTTGCAGTGCCGGTTAAAAATGATTACGTAAAGTATAAAAAGTAAAAGTAACAGTATCTCATTCTGCTGGTAAGTAAAAATAAAGGTAGTGTTGACAATGTGCTTCATCATCATCCCCGTACCATCTACCCCGCATCTACAAAAATATGTAAAGTGAAACAGCGAACTGTTGCAAGATAAGCAGATATACAGATAACAACGTTACACCGTTAGTTGCAAGTCTGGAGATGTTTGCTCCAAGGTAATTTCCGCGGCACGAGAACATAAAACAAGCAACAGCCGGAAATCGCAGGTCTATTTTCAATTGATCACGAAGACTGGCATTGGTGACATGAAATTAATTAAAGGAAGAACCGATTGCAATCTTAAAATTTCACTTCGTCCGTTTAAATAGCCGGGTGGTTTTTTAAATCATAAAATAAATTAAATATGGAAAATTGTTGAAATAAATAAATAAAGAGGTTCTAAAAGTTTCAGTTTATTAAATGATTCATTTGTCATTTCACAAAGACCAGACTCGACAGACAAGCGAAATCACACCTAGTACAAGAAACATACGTTTCAGAATGAGTCATTAAGTGATAGCAACGACGAAGACTGGTCCGGTGTCCAAACTCCTAACCACCCACTCAGGGCGTTAATGCCTATGGTTAATGATTCTTCACGACAGCTTAGGAAACCTCAAAGTCAGTGGCCGAAATTGATCAACACTACCTTTATTCTTACTTACCAGCAGAATGAGATACTGTTACTTTTACTTTTGATACTTTACTTATTCATTTTTCACCGGCACTGCAAGCACAGATTAATTTTAATTACTAAAAACACGGCTAGCAGCCGTGTTTCTGATCCTGGTTTTATATGGAACCTTCTTACTGAAAAGGTTGCTAACACTTCGCTTGTTGTTTTTTTGTGAGTTAATCAAGCGTTTGACTTGAACATAACTTCGCAAACTCCTTGGAGCGAGCCGCATGTTAAGAGATTACATCATCCTGCAAATAATGACTTTGTCTCTGGTTTCACTTTTGTTTTTGGGTGAAATGAATGAATTCTGTTGCATGAATTTTAATTAAATCGATAAAATATTAGGTTCACTAAACCTAGCTGGTTCAATGATATTGGGATGAACCATAATGCTTTAGAGTGGGAGAAGGGTTGTGTAATATTTATGTATTATTTTAATTATAAAAATAATTGTAAGTCAACTTAGACTATAATTAATAACAACTACTATAATATATTTATATTACCATTAGTTCTCTATTAATAATATTGATATGAATTATTATTATTAACTCTTAATTTTTAACTATTAATATTACTGACACCCACACCCACACCCACGACCCACGACTTGTACCCACGACCCACGACCCACGACCCACGACCAATAGTCAAACTCTGTGCATGGTGCAAATGTTACCCGATTACTAGTTTTACAGTTAACTCGCAGCATTCTAAGTTGCAATAATGGATAGAGCAACAAATTCGTGATTGTTTTAAAAAATACTTTTGTTCCTTTCCTGAAGTTATCTGATACCTTCCCATACCATGACTTGCAATGCCGTGATGACAATATGCAAAGTCAAAGGATGTGGTCAAGCGCTAAGAAGGGGCCAAGTACATGACCATATCGCCAGCAACCAAATGCGCCACTTTTCCCTTTTGGAGAGAGATCGGGCCAACCTGCTCTGGGAATCCATGGAAAAGGTAACTGTTTTTCTCTGCTGAAACATCATACTAAAAGTTAAAATGGATCATAGGCTTTATTGTACTATGCCCTTTATCACTTTTTATCACAATATCAAAGTGTTCTCAGATGAAATATCAACAAACTGTTTCTTAGTATCAGGGACGTAACTAGACTATAGGCCAACCAAATATCAAATCCTACAAGAAAACATCCACGCGTGTCGGACTTCCCATAAAATAACTTCAGAGGGATCGCCTTGGTATTCAGTCTCTTACCTTAATCTTCTCTTTTTTTTGATTCAATGTTCTAATAACTGTTTCATAGAAGTAGCAGTTTAGAATGAAAAGAGAGACCGTTAACGCGATGTCATTTTCCTTCAGCCATCCCTCAACATCAAAAGTAAAGGGACTGGAGTCATCGCCGTATTCAAGTGGCGATTTCCCACTCCATTGCCCACCCAAATTATTTGTTCGCCCCTCTTTGAGAAGTGGGAACGAAAGTGGAGACTGCTTGCAAGAGACGAATTCCTTGCCATGCAATATGTTCAAGGCGTCGAATCCATCCGCCTTGACTTAAGGTATACATCCATTGTTTAGAAATAGAATTCTCATAGTATACTACCAAAGGCTACAATCCAATTGGCTGAAATCGTTTTCTAACAGCTGTTCTGTAAGCGTGCAGGGGATGGAAGTAGTCCACGTAATGACAACGTTTTCTGGTTTCTCGAATGTTTGGAAGAAGATGTAGAAACACTACTGGATAAATTGATTGTCAAGAACATTACTAATAAATAAAGTTACGAAACCGTTATTCGACTTAAACCTCAGTCTTTTCCACAATGAGCGCAGGTGCACAACTGCAAGATTCAAAACCAATCATTCCACGGCATTTTGCTGCGGCGTGAAGTTTAACACTACGTGGAAAATTTATGGAAACCGTTGTTTGAAGGAAATGTAGTTAGAATTATACAGGAAAAATTACATTGTGAGCTCTATATTTATATTACGGGTATTGCTGCAATTTAATAACGGGTGTTACCTATGATATATTTGCCCAAAAAAGCTTAGCTTGATGTACGGTTACTAAACGCATTGCCTATTATTTCCTGAGAATACTGTTTTATTACCGAAGCTTCATCTTGGAAACAAAACGGGGACCAGACAATACACGTTGTACGTAACGCTAAACTGGCTGAAGGGAAACTTTTGGAGACAAGCCAACGCCTGCCAACCAGCCTGAAACAAATACTGGTCAAAATGGAAATTTTGGAGCCAATGCTGGTTAAATAAACAAATAAATAAAAATTATATAAAAAAAAAAAAATAGAATTTAATATTTCACTGCTGAATGGAAAAAATCTTTGTCACCTCATTGAAACTACTTTATTCCTACACAACAAATCAATGATTTAGCTAATTAATTACACGTTAGTTATCAATGATATGTAAATGAATAATTATTATTCACCGAAATGCG